>CM067482.1:17118327-17302538 GCA_034552555.1 Semaprochilodus insignis
TGTTTTCTATTTAGACTATGAGATATATTTATTTATTCATTTATTTATTTATTTATTTATTTAATAATATATATTTTTTATTTTATTTAGATTTAATTTATAACATTTCCACACCCCGGTCCACATTTAGATTTTCTAAATAAATGAACACATCCTCTACAGAGAAGACATTTCAGCACATTTTAAAGAACAATTTATTGTTTATTTGCTAAATTTAATAATAACACATAAAATACAACCTGTGCGTAAGGCATATTACATTTAGATTTTTTAGTATGTTAAACTTTAAAAGGTTTATAGTAAATGTAAATAATAAATGAGTTTTTTTTACATTTGTTATAAATATCTTGAGACCTTTAGACTCATTATCATGAAAAAATACAGTAGCAGCAACAGCAACATGTGAATCCATGGCTCTTTCTTCCACAGAAATCTGCAGAAAAATTACATATTTAACTTAAGAAATTGGCCAAACTTGTAATCTGATGTTAACATTTGTATATGACTGTATTAAATAGCATGTTGTCTATACTTCACATAGAACCCCCTAAAAAACAAATCAGTACTACTAAACTTACATATATAACATGCTACTGTCTGGCTGATAGTCTGGTGGTAGGAGATGCGATCCCGAGACCGGAAGGTCAACGTTGCAAACACTAGGAATACCTTGTTGCGCCCTTAGGCAAGGCACTTAACCCCCAGACTGCCTCAGGTGGCGATGCTCTGCTGGCGACCCCATGCCGCACCCAGATTGGGCACAGTTAGGCAGCAACATGACAAGTGTCCTTAATAAAGTACATAACATATTACATTATTAATCTATACTAAAAACATATTATATAAATATTTATATTTACATATAGATATATTATATATCTTTAAATGGTTATTGCAACGTTACTGTATGTTGCGTACAGTAATACCATCTGCAGATTACTGCCGGCACACTCCCATTTCCCTGGCGATGAATGAATGAGGAAGGTTAACCACCCGATGTTAACCTCATTCTAATTCTGTCCTCCCTGTGACATCATCAGCCCGCGTCCCAGGGGCGGGTTTTGATGTGACTATCCCTACATGGTTCTTTCAGTGACTGCAGGCTTGTGAGTATGTGTGTGTATGTGCATTAGGGAAATAGCTGGAGCATTCCCCTTCTCTCATTTCACACCTCACTGCTTAAGATCCTTCATAGTCAACATAGTAACCTCAACCTGTCGCAGGGACATGCGCACACATATGTGCATGCATGCTCTGTGCAACCACACACACCTGACACACTTACAGAGGATAAGAGCTTCAGCGACTGCTTTCAGCAACAGCCTGTGTGGAGCCTCAGCCAATACTACGCTATGTTGTAATGAGAGCAAAGACCCCACTGGTCTTACGCTACTTCTGCATGATTGCGCCATAACAGTACCAGCCAGAACACATAGTGTAGTAGGGTTTTCACTTTTCATGTTTCAATAACAGTTCAGACAGTTCACTTTTCCAGAATGATTTTTGTATCATTTCCTCAATTTTACACCACCCCAGTGCCAAAGAACAGTCAACTGGGTGTACAGACAGTGTTATATTACACATAGTTGAGGTTTTAAAACAATACAGCAGAAGAGTAAGACATACACCATTCAACATAAAAACCTCCTTACTTCTACAGTCATCATGTATTTTATCAGCTCCACTTACCACATAGGTGCTACAAACTACAGATTGTAGACCATCTATTTCTCTGCATACTTTGTTAGCTCTATTTCACCTTCTTCTTCAATGGTCAGGACCCCCACAGGACCACTACAAAGCAGGTATTATGTGGGTGGTGGATCATTCTTGGCACTGCAGTGACACTGACGTGATGGTGGTGTGTTAGCGTGTGTTGTGCTGGTATGGGTGGATCAGATACAGCAGTGCTGCTGGAGTGCTTAAACACCTCAGTGTACTCACCTCAGCTGGCCTGAGAATAGTTCACCAACCAAAACTCTCCAGCTAACAGCATCCTGTGGCCACTGTCCTGTGACCACTGATGAAGGACTAGAGGACGACCAACACAAACTCACCAGCAGCAGATGAGCTATCGTCTCTGATTTTATCTCTACAAGGTGGACTAGCAAGGTAGGAGTGTCTAATAGAGTGTTAACACAGTGTTAAGAAACTCTAAAAGATGAAAGCTTCATATGCTGTTTATCTTATGTTGACAGTTTTAATGGTCTACAAGGTCTTGCACAGTTTTGGGAAACAGAACTCCTAGTACAGGATTCATCGATTGAGAAGTGATACAGTGTCTCGTTCCATGTGTGGAAAATGAGTCACAAAGTAGATGTTAATGAATGGCTAAAAGGAGTGATCGCATTTGGGAGTGACAAAGGCCATAGTGTGAAGAAAGTAGGTGAATTTGCAGGTATGGAAGCGTACAGCCCTACTGGTCTACCAGCAGTGGCACAAATCCCAAATTCTCCTAAAAATTGTACCATGGAAGGCATCCACCAATTCTTAGATGCAAGAATGGCTGAACATTGATGTCACCTTCATCCAGAAACTTGTCCAGTCCATGCCAAATCTAGTGAGTTAATTTGCCATTTAAGCCCAAGCTTTTAGATTGGGGTGGGGAAGAGTCCAGCAGAGTACAAATGTGCTTGAATAGAAAAACCACCAAACTGTGCAGGAAGTTGGCTCTCCCGGACTGGAGTTCCCCACTCCTGCTTTGATTTTCCTGTTACAAAAAATGTAAAATTAACCAGGTGTGTCCAAACATTTGGCTGGTTCTACAAGTCTTCACTTGTTCCCTATGCCAACAGAAAAACACACCAGGAAAGACAGCAAAGTTGAACGGTCATAATGACAACTTACAATGTCTGCATGATCTCCCAATTGCCGATGCCTTTCTAAATCGTGACAGGGGCTTTCAAAGGGAAGGACAAAACTCCTGACCAGAACATGCATGTAAGCGTGCTGTGCTGACAGTCTGTCCAGCACAGTAATCATCCCCCAAGAGCTATGCAAAGGCTACAACTTTGGCGAGAGTTTTGTCACCAGACGCAGTGTCAGTAGAGCAGCACGGATAGTGAAAGAGGCCAAGGGGGCTCCCACCCGTTCACCCAGTCATGGGCCTTGTGGGCAGATCAACTTCAGCACTCAGTATGGAGAAGAAGGGGAGTGAGGGAAGTAGAAAAAAACACAAGTGAAGTGAGTGAAACTGACAGAGTGGCTGAAAGGAGGAAAAAAGGCTGTGAGTGTTAATTACAAACACCATGCAGAGAAGGAGAGAGAGAGAGACAGAGGAGAAGAGAGAAGGAGAGAGAGGGGATTAAGTCAATTGTAGAGGATGGCCCTATATAAAACAGGACAGAAAAGGCAAGAGGAGAAAAAATAGCTTTAATTAGCATTAGCTATCATTAGCATTCAGAGGGCGGAAGAGAAAGGGAATGCGAGGACAATTTTGGGTGACGGGCGATTTGGGTGGGCAGCTCAGAAGCCTACAAACCGCAGACAATGAAGTCACTGCGTATAGTCAGCTGATTCCTCTCATCTTCTTCACAATATGGTCCAGAAATCTGCATTTTCCCCTCATGACAGCTAAGCAGAGGACATTTTATGACATTCCCCCCATCTTGAGTAATAAAAGAAGCACTTTTCAGAAGGGTTTTTTTACAACCCAAAAATCAGACCATGTAACAATTCAAATTAATAAGCTGTATCATCACTTTAGACACCAGGGGCCTTATTACAGAAACACCCTAACTCTGAAACTCCTACTGTTCAGCCAACTTGATAACTTCAGTTAGGACTATTTTGGATAATAGGTATTACAGAATAACAGTTCCCAAATTCATTATCTTATCCCAACTCCAGATATGAAAAGAGCATAACAGAAACACCGTATCTGAACAAAATGTCCTAAAAAATGCTAGAAACTAAGCTAACTAACATACCCTTTTAACATTGTTTCCATTGTCGATTGCTTGGTGACAGATATAACAATTGATTCTCAACCTCAGTTGAGTAGTTTGTAAGATGACATGTTAATTCAATATAAAATGCAGTTTCAATTAATGTGACATATTTCAGTATGCATGTAAAAAATACCCTGGAAAAAACACTTTTTTTATTGCAGCAAAAAGACACTAGTAACTTGAAACTTCTAATTGTTAATTGTTCTTTCCTCCTAACAACCCAAACACACATAACAATCCAACAGTGTTGAACAAACAGTCACCTTAATGACATTCTAGTGACATTCATAAGGTTGGCTGCTGTTAAAATAAATGATTCTCCCAATTGAATACATTATCTGTCCCTTCTTTTTAAAGATTTAAGCAGCCCCCAACACTGCAACATTAGCTTATCATGAGGCTTTGCTGGCTTCTCTTCCAAAGAAGCATCTCAGTGACTATTTCATCTCTTCCCTGACACCATGTTTCAGCAAACCTGTAGCTCATGTGCAACATCAAACCTCTTTCAGTGTCAACCATCCATCAAACCTGAATCTGCTTAGACCCTCAAAGAGGATCTGAGGCCTGCATCCGCGTCCTATATGCTTTGACAGCAATGCTAGCAAAGGACTGTTGATTACATAGAGCAAATGGTAAACACATTAACATGACGTGACACGCTATTAGTCTAGCATACATCAGAAACACAGAAAAGTATTGCTGTACTGCTTGATACCTGATATGGCTAATACTTCTTCTGTTTCTCTGCATCAAATAGAAAGCTAACCCTTGTAGCATATGCCAGGAACTGACTAACACTGCTAATAACATTCATCCCTATCAGTCAAGTAGACCCTTCTTCCAACTCTCACTTATTGTGAGAGAGTTTGGTATGTTTTGCTACACAACATGGTCAGGAACCACCTAGTTTTACAGAAACGAGGAATCTGACTGATATGCAAAATAACTAATCATGGGCATTTTGCTTTATGTGTGTGTAGTTCTTAGTGGAATTCTTGGAAGACCAAAAATGCACCCAAATGGAACAATGATATGTGCTGGAAAACTAGGATATTTTGGATACTAGCAACTCAGTGCTTCTCCAATGTGGTGCCAATGTGGTGCTGTAAACTTCATGACTTCACAGGGGCTGCATCCTTTACAAGGGCTTGTTCCTCAAAGGCTGCGTAGGCTGTGAAGGCAGAACCAAAATGAGACAGTCTGCTCTATGGTGGATTTCCTGTTTGCGACAGAGCACTGCTGTTCTGCCTTTACTATAGCATCATGAAGTGCTGCACCTGTCACCTAGCAATGCTGGATGGACCAGCACATAATGAACTTTGAGATATGTGGGATGGGATGGCCTAGTCACGGCTCTATGACCCAATAGCTCTTCAAACGCAGCCTCTGATAGAATGCAGCCCCTGAACTGGGACAGGGCTTGTATCTTGCTTCGAAAGGCTTGTGGTTGTAATGCTACATGTAACATGAATAAAACAGGAAACGCAACAAGCACCTTTATAAATCTGTGAAGTACATCCAAGACTAAAAATCTATACACTAAAGGTCAGTACAGTGTACATCTGAAACTGACAATACGGACCCCAGAATCTTGCAAAATTGTATCCAACATAGAAGGTTCACAGGACCAGAGAAATTTAGAGTGCTGTAACTCAGCCAAAATTAGAGCGACTGACTTCAAACTTTACTGGATTATAGGGCGTTATGCTTCCTTGCCAAGAACACAAAACTTTTGACCCCTACCTTTTCCTATATTGTAGCGAAACCAGAGATAACGACAATCAATATCTGATCTTTGAACCACCGTAGATCAGCAGAGAAATGCTAGAATGAAGGTCAGTGAACGTGTCCTTTCCAACAAGACATGTATTGGAAACAGGAGATACAGGCCATGGAATCACCAGACTGCTCACCTGTCACCTTCTCTGAGGCATCCTTGCAGTTAAAGTCATAATCACGTGACCAACAACTAGTCAACATCAAGTTTAAAAAATCATTTCTGAGCAGTAAAGTCCACACATGTAGCGCTGTGGCTAACCTGTGTAAGTTACGTGATACTTCAGCTATGCTTTATCATTTACTCCTGATGATGGCTGCCACTTGGCCATCCCAAGACCACAGATCATTCAGTTTTGAGTTATTTAAAGTTTTTCTGGGCTACAGCAAGACAGAAATCACAATATATATTGAGGGGGGGGGACACCCTCCCCCTCCATTATTCTCAAAATGTCCCCTCAATATATTGATATGAATAATTAAAGATTAAATACAAGTTTAAAATACTTCACACACTTTGCAAAATGTCAGGGTCTGTCAGTGTTCCCATCAGTTGTTGGTGAGACACTTATTATTGTAACACCCAACCACCATTCCAGAGATTCAGCACTTCAGCAAAGTCTTTAAAAAGTGTATAACTTCTCTGACTTTAACATTAACATAACATTAACATCAATGCATCATTTTAAACTGCAACTGTAATTAAGGAGCTACATAATTTGTTGCCAGTAATTAAATAAATTGGGGGAAAAAAAAACATTTTTGGTGAAAACAGGCCGATTTGTGAGCGGTAATCATTCAACCATCACTAACATTAGCTATCACAGCCAAGTTACCTGGCACACATAGTCACAGGCTAACGTTCCAACTAACATTAATGTTATTATGTTGTATTTGTTAGAAACCCCCCGTAAAGTCCTAGTAAATCTCAATCATTGTAGCGAATGATAAGAAAAAGTCCCCTGGACGATTTGGTCCCCCGCCTCAGCGTTCAATTCATGGTTATGACCTGGAGCTACAGTCAGATTCAGCTTACAAAAACTGGTGTTGTGGGAAGACAATATACATTTAGGTTTGGACCAGATTTTCAAGGCTGATTAATACTGTAGCCTGTAGCAACTCTTTTTTGGCCTTTCATTACCAAACTTTTTGCTGAATGTCTGCTTTAAGTACTCCTTCCTTCACATGAGATGCTTGCTGCTAAAAGCTTGACATTTGTTTCCATTAGGCGCAGGCTAAACGCTTCATTAAGAAAGAGTACAAAGAGGAACGTATCCCCTTCTTTCTCTTCTCATGCTGGTGGCTAAAAAAACACGAGCGCTGTGTGGTGTGTTTGGGGTAATGGTAATTGTCACAGTGTCAGACAGGGCTTTTGTGGTAGCGGGCTGGGTTAGCGGGGCCCATCAGTGGGAAAATTACAGAGCGAAAAGGGAACACAATTAGCCTGCGCACTTGTTAAGAATTGTCTCCACTAAATGAGCTCCTCTCTAGGAAAGAAGAAAGAGCGGGGGGGGGGGGAGAGACTCTCAAACAAATCCCGATGTTTATTAAACATCTGCCTTTCTTTTCATCACTCGCTTCAGGGACCACAGTAAAGGGAGGTGAACAACAGAAGCAGACATCATTGCTCATTCCTCAAATATGTGGCAACAAATCATTACGGCACAGCCACAATTGATCAACAGTCATCTGATAATTGATACTGAAAAAGATTTTTTTTTTCTGCTTCATCCCCACAATTCCTTCCTTTCACACCGTAGGGCCACCAGGGCCTCGGAAGTGTTTCCTCACCTTGTGTGGAGACTTTGATCTATCAACACAAGCTGGTAGGGAAATTGAATTCCAGCACAGAGTATACCAAACAAGCTCTTATTTGCTATGTATCTTAGTCCTTGTTTTTTGTACTACGTAACTGTGCCAGCACGCAAATGTAAAGATATTTAGATATTTAGAGTCAATGGCTTTCTGCCTGGAACGATGTGGGGTGGGTGGGTGGAGGTGTGGGGGGTTGTATTTACAGCACGGAGAAGCTTCTGTCGCATCATTGACTTTAATTAGTAATATCACACACCGTTTTCCGCACCAGCTAAGTCTCTGATGCAACTCCGGTAGCCGTTAATGACCTTCATTTGTGTGGATAAGTCCTTTTGGGGGACACGCAAACACGCCTGCATCAGACGATGGCACCGAAATTACAACACGCCGTCGTGCTTCCTCCTCCGCGCAACTTTCAAGTCGCTTTATGCAAATCAGCCAGGCATTAAATTGATGTACGGCACGATGGTAAATAGCATGCATTTAAAATGATGTAAAGTTCACATCTAGCTCCTGCAGGAAGAGTTCTTTACCTCTTGTGTAGAAGGTATTAACAGCCTTTTCTCTTAGGATTATATCTCCCAATGCTAATACTGCGCTAACTGAGAAATGAAAACCCAACTCGATAACATCTAAGGTTCATTGATTATTGAGGGTATCATAGCGATATCTACCAAATTACATGTCAGCACACTCGGAAAGCAGCATCTCCATCTCTAAGGTGAAACAATAGGTAACAGTGTGGCTTGATTGCCCTATCAAGTGTAGGCCAGAGGTCTGTAAATCTGGTCCTTGAATCCAGATTCTGGTCCAGGATTTTGAAATAAGTGGTAGGTGTGACACAAAGTGGCCAAACAGTTACATCAGCACTTCATTTAACTACCAATGTACAAAAACCAGAACTGGAAACTGGATAAAAGGTCTGGACTTAAAGACCTGCGGAACAAGCTAAAGAAATGTCACATCAAAAATATGAACTTTTCAAGCGTCAAACACAATCCCGAGGACTGAGGTAGTTAAAGGAATACTTTAGCATTTCTCAAACTGATCTCTATCAGCTACTTCTGCAGCATATGATCGATTACCTGAAACAATAATTTTCCTGAACAGAAAACCTATTGACTCAAAACACAGAAGTCAATGGAAAGGTGTTGCAGCAACTGCCCATTGGCTTCTATTGTGATATGGTTCAACAGGTTTTCTCTACACAGAAGCATCTTGAAATGACCACTCATGGTAATCGTCCATACGCTACTCGATGCAGCAGATTAGGACAGACAGTGCTGCAGTCTTCCTTTAATGATGGGAACATGACTAAAAGTGGCCCTGATAGTTGACACAGGTAATAAGTGACACCATTTTGCTTTTTTGGTCTTGCAGACATGGTAGAAGTCCATCTCTCTCCCACACCCATTGTATCTGAAGACCCTACTTGACCAGTATATGGTGGGGAAATATAAGAGCCTGTCATGCAGATTTAACCCCTTTTAACAATAACCATAAAATGACATTTCACTGTTTTAACTTACATTTTTTAGTCTTCGAAAACGTGCTAGTCACGACCACTAGATCCGAGTCTGTGTGAGAAAAAATTCAAAATGAAATTTGTTTGTAATTGTACATATTTTGTATAATATAACTTTAAAAAATATATTATTTAAAGTTAGATAATATTTATTTAACATTAAATAACATAAAAAAACATATAGTGGATGGCATAGTGATGCTGTTCCCTCACAAGTGTCTGCATGAGTTTCCTTCGGGTGCTCTGGTTTCCTCCCACTGTCCACATATATACAGTCAGGTGAATTGAAGACACTAAATTGACACTAGGTGTGTGTGTGTGTGTGTGTGTGTGAGAGAGAGAGACAGAGAGAGAGAGAGAGAGAGAGAAAGAGAATGTGTATGTCTGTGTGTATGCCCTGTGATACATTGTTTAAAGCGTTTCATTGGTCTAACCTAACAAAATAACTTCAATTTGTTACAAGCAATTGAATTCAGTCTGTTTAACCTAAGAAAAGGATTTTGAATGAACAATTCTTTCAAAGTAATTTTCTGAGTTGAGTAAAACATATTCAATTGCTTGTAACAAACTCAAGCAATTTTTAGGTTGCACTTTTTACAGTGTACAGCTTTATTTAGGCAATACACTGAATTACAATTTCAGAGTCCATCTTACCCCAAGTCCGAGTTCAAATGAAGCAGAGGCAGACACTGCTAGTTTATGGTCTTGAGACCAAGTCCAAGCAGTGCAACACCAGAGTTTAAAACTATGGAAACTATTTGTCTTTCTGGGTAAGCAAGTGAGTCAGTTATTATTAAGTCAGTTAATTATTAAATAAGGCTTTTTTTTAATGCTACATTATTTCGGTATGACGAAAGCTGCAGATGTGCTGTGTGTTTTATCTGTATGTCTTTCTGGAGAGATGTGAAATGTTTTAACAGCAGGAGGCTGCTACTCTTGTTTCACCCCTTCATTGCTCGCTAGCAGCTTAACACAGGGTCACAACACTTCTCAAACAGAGAGTTAAGGCTGTCTTAGCCAATCTAATAATATAATTACTGCCATAATATTCTTTTTATTATATTCAGTGATATTATATAGTCAGTTTCCATTACATTCCATTACTTTTCTACCTTCTACTTAGGTAGGTGAGCTTTCACCCTTCACACACACACACACACACACACCCACCCACACACACACACACACAAACATACGCACACACACAGACACTTTAGGCTCCTGTGATAGCTCATCTGGCAATGATTACATCATCTTTGCATTTTTTGTAGCTTGCAGACCTTCTATCCTGTGGTTCAAATATGGATCACCGTAGGTGGGGGGATAGCTTTGATTGAAGCAACAGTAGGGGTCCAAGCATTCAACAGTGACACAAATCAAATATTTAGCTTGATGTTGATAGTGAAGTCTGATGACTTAATTACCTTATTGAAAAGGGATATGTGTGTGTGTGAGAGAGAGAGAGAGAGAGAGAGAGAGAGAGAAAGCAAGATGTGCAGTAGCTTGATATCGTACTTTGCAGAGAAAAATTCCCATAAAATTATCTTTTCACATTTCCCTCCATTTTCACTTTGACAGAGAGAAATAACAGCTTGTACTGCTACATACCTACTGCTACATACATTTACTGCACTTACTTTGGAGAAAACAACCAATTGGGTACATTTTTAGGCTCACCAAACACAAGTTTAGGGAACCAAAAATAATTGTTATCTTCTTTCACAAAAGAAGGGAAAAGTAGAGGAAAATGACTTGTGTTTACACTAGAATTATCAAACTAATGAAAGACGGGCATGTAGAAGTACTGCACTTTACCCACTTTGTCTGGTAAAACACAAATGCTGGTCTACATGACTGCATACAAAGCTTAACAAAGATTAAGCTTAACAAGAGTTCCACTGTAGAGGTGTACAGTTGTATTGACTGCAATCTGCTGTCATGCACAATTTGTACTCCATTCATCATCGGTCAGGTTCTGACCACTGGAGCGATGTTAGCCAGACATTGTTTTTAACAGATATCAGTGACACTCCAAGTCAAGAGTGGTCCACCACTCAAGTAATATCCTGTTCAGAAATTTTAAGAAACTGACCATTGATTAAGGACTAAAGGAGTGCTGACACAAACTAAGGACAGTAATCGATGTCCAGCACTTTTCAGTGTCCAGTGAATGTATGTATTCACTTCTACATAGCCTTTATATTATTTTATATATATTACATTACCTGATAATTAATTACACTCATTGTTAAAAGAATAGTTGCACCCATAAGGAGGTGTCAAATTGCAATGCTATTGGGAAGGAATATTACCAAAGATTACCAAGAACAATGACAACAAATGACAACAAACCGTTCATCTTGGTGCTGACCACGGTGGCTCCACACACGGATCACCTTCACCAAGACAAAAGCGAGACTTGTCAATGAAGACTACACACTGCTATTCTGAGTCAATCCATGACAGTCTGGCACAACACTTCTGCAGTCTTTGTTGGCGCTGACGTGGTGTCGTTGTAACAGTCTGTGTGCATGTAGTCCTGCGTTGTGCAACCTTCTGCCAATGGTGCTGACACTAACAGGATGACTCATGGAGGGCATCACTGCTTGCTGAATGTCTGCAATCATGGCTGTGGGGTCACTCAGCACATGTCAGACAATCTTTTGGTTCTCTGTCTCCGTGGTTCATGTAGGTCTCCTAGATCCTTCATCTCACTGGTGCGTGCCTTCTTCTATCCACTGCCACCAGCAGCATGCTATGGTAGTATCCACAAAACTGCTTTCATACTTTTCTCTGAGGCATGCTTCACTTGTGAAAGATGCTACCAACACACCAGCATGAGTTGGAATGGAAAGGATGCGCAACAGGACGACCTTATATAGTCAGTCAGATACAGCGTTTAGGCCCATTCTTGCCTATGTCACATGTGTGGCCGGTGAAACTTGAACCATTAGCATGTCTCACAGTGTCAAACCTACCCACCAAGTTTCATTCCTGTCAGTTGATTCCTTCTGGGTGTAACTATTTTTTGATGATGAGTGTATATTAATATAATAATGACATCATATTAGCTTACGTAGCATTACTTATGAATTTTGATATGTGTATGGCTGTGGCACTTACAAAAAAGTGTTTTCAGCCTTTTGGTTTGGGCAAATCAGCTCTCCTGCCTTTCAGTGTAAATATGCTTGTTGAGAAATCATGTAACTGCTTTTCAAATATAATGTAACTAATAATAAACTTCCTCTTTTCTTTATCTATTCTGATACAGTGTGCTATCTAGAACATTCTAAAGGGTTTCTTGCACACTGCAGGCTGGACTCATTGTACTGTCAATTGATCTAAATCCACTAAAACAAACGTGTAAAACGCGGCCATCCTAAGTGTTCCTAATTACCTCTTTAAAATTCACCAAGCCTATTTAGACCCCCATTCTGATTTCTCTAGCTCTCTCTCTCACACACACTCATACAGAGAGACACACACGGAGACACATGCATATCTTGAAATGTGGCAAGCAATTAGGTGGAGTGACTTAATTCATTAGGCGCAAGCTCCTGAAGATTATTAAACTACAGACAAGCCGGTAATCAGTGGAAATGGAGAGAGAACAGCATGGTGTGAATGTATGGGAGAGATAAAAGAGGGACTAATCTTATTTTTGCGCTCTGCTACATTAGTGCGTACTCATACATGAATGTGTGCCCTCACCCACGAGCATAAAGACTCATCTGCTTGAAATGCATCCACATAAATAAATACTACTGAGAACATCAAAACACTTTAATCATAGTTACTACTACAAGAACATTTACAGGAGATACTTACACACTTCACCCCTTACCCCAGATGTTTCCAGCCTAAAACTGTATCCCTCAGCCCTGGTTTGAGTTTTATCATTATGATGTTTTCCGTTCATCAGTGTTCTCTCAATACAATATGCGCTATGCAAAAACTCATATACAACCATTGGGGATTCCTGTGGTGTTAACCATTCCAGACTGCTATCCTTGCCACCATGTATAGGCTAATAAACACAACCAAGTAACCACTTTCTTACCATGGTTGTCAAACAAAAACTGACACCGCAGGTAAGCTTTTATAGAGTAAGTTATGAACTTTACTCATGAATGGTAGCTTCTAGCTTGGTGTACTCCACATCTGTCAAGTCATTTGTCTGAGTAATCTATTCTCTCCACTCTAATGATGACTTAACGACAGGTACTACACTAATATGGCTGCTGTAAGACATTTAACTTCCTAACGGTTATATTAGCTATCAGAGTTCCTATAGCTTTCACTAACTAGCCAATACAAACCACAACATACTCCCTAAAAACCCACCAAAGCAAGCATAGTTTCAAAAGTTCATTCATTCATTCATTCTTCTTCTAAACCGCTTATTCTTCAGGATCGCAGGGGTGCTGGAACCTATTCCAGCACTCACTAGGCAGAAGGCAGGAAATACCCTGGACTGCCAGTCCATCACAGGGCAAACACACATTCACAGCTAGAGACAATTCAGCATCTCCAATTCACCTGACAGCATATCTTTGGACTGTGGGCGGACAGCACTACCCACTGCGCCACCAAGCCACCCAGTTTCAAAAGTTTTATATTTCAAAAGATCATGTCACCTACATGTTCTTTATTCAACCAATACTGCAGCACTGTTGTAGGATGGGAGTTAATATGTTTGCAACTAATGAATTTTTAGTTTAAAATATTCCAAAGTATCACCAGCATGTGAAAAAGTAAGTTGATGGTATGTATTGTGTTTCAGAGTAATCTCGTAATACCACTTTGTCCTTCAAGAGGCCATAATAAGTAACCATAGTATTGACTCAAATCAGTCTAACATGAGAGGATGAGGAAGTAGCACTGCCTCAAAGGTGTATTCTAACCTCCTGTTGAATGTACTGCTTAGATCATTTAAGCACACCTAATTAAAGGAACAGTAAATGCAACGATTGCTGAAACTCTTGGCAGGTGATCGTGAAAAGTCATGCCTTACTGTTGAACCATTTCTTCTAGACTGGTAAACGAACCTCAGTTAAAGGTAACATTGGGGAGAAGGAACTGTGCATTTCATTGTTTCTTACGATAGGGATAGACAGCACAACTTTCTGGTGAAATCCCCAATTGTTTGGAATATGTATGTGACAGGTTGCAATTCCTCCTTTCAGTAATCTCAAATTCTGTTCGGTATAAGACTAAAGTAGCTAACAGGCACTCTTCACGATGCTTCACAATCCCATTTACTTTACATAATCTTCCCTTTCTTTTTACCTGCCTTGCAAAAGTAAAAAAGAAAACTCTAGACACCAAACATGTCTATCTGTATTAGAGTTGAATGGACTATATTTGAGTTGAGTAGACGATTTAGCACATTTTGATTCGCTAGTTAGATATATACTTAGTTTATTCAGCATCTTTTACCATCTTTATCAGTGAGGTTTGCAGCCATGATTTCAGAGGTCTCCTGATGCAGATCTGTGGGTGAGGAGGTAAGGGGCCCAATGAGTATGTGGTTCAGAGGATAGTTGCAGGGACATAATGAGGCTGATGCAGCTGCGTCTGTTTGGTTGGAACACACACTTTGACACACTCACTGCAGAGTGCAATTACAATCCCACCCAGGAATCAGCAGCATCACAGCAGTGTTCCATACACACTCACAGTATGAAAAACTGGAAGTGATACTGGCCTTTATGTACAAGCATCACACATGCGAGCAAAGAGCCAGGTCTAAATATGAAATACAATAATGGCCCATAGAGAATATCTTCATATTAACCCATAATGATTTTCATGCTTATTCCTAATATCCATATGTTATTCTTGCATCAGTATACACTAAAAAAAAAAACAGCTGCACCCAGAAGGAAGTATGGGATTGCAATGCTATTGGGAAGGAAGATAAAGGTTACCAGCAACAATAAATTATGAAAAATTATGAGATGTGTCTCTAGTATTGCACGGCCGAGTGTGAAACTTGAATCATTTACATGTCTCACAATGTCAAACTCACCAAGTTTCATTCCTGTCAGTTGACTCTTTCTTGGTGTATCATTAGTATAGAGACAAATATCTTAATTTTTATCTTATTGGTCGAATGGTCCAATAGAATGTGTCTAAAATGATGTAAAATAGCTTCTCATTACTGTATATTAAAAAGAGTGATCTACCAAGATCCTTGGCCAAAATCAAAACAAATACACTGGGCTGAAAACTAACAATAACTGTTTACATAAAATAAACTTACTAGAATCATTACAGCATGCAGGCTACAGTATGTACCATAAAATCTGACGTGCTTGACGATAGATGAGTGTTATCATGCAGGATGCTGAATTCAATTAATATTCTTTGCACTTTGGTTCTGTCTCTGGGGTGCAATCTTTGGGGTGGGGAGCTGGAGAAGCATAAACATTTCCACTGTTCATCAGCTGCTGCTCAAACTGTTTGAACATGTCTGTGGACAGGAAAATTAAGGCTATAACTTTTTTATTTTTATTGTTTTTATGATTACATTGTTTGTAAAATTTTGATACTTCACTGTAGGCTTACTTTTGTTTCGATCAATTTCATTTCAATTTCAAGTGTCATTTTTGCCTATATTTTGTACTTCTGTCGGCTAAACAAATATTACAGCAAATTACATCACAGATTCTTGGCTAAATTGCATTTTATGGAATATAAATATGTGTATTTCTTAAGAACATTAAAGTTGAAAAAGTAGCAGATGAACTTCTATAGTGGGTGTGTTTCAGTTCACACAATACATATTTGCATGTTTAAGCTAATGCCCTGTGTATGCGGAACACAGACAGCGCAGACAGAGGGAATGCAAGAATGCAGGTATAGACTGGAGTATTTTGCAAACAGATTTATGAGTACGCATGCACACACGCACACAAAAAGCCAGATAAATGCACACAGATCACCCAGCCTCACTCACTCTCTCTCCAGACGTTATCAGTAAGGGAGATTTATGCACTCTCGCAGGAGAATTTATGAGAGGCAGCTTCTCTCTGACAGAGAGGCCAGCTAAGAAATTACTTTTAGAAACCAAAAAAAAAAGGAGAAAAAATATCAGATTTGAAAGATTTATTTCAATCTGTGCCAAGGATGCACGATACATTCAATCTGTTTATTTGAGTGAAACAATCATTTTGAGGCTTGGATAAGTCTGCTGGCAGATAAGGCTGAATTGCATTTAGTGCAGTGCCGTCCTAGTCTCTGTCTCAGCTTGTTCCAATCCATTTTGTCAACGCTGTTTCGTTTCACTCTGGGCAAAGTGGGGCTGGGGGGGTGGGGGGTGGGCAGTGATGAGGATGGGTGCATCAGTTATTCCTTTGTTTGTTTTTCTTCATTGATAGATTGATTGCTACCTTGGACGTTCCATGGAGTGATGAAAGATGTGGAAAGCAAGGACAGCTAGTACATCGTTGGAGTGGCGTGAAGAAGTGTCTCTCTCTTTTGTCTTTCATTCGCAGCTGACTACGGACTCATGAAATCTGATCAATATTCATTTCTGCCCACACTCTGCTGTTCATTACTTGCGAAATAGTGACTCAAAGCAGCAGCTCGAAACCATGTCTTCAGTGGTCCGTCTTGGGAGGCCTCAATAACTGCTCTGTAATTGAACGTTAACCACGAAAGCATAACAAACGACTATAGCCGATGGTGTTCACTTAATATGACATTGCAGTACTGAAGTGATGAACCACAATGAATTACAGGACTTGAACTGCACTTTCAAGAAAGCTTGAGATGGTGGGAGACTGTTAAACATGATGGTTTCTAAATGTTTCTGGACTTGGGTATAAAGTTCTACGAAAACCAATTAAATGCTCTTTACAATATATGAAAGTTCATGGAGGCTGTTTATTATTATTATTATTATTATTATTATTATTATTATTATTAATAATAATAATAATAATAATAATAATAATAATATACAAAAAGAATATGGTAAAATAACAAACAGGAAACAGGAAAAGAATTATAAAATAATTTAAAGGTATTACAAATAATACATATTAAAAGTAAAATCAATAGCATTAATGGAAAATAGAAAAATTGAAAATTACAAGCAGTAATAATAAAAATAATATTAAGGTGACATTTAGGAATTACAAATGAAAATCACAATTCGTAAAAATAAGTGTTCAGCTGTAAAATTATGCACATAAAATTATGAATAAAATACTACATAAAATGATGTACTGATGTTGCCTGTCTAATCTTAATTGGTAGACTGTTCCATAATCTGCCTCACCACATCTTTTCTTGTTGAGTTTTGGTACATTAAGCAGGCCTGCAGTGCTGGATCTAAAATAATGATTTGGGGTATACAGAGACAGACAGTCGGTGATGTATGATGGTGCTAATCCATTTAATGCTATAGAGGCCAGTAGCAGTACTTTAAAATCTACACTAAAAGAAGGAAAGCCAGTGTTATAATGGCAATTTAAATAACATTCTTTCCACTCATTTATCTCATTCATAAAAACAGTTAAAAAAAGTTTGTGATGGACATTATAGTGGTTGCTCCAACGAACACTTTATGTTTACAAGTATAGCTGTAATGGTTACAGTCAGGTGTAGAAGGAAAAGGTAGTCTGAGGGTTGGTGCTCTGCGAAATATGGAAAAGGGACGTATTTAGCCTTAAGGTACTGAGGGTTCTGTACTGCTCTATTCTGAACTGCAAAAAGACAAGGAAGGGGCAAAAGGGATATTAGAAGGCAGATAGAATGCTCAGGAAAGCTGTTCTGTCAGTCATATTAAATGATGGAATAAATTCAGCACAGGATAAACATGGATAATTGTAAATCTACAGATACATTTTGATCATCTTGGTCCATCTACTCGGTCACAAGGCATTCACTACAACCAGCCAATGGAAAAAGTGTAGATTGCAGAAGCGTAGACTTGAAATTGATGTATCAATCCAGGCAGCACAGAGGCTGGCGAGAATGCGGCACATACTCAGGATAAAGCTTGGTAAATCCTGCTGGATTAATGGATCTGGATTCACAGGGTACTGTTGGGGCTTCTTGCAAGAAAGGGTCAAAAGGTCATGGCTGCAGTTCACTTCAGATGAGTACAAAAACCTGGACCAGGCTCAGTTATGGCCCTAACATGCACCGATGGATGACAGTGCACGCAACAGTCAATTGGTCTAACGTAGCTCTGTTGCAGTGTTGCAGTGATTGTATTGACTGGTCAATAGAAGATTGTGTTAGAGGAGGAGGCCAAAGTAGAAAGTAGACAGCCTGACTTTGAGGCTTGGTATTCATCAAGACGCACCCCTAGCTATACTATAAAGATGCTAAAATTTGCTTCATTACAACAGTGCAACTGGAGTATGGCTACATTGCTTTTTGTTCAGGTCCGATCTTCCTAACTTAATAGTTTATATTTGTGTAGGCAAGTGACTAAAAACTTCCACTAATGTGAATGAACCTGTGTCCTGAAATGACCCGCATACTCTAATCCTATGCAGTAACTTCATGTGGGTGAGCAACATGCATCAGAAACAAATGAACCAGCAGAACAAGCCTTCATCGGGAAAATAATTGGCTAATATTGGCTACAATTTGCTTCATTATTAAAACAAGACAAAGAAGAAATGGGCCTGATGTGTTACTTTTACACCATTCAATTCACATAAGAAAGTGGCTTAGCTAAGTCAGCAGGGCCTAATTTAATGATAATGTGAAGTGTACTTCTACGTTCACTCAGCAGGTAGTGGCCCAGTCCAATCTTTTTCCTCATTGATATTTTCAGTTCCGATTTGTGACGCTTTCATATGTGGAAACGAAATCTGTATCTGATATATATTTGATATGTGGCAATGTGGCAATGCAAGAGCCATATCAGAATTTGTGCCACTTTTTTGTCAGTCCAACTCTACATTTGCCTTAATTTCATTCTGCCACAAATGTTCAGGTTAATATGTCTATGCAATCACGTTTGATGGCCAAATAACACGCCCTTTTTATAGTGATAGGCTCAGTTGTCAGACATTGCAACTTTGTGTTTGCTGGTGAAGATGATACTGCAAACTCCAGGAGTGGACCTGCATTCATTGGCAGTGGTGATTCTTTACATCTTGAAGAGCATGCCACATGAAGCATTGTTTAGGAGTGTGATCTGTTCAGACTAATGTTGTATATAGGCCACATTTAAAAGATATTGTGAACAACCTAACAAGAAAGTCAGGTTTGGTGAGAAAATCGGAAGTCTGCCACTTTTACCTGCTGTGGGAACTTCAGAATGCACCTCTGACATTGATTTCAATAAGAACAAAGTGTTGACAGACAAAAAATAACATGGAGGTGCGGGCCTTCAGTTAATCAAATCATTCTGACTTAACTAGACGAAATACTAATATGCATCCAGAGCAGCTCACAGCAAGCTTCCTTCTGTAATTACAATAACTTCCAGCAGTTTTCACTTACATGTATTCATTTTTGAATGAATTTTATGGTTAGTTGTGTATATAAGCATAATCTCCACTCAGAGACATACCAGCAACCCTACATGTAATGATGATGTAGAGTACAGTGTACTCTGAATGTCTCTAGAAGGTATATCTGCAAGCTTGTCAAAGTCCACAGCAAAGCACAAGAGATTTGAGTTACCGCTCCTGATATTTTGCTACAACATGAATATCATGTTGTGTGGGAGTATTTGCACTAGACAGCCACTGCAAATATCAACTCCAACCCGCGCAACAGCAGCAAGCCCAACACTTCTCCCATCAGTAAACTCACCACTGACTCACAGAGAAGGAGAGAGAGCAATTAAACGAGGAGATCCACCAGGTCATGGGGGACCTTGGCCAGTTCATGTGGGCGTAGATGAAAATTGTAAAAGTGCGGCTCCATATGCATGATTAATGTCATCATGAAGTCTAGCAGACTTACAACTCCCACTATTACACCCTAACCACAGAGACCACGCCCCACTGCTTCTGCGCTCATGAATAATGCATGAGGGCTCTCCATTCCAGGTGTGAGTCATAAAATGATATGAATATTCAGTCATGGCGATAATGAAATCAAAATGTTAAGGATGGTTGTGCGTTGGTTGAGTGTGGAACTGTTGGGGTGCGCAGATGGGGAAAAATGAGAGATTTGATATGCACTGACAGTAGGGAAAATGCAGGCTCACTTTTTTAATAGCTTGTCAAAGTTCAGACAGAGACATCATTTGGGGAGAGGAGATGGCAGCCATTTCATGATGCCTTGGAAATGGACATGTTAGAAAAAGCTGGAAGTGGTTAAAAAAAAGGTTGAATTAGGGCACATAAGTCATTCTTGGTTAGTAGAGTCATATAATATTTTGCAGTCAATCTAAAGAACCTGGCTTTACAGATAAACAGAGGTGTACCGATACGCTCAGCCCACAGTTTGGTCTTTTTCTCACAAAATTTTGAAGAAAATGTGAATCTAGGTAAATTATGACTACAATCATAACTTTCTAATGACACTGAAGGAGGAGTGCTAGAGTGAGGCACTGACTGGTGCTGATTAATACAAATGTTGATGTTTAACCGGTGCAGTTCAATTAGATGGCATTAGTAATACAATGTCCATTATCAACGATGCACTGGCACAACTCCACATTGCCATAGTTTTGCCTTGTAGTATCAATATATTGTTACACCCGTACTGATGAATATCCCAGCATTACTGATACCCTTCCAACTGATACAGAGAGAGAGAAAGGTTTTGTCCAGTCCTAATGCTGACATCAGCATATTTATACTATATAAATGCAATGAGAAAGGTTTATCTGGCTTTAAGAAAGATGAAGCATCAGACAAGAAATTATAGGCTACGTTTCGTCCCATGTCAGTGGGGTGGTGTCAGAGGATTTGTCTTAATCTAGAATCAGAGCATTTAAGGGCATTTAGATGATGATGAAAGTATTTGTTCAACATCAGCACAAAAATCCCGCAGAAACTACACTAGTCTAGGTGTCTAGGCTACTGGGGTCACCTGAGGGCAAAGGTGCATTCTCAAATTTGCTGAAATAGTGAACGTCCTACATTTCCTTTCTTTCTTTTTCCAGTTGATCATTTTTAACATTTGCCTCTTTGTCTTCAATGTGATACCATACAAGCAGCAATGGTACACATCTTCTCAGAAGAAAAAGTGAGTGTACCATAACCATGGAAGGGAGTGTAGTCCATCCATGTATTATTGGCAGACTGGTGATTGATTTTCATCAAACATGTTAGGTTATAATCATATTCCTATCACCTTAATTGTAGTGGCTTGACAGTAAAAGCAGATATAGTAATTATTTTACCATCATACTCTACATAACTGTGAAGGGGGAAGAGGCAAGGGCTGGATTTTGGAAAGTAGGAAGGTCTGTGCATTCACAGTTGAAACTACATCTGCAGAGGTTCTAATATAAGTTCCTAAGTGGTTCTTGGCTTGGACACACACAAGGGTACAGGTAGTCTTAAATAAAATAAGGTGTCAATAAAGCTGCTGTTACACCAAGAAGCTATTACTGCAGTAGCTACAGTACCTAATGAAATACCCTAGACTGTATGAAGTCAGAATGGACTGGCTTGGAAAGTTGGACCATCAGGGTCACCTCAAAAGCAACCCATAACTGTTCTTTGTTACTCAATGCTTGTTAATAGTGACTACAAGGTATATACCATAGACTTGGTGGTCTGAGTGGCCGAAAATTAGCCAAGGAAATGAGCCAAAATTTTATGTCTGGGTATATGTATCTAGGAAATACCTTTAACTGGTAGATCAATTCAAATACTGAAAATACTTTATACTTGCACATCACATTTACAAAAATGCTTCTTTAAAGAACCAAAAGTGGTTCTTCTTTGGCATCACTCTACACTAGTTCATTTTTAAATGTGCACGTTTAGGGGCAAAGGAGAAGAAGGCCTTGTAAATCTTACCCCGTTTTTGCCTTTTGGTGCTTCACTAGATGAAATAGACTGGTTGTTTGCAAAGCATCTTCCATGTCTGAACATAATGGCCAGTTCCATAACTGGAATCTAAGCCTACCTGTGCATTAGTCCGATGGCCTTGTAAAAGGTAGCTGGTATTATTTGTGTAATATTATTATAGGGCAAACTTTAGAATTCCCGTGAAACATGGCTACTGATTTTTATTAACACTGATGACAGAGCAGAAGTTGATCCAGTTTATGAAACGCCCACAATTTGTAGCTTTATGTCTTACACCAGGGATCCATTCCACAGCAGCTTCAAGTTTGAACTTCTTTTTCTCAGTGTGTTTGTCCTTTTGTCCTGACTCCTGTAGTTGCTAGTGGCGATTAGCATGTCTTGAGAGAGCCGTGGCTGTGTGGATGGCGGTCGGCACAGTGGCAGCCGGTGAAGACAAACGACCCGGGCCGAGCGGAGGTTAATGCACAAGACGTGGAGAACACGGGCCGCCAGACGAGCCGGCCTTGCGAGGAAAGGGGGGTCGGGGACCTGCATAGCTCCACCTCGGGCCACCGCCGCTAACGTCGTGATTAATACACGCCGTGGCTAATTAGCCCCGCGCTGGACGAGCGCTTTAATGGCGGAACTCATCAAAAACAAGCCCAGCCGCTGTGAAAGTCAGGGAGATGGAGAATGAGCGAAAGCGAGAGAGAGAGAGAGAGAGAGAGAGAGGAATATTAACCTGGCTTACGCAGGGGTTGTCTGGCACCCTTTCCCAGACCATTACCCAAGTCCAGTACACGAACGCCTGTTTGTACCCTTTCAGATTTATCTCCAAGCAGCACCTACAGGGACCATTTACTGCCCGCTGAGGCTTTCAGCTGAACTCTCATTGAGCAAGAGATAAACAGGTTCCCACTGGCAATGGGAGAAACCCATACGTCCCACCAACACATGCTGACACACTGGGGCCCGTTGCTGCTCCCTGTGTCTCAGATTCTTATAGATTGCTAATCTATTTCCCACTTGTTGCTAAGCTTACTGTAGGGTATAGTAGAGAGACAGACCTATTCTAAAATTACATTTCTTTTTTTATACTGTATATTTAATTGAAAAACATTGTACTTACACCATTACACATACTTATATACGTTATATCTACTTATATACTCATAACATTATACTCAACACAACACGTCTGTCCAATGCTTTTCTTGGAAACCATTCCTGAATTTGCCCCAGAATATTCATTTTCATCCACAATTCCACAATGTAGGAGCAGTAGGGGTCTATCAATAGAATTCTAAGGTCTCTCAGACTTTCAAAGCCAAAGACTGCTTACTATCGAATAAACACTATCTAACCCCAGGTAACAGTAGCTGGCTATAATCTAACTGCTAGTTTAACCAGCAAAACATGAAATTATCAAGTTGAAACCATGCAGTTCTATCACCACATACTGTCAAATGACAGGTTGCTGGATGAAGCATCCAAGAAGAAAGCATTAGTTTAATCTATAGACCATTTTATACATTTGCCTATATATAATACCTTAATTTGTCAATATTTCAGTAAATAAGAATCAGGTAAAATGCTTATTTAAATTAATCTATAACACCATTTTCTTATGGTTTTATGTTATCCCAAATTAACTGGTTAAAGCACTAAATTTTGATGAATTTAGCCAAACTGTATTACTCAAAAATATGACCCCCTTTTTAGGTTTGGTATTTTTTCTCTGATTAGTTTGTTTTGTTTTGTTTTGTTTTGTTTTCTAAAGTTCCACAAAAGAAAAGATTTCCATGAATCATGGGCCTGCTAAATATGCTGCGGCTAAACTTAACAACACTGGACTCTCTGCTCAGACACATCAGAAGAGTCTAATGAGAAATGAGTGTCAGTCAGGTTTTTGGCCAAAGTGTCCTTTCTCTGACTGACAGAAAAGGGCAAACAAAGTTTAAAGGGAAAAAAAGAAAGAGTGTTAAGAAGTGGCGTGACAGGAGCTCACAGCAGCTAATCGTTTTTAAGAATTGTTTCCATCAGTGACTAAAGAGGAATTCCACCATTTTTTCTACATTTCTGCATTAATTCAATCACTGAAATGTGAAATGTGAGTCATTCAGAGCGGTCTGATGTAAAATTGTGTAGTGTAGAGAAATGTATAAACTCAGATTTCCTCACAGCAGTGGTGAAAGGAACCATGCAACTCAACATATAGCCACACTTTCCAAAACAATGAAGAACCTACATGAGCGTGAGATGTTTTTATATGCAATTTCCAAAATGGTACAACAGAGGCAAATACAAATACATTCTTTTTCTTTGGGGACTATTTTGCCTTACAGCATCCTTACAGCACCATGAATGGAAGCAGGCAGAGTATTTGTAGCTGTTTAATGGAGTAACTTTCTGTGAAGCAGATTTAGGTAGTCAATAAACGGTTTACATATCTGGTTCCTATTATTGCTACTGATTTACTGCTAAAGTTTCAATAGAGTGGAGCAATTCATCATCTAAGCTAACCATTTAAATATGCAGACAAATTGAACAAACACTGAACATGTTTTTTAAACATGCCTGACATTCTTTAATAAAATATTTAATGAATAAAACTACAGAGCCTTAATACCTTATAAAGATTGCTAACTTTATTTATATATTTATTTATTTATTTGACTGATTCTGTTCTAAAGGATGCACACAAAGATGAATTATACATAGAGCTATGAGCAGACTACAGATAGATAGGTGCTTCAGCAGTGTCAGCACTGTAAAGCAAAGTAAAGATGCCAAAAAGGGCTCTTTAGAGTGATGGCATAAAAGAGCCGAGAGAGGATGGTTCAGTAAATAAACGTTTCTGTAAATTAGATGAGTGAGTGTGAAGAACCAAGTGTAAAGAACCTCAAGATAATATAAAGCTTCTATAACAAGTGCTTTACATTTAGAACTGTACGTCCGAACCAAAGACCATTTCTCAGCCTATAGTTTTAAGACTGAATGCCAAGCAGTCCCAGGAACTGCATCTGCTTCGTGGGCTGCATAGAGGAGGATATTTCTCACAATCATTCCGTAGCTCCAGCAGTGATCCCATGGCTAAATTATCCCAAACAAACATCTTGCTGAAGCCCATTTGACTGCTGGAGGATGGCGCAACACGATATGATCACCTCATTGCTGACTCTACACTTCTTCGACTTCTGATAGAAAGAAATATGTTCCCGACATGACGCCCCATTCCATTAGCACGTGCGGACGTGCGTGAGGCTGCTCTGTGGAGTGTCACTCAGGCTCAGGGTTTGGCAGAAAGACACACACACACACACACACACACACATACAAAAACAGTCGCTCACTCAGTCAAAAGACCAATCCGCACACAGGCCGCCCGGTGCTAATAAGTGGCAATCATGATAATCTATATCCACACTCCAGCAAAATCCCTGGTCGGACATTAGCCGCATGTTGGTGGCCAATAAATAACTGGGCAAATAAAACGACTGTCCCGCGCAGCACAAAATGTTCCACGGTGTATGCAAAATAGGTCAATTACAGCCCACTGTAGGTCATTCCGAGCCTATTCCTTTTTATCGACTCTTGCCGCAAGGCCCCAGGAAATAAGGTACGTCACAATTCATCGTCGATGCCGGCTCATTTCTTTTTTCCCACAGAGAAGAGCCGCCAGAGGAAATGACACAACTCATTTGTTTTACAAGGTTGCACTTGAGCTTTTTTCTCCTCTCCTCTTTTCTCTTGCACTCTTCAGAAAACCTTGAAATTTGCAGCTTTGCTTGCTCACTGCTTGTGATCTGATTGAGGACTGCCTTTCTTTTCACTTGGGGAATCGTTTTGATCACATCCAAAACACATCCTTGATCATTTATTAAGTCTGCCTACCACCTTGGTCTACTACACTATGCACGTCCAGCTCTCAGGTACAAGTCAAATGGGTTTCGTTGGTCACCTGAATGCAAATGGCATAGCTTGAATGCCTAAATGCTCCAGTCTGTGTTTTATTCTAGAGTACAGCCAATAATGCCCGAGGCAAACAGCACCGAAAGTTCAAAGGGAATATCTGAGGGACAAATATGGCAGTGCCCAACAGGAGGCCAGATTTTAATTCAAGCATTTATAGATACTAATTGGATGCTGTCCTGGTCTCAGCTAATCAAATTCCACTACACCAGCAGTTCCTAACCTTGTCCCGGAGTACACCCTACCATGCATATCGCAGTGTTTTTACTTGCTGTATTACCCAGTACGTTTCAGAAAGGGTTTCTTAACCCTAGGAAGTCAGTTATTGCTGGTGAATGGTAACATTTGATTTTAGTTACTTTCTCACTAAACAAAACAGGAAAACAAAACATTAAAATATGTAAGGTAATATTGTCCATGACGTTCATTACCACAGTGCAGCTGTGCTAGTTCCACATGCCTTTGCTAAAGTCAACACAGCTGGAACCAAGCCTAGCTGGTGAGGGCATGAAGTTCTGAAAGTGCCTGAGACCTCTGGCAGGGGCATTGATGGGCGTCCTATCTTAAATGTCAGTGGCTCATCAATAAAGGTTTAAGGCCATTCATTAAGTTTTGTTGCATGGCGAGATGAGGGCAGTAAGGACAAGCGCTAAGGATGGACTTGTAGGGGCCCAAAGGGAAGTGGTCATCAGCATGCCCAGGGTGACTTACTCGCACAGATCAGTGCTGTCGCAAGCTCTATCCATCACCGCTCTCAGCAGTCCCTTGGTTTTTTTCCCCTCTTGTTTTTCTTTGGCCCTCTTTGAGCCTGTGGTGGATGCGTTAGTGTCAGAGTCCTGTTCTCCTTTTCCCCCCATCTTTTCCTGTCTGTTCCTGGAAAGCTCCTTGCTCCTATAAACACAGCTGTCATGTCTATTGGCTGACTGAAAAGAGGCCAGCGCTGACATGCATCTCCAGCTTGGGTCTGTCAGAGTGCCACAGAATGTCTTCAGAAACACACACATGTAAACACACACAAAAATATAGACGCAATTGCCATCGCCTGAGTACCTAAACACTGCATGCACCCCCCCCCCACATGTGCATACACCCTTAAGGTGTTTTCCTAGAGCCATATGACCACATGTTACCTCTCAAACGGAATATATTGCACTTAAAGGTGGTTTAGAATGGAAAACTGTATTTACCTTGGCATTGAATGAAGCTCAATACATAGAATCGACATCCCATGAACCTCCAGCACTGTTGCCTCCTCCTTCAAATACAAATCAGTAAAAAAGCCCAAGTCCAAAATCTGTTATGTCTTTACATAACAATATATTATTAATAATAATATTGTTATTATTAACAATAAAAATAATAACAATAATAACAACAACAATAATAATAATAACATTAATAATACGTCTTTATTCTTTAATATTATGCCAACAAATTTACATACAACAGCAATAGCAACAAAAATGCCAGCTTTTGTAACCTTAAATGCTACAGCTTGTACAGGCAACAGAATATAAATCTAGCACCATTTAAGATGGAACAGAAAATTCACAGAATAAGACGTTCTAAAACATCATACAAGAGTGAAATGCTACTCCAGCTCAAATACACAGAATTGTGAAAACAATACCTCAATGGCATAGGAATCACTAGACCCACTCGGGAAGGGTTTTTTAAAAAAGTTAATATTGTTGTTTGTTGGTAAATATACTTTCATTCTTCTACTGTTCAAGGAATCCTCTCAACAAGACCCTTTTAAGGCTACAGCTAATTAATATCTGTTTTTAAAACTGTCCAGCACTGCTTGCACAAACGTTATTACATCTAATATGTAATCATATGCAATTGCTCATTTTTTGCATGACTCTCTGATGTTTTGTGCAGTCCTCCATCAAATGCTTAAGTATGACAGTGAGAAATACATGCTGTGTTTTTTACATGCGCCTGGCAACTGTATGTTCTGTATGTTGCACCTGAAACTAGCACTGAAAAAGCCTTAGTACATCTGGTCTGGAGAATTTACATGGGCCTGTTAGCATATGTAGCCTCCCTCCCAGGGAACTCGGGAGCTATTTCCTATTCAGCTCAGGGAGAGAGAGAAAGGGAAGGAGGGAGGTCGTTCAAATTATTATGAGGCGAGCGTCAAATGAGAGAGAAAGAGGCCTTGACATGAATCAGGCTGCATGTGGAGCTTGCAGGGTGGTGGGGGGGCTTGCGGTGGGACACAATGCTGTTGAAGTGGAAGGCGTTAGTCCTCTTTACAACAACCTGCTCGATTAGGTCCAGTAGAATCCCTTCTTCTTCCTCTTCTTCTTCTTCTGCTGCTGCTGCCTGGGCTAAAGTGACAGACAGTGCGAATTCAGTGATAGCATTTGACTGTCAGCTGAAGTGGCAGTTATAAATTTACTCCAGGATAGCTATTTGCTGCGATGCTTGGAGAAGAGGAGTGGGGGGAAGGCGGCCAGAGGAAGCGAGGAAGTCAAAGCGTCTCTAATCTCTGAGTTCTATCATTCCCTCGATAAAAGCACTTTTACAGAAATCACATTTCTTGGCGGATATCCTCTGAACTCTTGGCAAAACGACTCCTCTCCTCTGCCGTCGGCTTGTGGGGCCTGTAGAGGCTCTCGGGCAGCCTTACAGTAAAATATGGTTTTCTGTTTGTTGTCGCTTAAAAGCACATTCATCTTTGTTTACAGTATAATACTGGCATGGTTCAATATAGCGGGACATGCAAGGAATAGCAATGGTGCAACCTTCACTGGGTATGACTTTTTGCAATATCTTAAAAGCTCAGGCCTACAAACCGCTTTATCCAATCAAGAGGAATCAGGTACACGAGCGGGATGTTGGGCAAATACAGCGGCCGTATTTGAAAACATTAAAACGTACAGGACAAGACTGTGCACTCAACTACCCGCACGCGGCCACTCACAGTGACATCCCGTGCCACATAATGTCAAAACACAGTGTTGCTATGGGGCTGTAGCAGGTGTGAGCACGTGTTAGTCTGAGTAAGTCAGACAGAGAGAGAGAGCAAGCAGGAAAGAGAGAGGAAGAGAGAGAGGGAGAGAGAGAACGTGTAGCCTGTTACCAGGCTTGACAGCCTTTTAATTACCATCAAGTTCCTGCAAGGCACTCCTTTCTGGCCAACGGAGAACAGACGAAAAAACACACAAACACACGCACACATCCAGCCATGAGGTAGCAGCTCTTGCCCACACTGATTGCTCTAACTAGATGGCAAACAAAAGGTGCTTCTTCATTCTCAGAGAAGCAGCTGCTGATAGTTCCATTATAACGAGGCCTTGGAGGAGGCGGGACCAGTGCACATGATGGCTGGGTGATTTATAAGGGTGTTCGAGGGGCTGCCACAGCAACGGCAACCCCTGGCACTCTTCCTCCAACGTATGTGGAGGAGGAGACAGGTTAACAGTGGCTGGGAGGCAGGTGGCAGGGAGGAAGCGCCACCAAAACAGCAGCCAACTTACTGCCTCTGATCAGGGCCTTTAACCAAAGTCCTTATAGGTTAACATGTCCACACTGTGGCCATCTCTGCAGTTCTCATCTATTTCCAGTTATAGAACACAAATGCAGCTATAGATCAGAAAAGATTCATGCAGGTACATATATGGTGGGGTCCAAAAATCTGGGACCACTGGTGAAAATTTCTGGTTCTATTTTGCATACCTTTCTAATTTAATACAATGCTACAATGCTAGTAGTATTTTGAGCACAACAATGTGAACAAAAAGTAGAATCTTTGCATGTACACATGAGTATTTGGCATGTCCCTTTTTTGCTTTAATGGCAGCATGCGCTCAGGCTGGCATGGACTCTATAAGTTTGTGCAAAAACCTCTGATCAGTACATCAAATTCACCCAAGAGGCACCTCCTCTATCAAGCAAAGGAAAAACGTTGATGAAACTCCTCCAAACAAACCTGCAGTGAGAACAGTGCTGGCAGCAAGTTAGTCAGATTTATTAGACTCAGAAATGGTAGAAAGGAGTTACAGTGTGTACAATGAGTAGTGTATAATGTCTGACACTCTATCCTAAACATCTGAAGGTGGTGCTGTTTTTATTTCATTCCGATGGCTGAAAAGACTGACTGAACTCTGTGGAAGACCAAACTCTCAGCTCAGTGTCAAAACTACGAACGCTACTAATATTAACCATTATTCTGCTAAACTCACTAAACTACTGATACTGTGTTTGCTAAAAAACATTTAATAATATGTCTAATAATAACAATCAATGTTAAAGATGACGTCATCTAACTAGTTAGCTTTTCTATCCTTAGCTGTTACTGAAATAAATCAGTCAGAATTAAACAGAAATGCACAGTGCTCGTACATCTGATTAACAGTGTGTTTACATGCATTTAATAATCTGATCATAATCAGATTTCTGCAGTTATCTGATTCTACAAGTGACCATGTAAACAGCATACTCTGATTTCTTTGACCAGATTAAAGCCTAAAAATCCAATAAATCCTTAAGAAATCCAATAAAGAGAGCTGCACTTTAACTTGGTAATCTGGTTTCTCAGCGCGTGTACACTGTTACTCTGATTTCTTTCATTTTTCTCAGCAACCATGAAATGCTGACAAACACTATTTGAGCAATGGTGAAACCAACTATGTGCTTGATGAAAGCAGATATCCGATTGAGACCTGGCTCCTGGACACCCGGAGATTATCTGATTACCCAAGTGCATGTAAAACATTGAATAGATTACTGAGAAAATCAGATTTCTGCTGTTATCAGATTACTAAATGCAGGTAAACACACTCATTGTGTGTAAAGACAACAATTATTGTATTCACATACATGCCATCCTTTGCATTGTTTCTCCTCAGCAAATCTTATGAATGATACCATGTAGTAAAGTTAGACACCCATAGCAATAATAACTAAGGGAGCCACGACTTTCTCAGAATTCTTTTGCAGATAATTACTAATAGCTAATTGGTTCTTCTGGTTAATTGTGAGGACTTCCTGTGATACAACCACCGTGTTGTTGTTACAAGTTATCCCATCCATATTTCAGCCAATGATCTGTCTCCTCCTCGGATAATGTCTCTAACTCACCATGAAGCAGCATGTTTGTGAAGTTGAGCTAGTGTCCGTGGTGATTAGATTCTCCCTTAAACCCAAGGAAGAGGAAACTTGAAATGATCTGAGGGAATTTGAAGAAACGTGAAATTCCCTTATGCCTACAACATGTCTTTCATCTCTTAGCACCGTGGCTCTTCCCTTCTAGGTCTACCATGGCCTATACACCTTGAAATGCCTCTTCCTATGTTTTCTTTAATTAATCTTAAGCAATTCTCTCAAAGGTATGGACTCAAACTTTTAAACTGATACTACATAAGTTTCTGTATGTAGAAATTTAAGTTGAATTTGATAATGATTTGATTTTGATGAAACAAAATCTTGCTAAATCAAGCCTGATTTAAATGGAAATGTAATTACACAACTGACTATGTAATTACATATGAATAGTTATGGAATTTTAATTGAATGCATAGAAAATGATGATTATAGGGTCAATATAGCGTCACTGTCCAAGGAAATGTTGATCTCCACAATGATATGTTTACAGGTTTCTTACATTTTAATGTAAGTTGATTTAAGGAGGTTCTATTCCAAGTGATTTTGGAGCATTTCTTGCTTGTCTATTCATCCTTACATTTTCATCCTTACACATGTCATGTTCAAACGATGCAGAAAATCTCCTGCAGACAATATTATATCAGCGTTTCGTTAGCTTCACTCATGACATTATCATATATTGTTGCACCATTTCTCCAACCCACTCCACATCATTCTCTCATCATGCTTCTAGCTCTCACGAGCATAAAACGATTTCTTCTGGGGCTTTCCCAGATTCCTGTTTTAGAACAACATGGCACAGAAAGAGGTCACTATGTGAGACAAGGAAGATTTGATACACTTTGATATATAATAGGCGCTTTGATCCTTCTACTGCTCCACTATAAATAGGAGACAATTGCTGGAGGGTCCGTGCATGAAACAGTTGAGATTCCTCCACCCAGAGGTGCGAGAGACAGGATGAGGGGGTGCCAGCACGAATGTCATGGTCACAGTGGACCTGGACAATGAAGCTCTCTTACCTAGAGCTGAGGTGTGAAAAAAAGGAAATGTGATGTACTGAAACACGATGGCTAACCACAACCCGCTCTAACCACAAGAAGATACACAGAGAGTCTGAGAATGCCTTTTTCACACAGGCTCTGTTACAGACATTCTTGTATGTGTCAGATGTGCTAATAGCTTGAAAAAGCAACACATGTAATGTCACATGAAGACAGGCAATCTTTGTATCACAAAGCATACGAAGCTTAAAATGCATTCCTTTTTTATGACTTGCACCAGGGGCATAGTCAGGGGAAGGCCTGGTCCTACCCATATGAATCCTAGGTCTACCCTGTATTTAGATAATTAATTTGGCTTATTCTTTTGGTCATTGTATTAAATCAAAATTATTATGTTCTCCAGATCACTCATGTATGCAAGGTACAGTCCAATCAAGTAATCTCAGGCTCCCAAATATCCCAGTGTATTTTAGCATGCTATACGCCATTGCCTCAAGCCTTCAGTTTTTTAGCAGTATGCCACTGTTTGAATTTGAAGTTCCAGTTACGGTCAAAAAATGTACCTGTGGAACCTGTAAAAGTGAGATCCCATCCCATGGCAGAGTAGACTGTAATTTTTTGCTAATTTCCAAAGCCATAAATACATTTTTAAAACATCATTATTGTCAGTGGTCTGAAAATGTGGTACTTTCTGTGCTCTTTTCCTATCTGTTTGAAAATATCAATCCAATATGTAGAGGATCTACATGTAGGGATTTTTGCAGGCCAGTCCAGATGTGTGAATGCTCCTGAATGTTCATCATTCAATCACTCCTTTTTCCCAATTATTAGTCAAGCCAAGTCTAGTCAAGTAGTTTTATTGTCAGTACTTCAATATGTACAAGACATACAGAGGATTGAAATTGCGTTACTCTCTGACCTAAGGTGCAGCACATAAACATTTAAAAAAATAAAAAAATAAAAAAATAAATTAGGAACAAGAGTATACTGAATGTATTAAACGTTAAACATAAAATAGATGAACGCAAGACATACGATAAAATAAAATAACATCTCATTAACATCTGCTTTTGTGACCCATCCCCCCCCCCACACTTCGAACGAGACATTCACTGCACTGTGCCATATCTTATCAATCTATGAATCCTTTCGCACACCCTGCAGGCATTTATAGCCCAATCATATGCGTGCAATGAGCATCTGTGGCATCTGCAGGAAGTTACTACCATCTTAAACACACAAGGTAACTAATTTTTTTGTCCGGTGAGCTGATATTGTGTGCATTCTTATGAGATTGTTACATTCTTATTGATGTCTTTGCAGTCTTGCTGTTGTTTTGTATCACCATATGGTATGGCAGAGGCATTATATTGTTAGGCTGATGGCATTGTGGGATATTAGAGTATTTGGAAATATTGTCTACCAAGTTGGCCCACTCATTTTTACACAAGCTCACCCAAAAATGTATTTGTGTATTTATGCCACTGACTGGCTCATGAGTCTAGTTCAGCAATGACAGCCTTGCCCCACTAGACTGCGTCTGTCTCTAGCAAAGCAGTAAAAATAACCAGCATGCACTGAGGCCTAAAGGCTGGTCTCCATTAACCTAAATCTGCTGTACTGTCAATTGCAAACAGGGCGCTTGCAGCTGAGTTGAGAAAAAAAAGTAACAATAACAACAAAAGAATGAGGAAGTGATTTAATTTAAGTCTCATCTGGTCTCCCTAAGCAAGTCCTCAGGCTTGTATTACCTTCCACCCAAGCTACAAATATGATAAAGTGTCTCAGTTTTCCTTGGGGAAGATGTCAGGGATGACAGCTCTAAATTTAGGTAGCACTTACTTTAACCTCACGGAGGGACGTCTCACTAATATCAGCTAGCTATTACGCTAAGGTGTAAATAGGTGGCTGGAGCTAATGCATTGGCCCTCCGCTGACTCCAGTGCGGGAGACTGATAAATATGTTACTTTGCAAACCCAATAAATGACAAATGACTTTTACTGCTGCTGTTAAAGCATTTATAATATTGATGGAGCAGGAGTCGATATCAGACTCTATACATCCTAATATAATATCACTCGATCTGTGTCCAAAATGAAGCGTAAAAGCCAAGGGGAAAGGAGGAAAAATCAATGCCTGGCCCTGATATTAAAAGAAACATGCAAGTTCTTAACTAATGGAGATAAAGAGGATATAAATGGCTCCATCGAACAACCAGACTAGACTTGGCTTTCATCTTGACACGATTAAACCCTCATTAGGTTGCTAATTATTTGGCATGTCTATATTTACCGTTGACAGTGCCAGTGTGGCTTTCCACTCTCGCAGCAAGTGGAGTGAATATTTCACAATGACAGTGGACTCGCAACTGTATAACACTACAGGTTGCCAAGGGCAGCAATCGATTAGGGAAAGAGGGATGCAGGGTAACTTCTAATTGAAATAAATTTGCCATACATAGACAAACAACAGGCTGTGCAGACAGGGCTTCAGTGCGGGCAGTAACATTTCCCCTTCTTTCACTCCAATGCTGTACTGCCAGGGATTTCTCAAACTGAGAAATTGTATTTCTGATAATGAATTAATGTCAGAACAAGGTGTGCCCTACTTTCTCTTGCCTTAACGTGGTCAGGTTGTGGTGCAATAGAAAGCCTGGAATTAGGCAGGTGGGGTTCAGTGTTCACCTAGGAATGCTAATAACAGTGAAGTTCCTATCCCTAAATAGTGAACACGCCATTTTACCAATTAAATATTATTGTGTGTGTGTGTGTGTGTGTGTGTGTGTGTGTGTGTGTGTGTGTGTGTGTGTGTGTGCCTAATATTCCATATAATGGATCAGAAAATAAACCAATTTCTAAGCTGATTCAATTTAAGCTTCTTACTTGTATGTCTGTCTGTTCTAACTGTCCACCACTTGTCTCATGTCCTTACTTGCATTGTTAACCTTCCTGAAAAAGCAAGTGCCAACACACAATCTATGATTTGATTGCAGACTTACAGAGAAAAGGCGAGAGATATACTTGAGATGAATGTATAAGATGAAAGGAGGAATTAAAGGGAAATCAGAGTGTAGAACACGAGACAAAGGCAGAGACAGCAAACCAGCAAATAAGGGGGGATAAGCAAGGGACTTCAGTTTGTACCTTTCAAACATCAGATGAAGGTTCTGTGAAAGGTAAAGATTTGAGCTGTAACCATTTCTGTTTATAATTAATGACAAAGCACCAAGAGCTCACTGAATCATAGCTGCAGCCTGAGGCTCATAGCACAACTTACTCGTAATAGCAGCAGCCGTCAACTTCACTAACAAATCACAAATTTGCTGCCTAAAAAGCACAACTACATCACATCTTTACTGCATGCAATTACTCCATTAGAGGAAACGAATCCATTCAATCTAATTTGAAAGGACAATACACAACTGATTAAATACCTGAATTTAGAGTGTGCTGTTTTCAAATTTCAAATGCTGTGTATTTTGCATCTGGGATAAACTGGATGTAGTTACTGTTATGCAATCAAAAATTACATTAGTGCAGTGTATTAATTACCTAGAACATGGGTACACACCTCCTGGAAGGCCAGCGTCCAGCAACACTCCCCCTCAACTTGACAGCTAACAAATTGAGTGTAATCAGGGTGTGTTTGAGCAGGTAAATCACCAAAGTGTGCAGGACACATTATTATTATTATTATTATTATTATTATTATTATTATGCTTGCTGTAGACAAGCATATCCAATTGTATTATCTTTACAGTGTTGATGATGGGAAAAATGGCTCACAATTTCCACAACATAAATATAGCCATTTACTTTACTATTCAAACTCACCAGTGAACCTGCATGTGCCTTATTTGTTTTGTTGATGATGGTAATATAGGGATAAATCTGAAATAAGTTTAGTTTCTACATGTTCCCTTCCACCATGAATGGATTTTTTAGGACACAAAACACATTTAGGACAAAGCATTGTAAAATAACGTCTGAGGCGTCAGGCAGTGCATTTATGACCACTTTATGGAATAAGTTTCTGTGAAGGGGCTTTTAGACATTAAACTCTTTAGGCGCCTGGGTCCCATCACATCCCCACTGTGAACAATTCTGACTCGGTACGTTTCTCTAGAATGCTGTTTTTCACATTAAACGGCTCTGAATTACTTTGTTTATGTCTTTTTTATGTTTTAATATGTTTTTAAAAAGTCTGTGAACCTCCCTACATTATGTAGCTATTCTGAACAAACTGTCCTGCAATTACCTCATTTACACTCTTACACTCTGCAATGCGGATCAGAAAATGAATTCATTTTTAAGTGAGCTTTAGTTTTGACGTGAACAAACAGGTCATTTAAGAGATAAAGGTAATCGCTGGAGATGCCATGATACCACTTTTTCTGTTTGCAATAATATGCTAAAAGAAAAAAAAGAAAGAAAGAAAGAAAGAAAGAAAGAGAAAAACAGCAAATGTAGATGTAAACTCAGCTTATTTTGATCATTTACTATACTATAATATAGCTTCATTCCCACATGCTGCATGTTCATTTGTAGCAATATAAAATGTTATTGGTTATTATTCTGTGTATCTAGTATAACTAGAAAAGTGCATTTCCTAAAGAAAAGGCAGAGTGATTGCACAGCTTAAGCAGTTTCCAGGTGGCTGTTAGGGTTTAGCTTGGTGGTTACTATAGTTCCTCCCATGGTTGACAGGGAGTTACTAATGCATTTATATCAACATAACATAAATCAAAAATCTGTACACAAGCACACTGTTCCCGATCAGACGGAACACTCTGGAGTTGGAAAGGCGTCGATACACCCCCCCTTCCAAAAAGAAACAAAAAAAAAAGAGCCAAGGAGACGAAGAAGAGGAATATATTGTTGGATAACAATGATGTTGTGCATGGCTTTGGACTGTGCAATCACTAATAATCTAGTACAATGCTTAGATAACCATTCTTTCTAGATTATATGTGAGTACCATATGACATACTTTGCACTACGTTATGTTATGCCAGTAAATAGCACATATTCCATTGTAGTTCCTGATAACACTTCGCCACTCATTCTTATGTTAATACTACGCTCCTTTTTTCTTTGCCAACATTCTGTAAACCTTGTCCAAACTCGGCTTCACGGATCTTATGGTAGAATGCATGTGTGAGTGGAGCATGGATAGGTCAATATGACCACATACATGCATCTAAGAATGACCTAGGAAAATGTATTGTACTGTTTATCTGGATGATGCATGTGAACCCACGGTACAACTGCTGTGTAAAAAGTCATAAGCATCATTTTCATTCAGTTGTTCCAGGTGATTACAGAACTAGGTCTGACAACAGTACTGAAGGATTAATCACCTACCTAGAGTGAAGGAGGTTTCCCAGTGGAAGAAGCAGGAGCAACATGAAAGAGAGAAGAAGAAAACAAATTTTGAGTACAGACAAATATGCCAACTTCCATCCGTTGTTTACACACTCTGCGGGCCGTAGTTTCCAGCTATGAAAGCAGACCTACTTATTAACAAATACCAAGCTAAATCATACATTTAATTTAACAGCTTCCAGAAGCAGGGGTTAGAAACAAGTTCATGGAACAAACAAAAACATGCTCGGCCTTGGAGGCGATTAGCGGTATGGTGCTCATAATTATCATAATAATAAACTAGATTTATTTACCAGCTTATGGCGGTTTAAAGTGGAATTAAAACACTTAAATAAGCCAGATGACACACAATAAAAATAAATTTCAAACAAAGCTGAAATTGTAGGTCAAAGGTATATTAAGGTAAGTTACACAATAGCACAATTGGTTGTTGTTGTCTATCAAAGTGTCTATCATGTAAATCCCAATTGCCTGTCAATAAACAAAGCCATCATTTCCAGATGATTATGTTTGATGGTGCCATATGGCTTCATCCCACTTCCTGCTAAATCATGTCACACTGTGGAAGGACACTGGAGGAACACATTTATCCACTTGCCAACAAAAAAAAAACAGGATTTAATGAATATAAGTTTTGTTGATGGTGAGAATGAATAGAAAAAAAATGGGAATGGAAAAATAAAAAAAAATAATAAAACCAAAATGAGATGGATGACAAACAGTTCTCTCTCTCTCTCTCTCTCTCTCTATCTCTATCCCTTACTCTCTTTACATTTGACTTTCTAATTAATGTGGGGATTTTATGTGTTTGTTAATTCTGTCAATAGTAATTATGTCTCCTTTGGCTGGCATGCCCATGTTTTATGCAAATGCAGATTTTTTTATGCTATTTGTTTTTGCGAACCTCCATCAGACAACCACAGCAAACAGGCTCGATCCCAACAGTCAGTCACGCTAAATATACTTCAGAAACCAACTCTGCACAGCTTCTCACTGTGTTCTTAAGTTTCTTGGTATATCCTTATTGCCTGCCTACCAGGGAGCTTAGCACGCCCTCACACAACAAATGTAGCACTTTGAAACGCCCTGCCCTTGTTCAGGATGAGACTCTGGCTCAAACTGATATGACAAAACTAATGCCATTGAAAGAATAGTACCAGCAGTGCGCGGGGGGGGTTTGGAAAGCTAGAAACCCTGGAAAGTTTTCTTCTAATTTAAGTGAATTATCTTTCTCTTGGCCCCCAGTTTGTCTTATGAATATCAACCCAAAGTCTAAGAAATGTCTGCTGCATTTTGCTAGTATTCGCTCCCTGCTTAATCCTAATAAAGGTCCTAATAATGGATAAATGGGTAACCGTCCGTCAGCTTTTTCTACCCAATATCAAAGCTACCATGGCTCTGCGCTCTCTTTGAGTCTAGCAAGCTAATGCCAACTTGGTAAACATCTTAGTAAGCTAGCTAGTTATCCAGCTGTCCAGCTATATATTGAGGTTTATTCACCCAGTAAAGTGGATAAAAGCTTTGTCTTCTTTTGCCTTCTTTATATCACCACACAAAAACTGCATAAGTTCCGTAAGCACGTCATGAGCTCATTTAGCGGCATCGTCTACAACACAACATAGAGCACACATCACTGAGGAGCTTATGTAACTGCACTTAGAAGGTTAGCACTTAGGTCTTCTCTCACATGAAGAACAGAGTCTGCGGCCGCAATGTGAAGAACTAAGTTTTCTCCATAATCTGTATTTTTTGTGCCTGTCTTTTTAATTCTGCTGGAAAACTAAGAAACCTACCATTCAGCCATCAACATGTGCAAGAATTATTTGGAACTTATGAATGATCTCCAAACTCCTCATCAGTTGGCTTGTACGTAAAACTTAAGGTTGTATGATGTTTAGCTGTATTGCACTGTCCGTTGTTCTAGTGTTGCTTGGCATTGCTTTCAGTTCAGTGTCCACACCTAATGACTTGATTGGTGAAGAGGAATGTGAATTTGCGGCATGAACTGAGCTATGTTCAGCATGCATGGCAGCTAACTTGATTACAAATATCAATAATCCTGAGAAGTTCATTGCATTATTAAGACCAAGCCCAAACTGTTCTCAAATAGGAAGGAAGAGTGAATTTTCTCTTTTTTGAAAACTGTTTTATCATTGTTTTTTTTATTTATTTCATTTTCATTTAAACTTTGTTAGATGTTTAACATAACTCCCAACTTTAATAGACAATATACAAAATATTCAATATTTAGATCTAACAGAGCGTTTCAGTCAAAGGGTTTATACAGATGTACAGTATGAGAATGATATTGTGTTTTGGGACAACAAGAATAAATAGCATCCCTCTAATATAAACATTCTATAAGATTAAAGTGCTTTTTGAATTATCTGAATCGCTGAATTATTTCACAGCCGTGTTTCTACTTTCTTTTTGGCGCAGTGTCCTCCATCTTTGTCCTGAAATAAGGCTGCTTTCGTTGAGTTTTTGGAGAATAGAAAGTTGCACAGTCAGCAGCTCCCCTTTAAAACCAAGAGGAGACTCAACATGGAACACAAAAGTTTCTCAACACTGTCCTTTTTTTCCTCCCTAAGGAAGAATGGTTTAGGTGGAATCCAAGCAAAATGCAGCAGAACCTGATTCTGAGGCCATCAATCACCGGCTTATAGCCAGAGAGTAGTAAAGATGAGTTTGTGTTTTCTTTTTTCCGTTTATTTGCCTCTGAGTCAAGTCAGTGTCCTTAATATTGAGATCTACCCCCTCCCCCCACTACCCCCCACCTCTGAGAGAGTTATTTCCTCTAGGAAAGACGGAGAGAAACTTCCAGACACACTACATTACTTTTTCATCAGCACACCGGCAGCAGGGGACTCCCAGATCCGTGAGTGTGTGTATGTGTGAAAGTGTGTGTATGAGGTGTGCACTTTGCATTACTGCTGGCCTTTGCCAACTCCCAGCTCACTAAATTGCATATTCTCAAAGACATGATGTCTGCATTTCTGATAGAGCCCCCATAACCAAACACACGCTGCATACATCGTTAAAACGTATTTATACACACATATACATACAGACTCACACAGTGTAACACTATAACAATACACAGAGGCATTATGTTCTATAATAAGTGTAGTTATACTGTCAAATAATTGTTATTTTACATGCACAGAGACTGGAGATCACATTTAATATTTATTGAAATGCTATTTGTAATACAGTATCAGAATATGGGGTTAAATGTACCACATGTACTATATGTGCTAAGGCTGATAGAGCAGAACTTTGAATCTCCATTTTTGCGACATAATTAGGAAACTCCAGCTGCGCCTTATACTGTGTGAAGTGTTCACAATGAATGGACCAACAAAAATAGAACAAAAATTGTTATTTATTGAAGTGTTTATCCATCATCGATGATATGCATATACCTTTATGTGGTAGTAATAATAATATGTATATTTAATAAATACTGAGCACACACTGAAACTTCAGCCACTGAAAATTTTTAGTCAAAACATCAACTGAAGAAAGATTAAATAGGTCCAAAACAAAATGTCAAACCTAAGTCTTTACAAATCTTTACAAATCAAATTTTCATGCCAATTGAAATGAGATAAAAAATGCTGTTCTTTTGTCTTGTGTCCGGGTTCTCCTTATGCCTCCACCATATCCCCAAACTACATTTACCATAATGCACCCTCTCATGATGTCAAAACACTACATGTCCATTATCAAGCAATCATAAACTGCCTTCTCATTCGTGGTCACCTGAGTACTGATTGTCATCACCTGTTCACTGTTCACATGTTTGTATAAATACCTGTTCAGTTTGTTTGTCTCTCTGTGTGGTATTGCCAACATTATGTTGCTTTATGATCTCTGCTTTGCTTTTTGGTTCTTGTGTTTTCTGGTTATTGTCCTGTATTAGGTCACCGGTTGGTTTGACTATTGCTTGTTCTTTTGTTTTTGGTTTTGTTTCACCCATATTGGTTAAGCTTGCTTGGTTTATTGTGTTCTGGTTCACGGCCAACTCTGTGGGTTCTACCTCATCCCTTGTTAATAAAACCAGTTACTCTTTTAGATCTGCGAGTAACTGGTCACTCCAGCATTACATCTTTAGAGCTTTTAGCAGAGTGAACACCTGAGCTGTGGTATGAGGGACATTAGACAAGCCATTTGAAGTCTCTGATGCCATCTGTAGCCACAACAAAAAAAAAAGGGAATTCAATATCTCGGATGATCAGTAGTTCTCTGTAGTGATGGGTGTTGAATTTTGTGAACCATACTGTAGCCTATACACTATAATAATGTTAGTAAGGTAATTTTATGTAAACGTTTTTTTTTTTTTCATTTTTCAGTTTCATCTTACAGTCCAGTGTGTCCTGAATGCTGTTTTTGGCTGAGAATTGTCATTTGGGTGCATCACTAATAAAAATATTTGGTGTGTATGTTATCCTAACCATTTCCAGTTCTCTTCTCGGGGAACTGTATTTATAGTTGCCATCTAGTATCCATTCAAAGAATACAAGTGGACAGAGAAGTCAGGAACCAGACCTGTGGTCTTCTGTTTAACCATCCAATAACATACTGTACACAACAGTTTATAAACAAATTAGTCCTGTATATGATACTATTTCTGTTCACTCATATTATGTTTATTTGATGTATTTATGTTTATTTGTAATTACTGCAAGGTTATAAAATGTTTTTATTATAACCAAAACCACATTTGCTGCCAAGATAAATAGTTGAAATATGTAGCTATATGTAATAACGATAATAATATGCCTCCTATGTACCTATGTAACTAGTTATAAGTAAGAAGAATTACAATGTAATGAGATTAATTATTACTGTAAGACTAACTCTAATCCTAATTTTATCTTAATCTCACTTTTTCATTTTAATCCCACTAACAGAATTTTTTTTAATTAAATAAAGCTTTTGTAAAAAAACAACAAAAAAAACACTGTTAAAAAGAAAGGTCCATATTTTGGACTGTTTTCACCTGGTTTTCTTACAAGTCAGGGAACTGTACTGAAAATGTACAAATGCAGACACACATATAGATCCAGCAGGGTCTGACTAGTCAAATAAAGATGATTATTTCTGAGGCTCTCATCCCAGAAAAGGCCCAGTGCATGAAATGAAAGAGTGGTGACGAGAGGAAGAGGAAGGACACATTTGCTGGCACAGGCTGTTAGACTGCAGCAGCTGTCCACAAAACTGGACAAAACTGCATATCTGCACTTTACGATACAGAAAAGCTCATCTGCAAGATGGCCATACATCAAATAACGTAGGCTTCTTTGAAGAGGCATAAACAGACAGTAATAAACAAAAGAATAAACAGGCCTGTGTCTCTTAACCTTGTTATTTCACGTTGTCTTTACAACTTCACTCCTTCTCAGTTCTTTGAGCAAAAGAAAAGCATTTTTTCCCCTGAAAACCAGAGGTACTGGGCTAACAAGCAAGCCCCTGTTGGTCAGTCTGGAAAAAGCCTTTCGTCCTGCTGCCTGACACACTGGTTACTCAATCAATTTATATATAGTTCTCATTACAATGGAATTGTAAATGAAAACAGTATTGAAAATGAAAAACAGTGTATTGACAGTTTCGTCAGAAACACTTATATGCACCTCAGTTTCTCAGGGTCTCTCATTTGCTTTTCTGTGCTCAACCAAGCCAACAAAGACTTTTCAACCGCATCTGTCCTCTGCTTTACAGAGACCTGGCTTTGTGAGCTGACCACAAACAATTTGCTGCACTTCTCTGGCTTTCAACTGCACAGAGTTGGCAGAAACATGGAGCTCAGCAGCAACAGCAAGGAGGGAGGAATCAGCTTTTATATCAAAGTAACCTGGTGTAAAGAATTCACGGTACTGTTAAAGGCATGCTCTCCTCCTCTAGAGTCACTTTTCATCAACAATAAACTGTTCTATTCTTTGAGAGAGGTATCTTCTTTCATTCTGGCCGGTGTTTAAGTCCAACTGCATTCATTCTGTAGGGACTTTAAGAGTGCATGTCTCACAAAGGAATACCAAAATACAGACAAACAAGTCACTTGTGCAACAAGAGTAGGGAACATTATGGATTGCTACACCGCTATTAAAACTGCTTATAGTGCTGTCATGTGTACAGCATACAGCCTCAAAACCAACAAGCCTAACGTTACAACAGTGAAGAACATGAAGAGCTGACATGTTGTAGACAAATACACAGTCACCATGATGTGATAAATCAGTTTCTGCAAGGACAGCTGCATTTCAACTAAAGCATCTGTGAGATACAGCAATGACAAACTATGGTTTTCAGCTGAATTCAGCTTCGGAGTGGGGACAGAATTTTCTAAAAAGGTGCCAACTACAAGCTGAGGAAAGAGATTATAAGCAGCAAATAAGAAATACTCTGAAAGCTGAAAAAAAAAAACTCTCCAAAGCTGAAAAGCCATGTTGCTGCTAACGGACAGCATCAGTCTGGAGAGGCCATCAGCAGATCACCAACTACAAGCTGAGACAGGCTCCCCTTTTCCTGAATGACCACCAGCTAATCAATGACCTTATGGAGCACTACAATCTACAGGCATTTTTCTGCCAGTCAACCACCCTCCTTCCCTACTCTGGCTCTCTCACCTCTGCCTCCCGCTCATCCCTCCATCAGCAAGCAGAACATTAACAAGCCTTGGAGCCTGGCTTAGTCTCTTCATTCACCCTAAAACACTGCTGTGAACAACTACCAACTATTTTCACAAACAAAAAAATCACTGGAACTCTGCTCTCAAAACCTCCACCATCATTCCAGTCCCCCCAAAAATAAACATTACTGGACAGTCGTCCTGAAGCTCTGTATTCATGAAGGTCTTTAAATGGCTGGTCCTAGCCCATCTAAAGGCCATTACAAACCCTCTGCTTGATCCCTTACCAATTGCATACAGAGCTACCAGGTCTCTCGACAATGCAGGCAACTTCATGCTGGAGCATCTTGACATTCCTGGAACCTAAGCTAGAATTCTGTTTTTGGACTTTAGCTTGGCATTTACCACCATATAGTTACTGCAGATCAAACCTCCGCAGCTGTCAGTGCCAGATTCCATGTGCTAGTGAATTGTTGATTTTGTGGCCGGACCCACAGTACTGTAGTTCCACGAGGCTGTGTGCTCTCACCACTTCTATTTAGTCTCTACACCAGTGACTGTGGAACTGGCTTCAATGGCCCTGTCTGCCTACAGAAAGGAATATAAGCAGATGGTCTCCTGGTGTAGCAGCAACCACATGCTGCTCAACACACATAGGAGAGTGTGATGGTAGTGGACTTCACGCGCAACCCCCACCAGCCCCTCCCCCTCAACATCAACGGCTCTGTGATTTCCACTGTTGAGTCACCCAAGTTTTTGGGCACCACCATATCCAGGGATCTGAAGTGGGAGAGGAACACAGTTTCCGTAGCCAAGGAAGCTCAGCAAAGAATGCTCTTCCTGAGACAGCTGAAGACAGCTGCTGTGGACCATGATGATTCAGTTCTACACAGCAGTCATCAACTCCATCTTCACATCACCCATAACCATCTGGTTTGGTTCCTCCACCTCACAAGAACGAGCCAAACTCCAGGGTATAATCAGGACAACAGAGTGGATCATTGGATGTAACTGGCCAACACTTCAGGAAATCTAAAACAGCAGGGTGATAAAATGCCCTGGTAAAATTGCAGTGGACCCCTCTCATCCTGGACATCACTTTTTACTTTACTTTGCTCTGGTAGAAGACTCAGGATTGTCAAAACTAGTACAATCAGACATGTCAACAGCTTTTCCCCCAGAGCTGTAGTGCTCATAGCTGCATAGGTATCCCAGACATAGCGCTACAGCATATTTGCATAGTTGCATAATTATCCTGGGCATAGTGCTAAAGAATATTGGCATAGTTGCCTAGTTATCCCAGACATAGTGCTACAGCATATTGGCATAGTTGCATAGTTATCCCAGGCATAGTACTATAGCATAATTGTATATTTGCATAGTTATTCCAGGCATGGCGCTACACCATATTTGCATAGCTGCATAGTTATCCCAGGCATAGCGCTACACCATATTTGCATAGTTGCATAGTTATCCCAGGCATAGTGCTACACCATATTTGCATAGTTATCCCGGGCATAGTATTATAGCATATTGTCATAGTTGCATAGTTATCCCAAACAGGGTGAAGCAATTTGCTACAGCACCACCCTGAGGCCGATCAGTATTACACCTAAAAATAGTTAGAAAGATAGAAGCTTGTCAATTGTGGGTGAAGCAGCCTAAGCAATGACAATAAAGTTTCTCTTCCCCCAGAATTTTGATTTTGTGACTGGGGTTGCAAGAGTTTAATTGGGGGTTCAAGACCCCCCAGGACTGCCTGTATTTCACACCTTGAAAGCCATTGTCAATAAATCAGGTATCTGAGTACATCATATAATTAATCAAATAGGACATCACATACGTATAGTATCACAGATTATGAGTAGGAAAAAGCTTTTGGTGTGGTAGTGGGTGATTTTGGTGGCTTGGTCAGAGCTTCTTTATCAAAAATATGAAAAATTGATATCAGAATTGAAAGTGACAGAACATTGTTGCACTTCTACGTTCTATTCACCATTTTTGTTGGCGATGTGCAGAGTAAAGATTTCGACGTGTTTTATTTATAGACCAATATTTCTTTTTCTAATGTACTGGGTGCTTATTGAGTGTCATATCTCATTAGCTGGGGTCGTGCGGAATGTGAGGATGACACTATAATACTTAATGGTTCTGTCACTGTCAAAAATGACAACACGATTATGCAAATCACGGAGAAATGCAAAAGAAGAGGAGTCTTACTCTAGGCATGACAGAGTTAACACCTTTAATAAAACTAGTCTCTATAAAGCTCAGTCTCTTTTTGCATGTTAATTATACTTTATCAATGCCTTCCAATGGAGCAAGTCTCATATATCCACATCTCTAACTGTGACATGAAGCGGCTCTCTCACTGTGCATTGTGATGCAATAATGGTGTCTCGCTTACACAATGGCTAACCCTATGAGTAGGTGTGCTATCTGAGGCAAAAGATAAGAGACACAAAAAGGGGACTGAAGCGGTCAGTTCATTCCCCGCTCCTGTATAATAGGTAATAAAACCCAACAGGGCCTCAGACACCACTCTGTTTGGAATTGGACGCTTTTTTTTCCTCTTCCCCCCCTGACATAAATTGGCAGCATGGCTGGAGGTGAGGATCATAAATAAGGAAATGACCGCCTCCTCCCCTCAGTCCCTCAGCCCCCCAGCGTAGGCTCACCCGTCACTGTCTTTTTCACTCCCGCGCGCTTGTAAACCCAGGATGCGTGAGGCAAATGGAGAAAAGAAGAAAGGCGAGGGAAGACCAGAGAGAGCAAAAGAGAGAGAAACTGAAGGCAAAAGAGAGATATAATGTGTTCATGTGTATGGCAAAACGAAAAAGACAAAGTGAGATGGAGAGAGGAGGAAAAAACAGGCCCTAAAAATATACTAGGTCCACAGAGAGCTGTGTGACGGTGGAGGTTAAGCAATCCTATGGCTGCAGGCAATCACTCAATTTCAGACTCTCTAGAAGCCCTTGAGCAGCAGCGAAGCAGAAGCAGAGTGCATAGAGAAAATTTAACAACTTAATGTTTTACAGCCAGCGGAAATTAGATCTGAGCAAGGTTTAGGAAGGCAGCAAATGCATCGCACATCCAAACACACACACACACACACACACACACACACACACACACACACACACACACATACTGTAAGAAAGAACACAAAGATTGATTTGAAGTGTTTACTTTCAATTGTTTTTGTTCAACCGAACCATCATTCTGCTTTGCTGCATTTTAATCAAAGAGTTATATATGATGCAGAAGGGAACCCTCAGGGCCTACTAGGCCTTCAGGAGAAGAATAGAAAAACGTAAGTTTGTAATATTGAGTTCATTTTTGTTCAATATCACTGTGCTTGTATTATAACTCTACAGGTGTTACACTACTACTCTTGTGTCACTGATAGGTTTTGGATTGAAACAACAGGGGGAAATATTTGAAACTCTTAGAAGAAAATTGGAGAATCAGAAATAGCTTTTCTCCAGTGGTATCTAGCTAAATACAGTCACCTCTCCTATTGGTTAGGACTCCACAAGCTAAAGTAAAGAGCTAACATAACACATTAGAATAAAAGCCTGTGTATCATAACTGCATAGTAACAAGTAACCGATTGGATGTTGGCCCATTCAGACATGATTTTTTTTGTCCAATGTTTTGTTTTTCTGAATGCAATGCTTTTTTCCTCCTGTTTCTGGCACTATTGTTAGCTGGTGCATTTTTTCTGTTCCATTTTACTGCAGAAATAAATATCCCGATATGTATAGTCTGTCATGAAAGTCTCATGTAAGTTTATGTTACATCATTCAATCTGAAGTGGGACCTATTTTGCTGTTCCGGTTTTTCCCTTTCTTTTAGTGTATTTTGTATCTTTTTGTGCATGTAAAAAGTCTGCAAAGTTATGAAGACAAAAGTGCACACCCTCTCCCACAGAAGCCACTCAGCGACCTGAAATGCCTTGTTGGAATTGGGAAATCTCTTTTCCTTTGGTACAAGATAATACAATCTTGTAACACAGTCTTTATTGCCCGCCTACTGGCAAGCTTACCACATAATCACACAATGTAACCACTTTCCCCCGCTCTTGTGGTTGACCAATCAAAGCATAATTGTCTTTTTGGGGGTGGGGTGAATACAGATGTACAGTATGAGAAAAATGTGATTCTGGAGCATTGAAGTCTGTAAATCTAGTCTATTAGATGCCAAAATTAGGTAATGAACACTGAAAATAAGCACAGTAGGTAACTCCTTTTTTTTCAGCATGCAATGGTTGTAATACAAACTAGCCATCATGATGTCTACTATAAACATAACCTTTTTAATCACCAGTGAACCAACACTGGTCTTCAGTTTTTAAATGTAATGCTTTTAATGGTGTATACACTGTTAATTTGTGTACTATCTTCCCTAAAGACATACTTCATGTACTACTGTGAATGAACTTTAAAAATACCTTTTAAACTAAAACCTTTTCAAAACTATCCTAAAACAATGCCTCGGGCATCAGGCAACATAAACAGAATAATTTCAGGTAATTTCACAATGCATTTAGCATCAATACGAAGTTTTGAGAAATTGGATGGAACTCCTGTGTAAGATAAACTGGTTGTTTTTGCTGGAGGTACATGTTTTGAATGGGTGATAAAATACATATTTTTTTCCCACAGTGTCTACACAAACCTTCTCCTGAATGAAGCGCAATAACAAGCATAGTCATAAAAACAGGGCTCCAAAGCAGCAGCATGTAATACATTTCTCCACTCTGTCAACAGACTTCATCAGTTCTGTTTTTCCTCTAACCTCCCTTTCGCTCCCTCATTTTATCCATCCTCTCCTCTCTCTTTTTCTGTCACTCTCCGTCTCCCTCTCTCTCTCTCTCTTTCTCTAGCTCATTGTAAACACTGCAATGTGCTCTATTGTCTGCCTGGCTCAGAACTGAATGCGGAAGTGGCGCTGAATGGGGCCTTGTTAACGAATCAATAGCGCAGACATGTCTAAAACCCGTCCTTGAAACACACTCCTCCTTTGTTTTCATGAAGAACAAATGCAAAAGCTTCAAGAGAAAGCTCAACACTCTCTCCCTCTCGTCTTCTTTTCAGCATTCTTCTCAGTCTTCCTCTTCCCCTTCTTTCAGCAATTTCCCCCAACTGATTAAAAATACTGGGAAGTATCAGACGCCATGTGTTGTTACACGCTGACATATTGCGCGAATCAAGAGAGTAATGCACGAGAAAATGAAGCTACATAAAACGACTGAAGCTGAACAGATGTTTGATTGGCGTGGGATGTAAGTAAGTCACCAAGAAAGTTGCTTCTGTGTGCCTGTCAAAACAAACAGACTAATGATGAAAAATTGAAAAATCTAGTTTCTCACTTACGCTTATGCTATCTACAGATTGCTTTGACAGATCAAAGGCTAAGTACAGAAATTAGGCTGTAATTAGATCCTCAACAGTGAAAAGTCCAAGTGACCTATCCATGTGTTCTTTCATAGCAGCTGTTGACAAAACTGGTGACATAATTTTGACCGGAATCCCTTTCAAGACAGAATCGACACAGGCCTTCTAGGGCTACAGAGAAGGCTTAATTACACTCATCATCAAAACAACAGTTGCACCCAGAAGGAAGTGTGGGATTGCAGTGCTATTGGGAAGGAAGATAAAGGTTACCAGGAACAATAAATGATGTTAAATTTATACTGATATGGACAATATTTATTGAGCTACACATACAGTAGTAGTGTCTCTTAGTATGGTGTCGGGCCGCTATGTTCGCAAATGCAACATGCATATGTCTCTGCATGGAGTTGCAGAGGTTCCTAATGGTGTCCTGTGATAATCCATCCCATGCAGCTTGAATATTCTCACACAGTTCCTGCAGATTTTGTGGTAGGGGTGGAGGTGGAGTGACACCAGGCCTTCTGGACGTGTGGTGCATGACAGCAAACCGTTCATCTTGGTGCTGACCACGGTGCCTCCACACATGGATTCATTGGTTGTCTCCACCAAGACAGAAGTGGGACTCCTGGTCATTGACATTGCAGTCTTTGGCAATGTTGACGTGGTGTTGAGTGCATCCATCTGCCAATGGTGCTGGCACTAAAAGGATCAATCTGGGTGCAACTATTTGTGCAACTATTTTTTGACAAGTGTATTCTCTGAAAAAAAATGTTTAATGTTGGCTATTCATAATGCAAGTATTCTAGAAATTGAGCAAATGTTTGCATGGTGAAGCTGTGCTATGTTGTTGTGGTTCCAATCTGTTTATAAGGAACTACAACAACATAGTGCAGTTTGTAGGCATAGCAGTCTAACTGGAGACTCCAAGTTGTGTAGCAAATCTGCACTCCTATCTAAATTTATTAGACTAAAGAAGATTTTTGCCAGCTTTTCGGTACAGCTTTGTGGGTGGAGCACAGGAGGCAGCTGAGAGAAGTGGAAGGCGCAATGCTAACTGAAGGTCAGCTAATACTGTATGTACACATTTAGAACACTTTCAGTAATCAGTACATTATCAGTGTCAGTGATTATCAGTTTGATCAGTGATCAGCTCATCATACTTAAAGGAAGTCATGTTGCCACTTACTAGACTTTGACACAAGATAACAGATGTGAAAGAGCAGAGACAGCGGAAGAGATGCAGTTTTCGTGATTAGAGAAAAAAGAGACACACATCTACATTGTGTAAAATGTCTATGTAATGTTATACAAACATATTCTTATTGTGATACACGACTGTCTAAAACTTTAAAACCAAAGCCAACTAAAAGCTGTCAAGAGATTTCTTAGTCTGACTGATGTTTGGGATGCAACACTGAGGAGTCAAAAGTTTGAGGACACCTAGTTTCTCAGATGAAATTGAAATAAACCAGCATGTCTATGATGGAAAGTCATATTCATGCTGCACATTGTGTTGCCATGTAGCAATACAGGAAATGATTAGGTAGCAATACAGGGATGAGTCTTGGTGCTTTGGGGACTTCATGCCTTGTAGTCTTGGATAAATAACGTGTGTCTGATTTTAAACAGAGATTACTTCTGTGCACTTCTGCATGCTCTGCATGATGAGTAGCACCAGAGGTCTTTGTAACACTAATCGGAATAAATAAACAAACAAAGATAAAAAGGGGTTCAACTTCAAATGATCTCAATCACATGGACCAGTATAAAGCCACATTCTGATTTATGTCTTTGTCTTAAAATATTACTATTAAATTACTAATAAACTAATTAAACCAATTAAATAAAAAAAAAATATGTAGCATTATAATGCATTATATAGCCCCATTATAATGCCCGAGGGATGGATCTGACATATGCTTAATAAATGTAAACATCAAGAGACCTAAAATGTTATCACCTCAAACACTGTGTGGGGGTGTGAAGCCAAAAAACAGGGGAAAATCTGTTTTCAGAAATATCTGGATACATGTAGACCTTGCATCTGTAGAATTATGGACATTATGGACAGACTGCTTGCAGCTTTCAGTTTATAGTATATTTGTACTTCCAGCTCCAGACAACCTGAAACGAGCAGAACACAAGTCAGCTAGAGCAGCATGCTCCAACATGCTCTATGTACACTAGTACACAGTGACTAGAGGCAAAATCAAATGACTGGTCAGCCACTCTTTCATGGTCAGTGCAGAGTGTCAAGGCAGTGCTTGTCTAACTCCAAGAGTGGGAATATTCTGTTACAAAGTGGTGAGAGAGAAACGCTCTCGGCAGCTGCTATTTGTCAAAGTTCCTGCATGGACTTGGAGCCTGACTCAGAAGGGGGCCTTCCTCGCCGCAGACGGGCTTTTTATTTTGTTGTTGTTGTTGATGTTGTTGTTGCCATTGTTATTGTACCTTCTCCCCCTGTCTCACCTGAGGCCAGTGAAATTAGCAGAAGAAAAAATGGCATTAACTGCGGGCGGAGGAGCAACAGCTGCAGCAGGAGAGAGAGCAGCAATGAAGTCGGCCCTGATGAACAAACGGGGGTTCCGTAAACGGCTCCCTGGCATTTTTATTTATTGGGCGAGGCAGGGAAAGTCAGAATGGATGGAGTGTTTCTGATTACACAGTGGGATGTGATCATCCACTTTCCATCTAATCTCAATAAAAATGCAAAGATATCAATTTCAGCACATGCCTCTGTGCTTGACCCTGCAGTTGAGTGGTACTGGCTTCATTATTATGAAGTGCATACTTAACAGAGTTATTTAACGGAAATCCAAATTTCTAAACACTTTTTTTACTTCACAGTATTTAGTTAAGCTATTTCAGAACCAACTACACAATCAAAGTCATAACGATGGACAAAGAGAATAAAACAAATAACACAAACAAATACACAGTTTTCATTCATTTATTGAACAAAGTGAACAAATTAAATGTCATCATTGGCAAAAGTATATTATTCTGAGCTTGAAGTAACTGTTGGGACCCCCATGAGCAGCAATAACCAAACATTTCCTATAACCATTGATAAATCCCACACACTGACTTTTTGGGAATTCTGGCCTGTACTTCAGTGGCGGTGGGCCTTCTTGTATAAACTCCATGCTTTGGGTCCTAAAACAACATTTCTATTAAATTAAGGTCTGGACTTTGACTTTTCAATTCCAGAACCCAAATTTCCAATTCTTTGCCAGACTGACAGGTATGTTTGGTGTCATTGTTCTAATGCAAGATCCACCTTCTGTTAATCTTCAGTTCATGAATGAATGACATTACCGTCTGAAATTTCACTCACTAAAAGTGTTAGATGCTGAGGTAGCGATGTTCTACAGACTAGAACATCATGCTAGAACATCGTTCTTCATACTATCATTCTATACACACTGTTTTTGTTCACTGTCAGTCTGATGGTGTATTCCTAAACACTAACATAGCCAGTGCAAGAAAGACCTGCAGATCCTTAGATGCTCCTCCGGAGTTTGTTGCGATTGTTTTGAATTTTATTCATTTGCTCTTCTAATCATTTTTATTAGACGATTATTCTTAAAAGTAGTAAGTATAATGCATAATAATTGTGTTGTTACTTCTAGCCTGCTAAGCACTGACAGTTGTTTTTCTAAGATCCTCAGAAATCTCTTTTGACCATGGAGTGAAGTGCTATCAAAGGGGTGAAGACTAGAAGACTCAGGTTGATGTTTTTTTTGAGTAGAGCATGATCCCCCATTTAACATTAACACTTCACTGTCATCCAAATGAAGCTCCTAACCCCATATTCCCCATACCAAACTGATAATTCCAATCAGTGTTTTTCAACCCCGGTCCCGGAAGCTGAGTGTCCTGCACATTTAAGTGTTTTCCTTGCTTCAGTGCGCCCACTTCAATTCAGTAAAGACTTTTTAATGAGCTGATTAGTTTGATCAAGTGTGTAGGAGCAGGGAAAACATTAAAATGTATAGAGCAGTGGGCCTCCAGAATCCAGGGTTGAGAAACATTGATCTAGAGGCTCACATAGTTTTGCCAACAAAGACATTTCATTTTGAATTACTTTGTTGAATAAATGGAAAACTATATACTTACCTGTTGTACTATTTTTATTATATTTTCTTTGTCCATTGTTAAAACTCAAGTCAAAGATCAGATCACGTTCTTGGTCAAATTCACACTGAAATGTACAAATCCTAAAAAGTTTAAAACTATAAGTTTTTTTCTTCTTTGAAACGGGTATTAACCCTCTATGGTCGACAGGGTCATGTACAACATCAAAGGACATTGTACATAAAAGAATAAATCTCAGGAACGCTGCACGCTACAGACTTACTTTCATTTTTTCCTGGAATGGTAGAGTTGTTCCGTTTAAATGAGGGCTCCAGTGTGATCGTACCCCTTTCAGAAGCTTTGTAAGGGAGCCTCAAACTGTCTTTTTGCAGACTTAATCCATACTGAAAAATCCATCACTGAATGTCTTCTGTGATTATTTGTCCATTCTCTGTGTTGAGAGTTATTGTTGTTGTTAGCATGGCTGTTAACCATCTGCTGATGTCTTGAATTGAGCAGTTGACCAATAAGTGGCTGTGTTTTGGCTGTTCTTGACCTACAGCATTCACAAGACGTTTATTCTTTTATGTACACGGTCCGTTAATGGCACATACAACATTGTCAGCCTAAGAGGGCTCATTTGACCTTGCAGTCAAAAATCATGCTTTTTCTTACTACAGACAGTTCCCTATATTAGAGAAGAACAGAGAATCAGTTGACTGAGAATAATAATAGAAGCCAGTAGGGAAGTTAAATCCATCAGTATATGTAAGTAAGAAGAACAAGTGTTTTTGTGGAACACTTTCATGAATTCTCCAATAAAATACTACACTATATTGCCAAAAGTATTCGCTCGTCTGCCTTCACACACATATGAACTTGAGTGACATCCCATTCTTAATCCATAGGTTTTAATGTGATGTCGGCCCACCCTTTGCAGCTGTAACAGCTTCAACTCTTCTGGGAAGGCTTTCCACAAGGTTTAGGAATGTGTTTATGGGAATTTTTGACCATTCCTCCAGAATAGCATTTGTGAGGTCAGACACTCATGCTGGACGAGAGGGCCTGGCTCGTAGTCTTGGGCCGAGCCCAACTCCTGAAAAACAACCCCACACCATAATCCCCCCTCCACCAAACTTTACACTTGGCACAATACAGTGAGACAAGTAGCGTTCTCCTGGCACTCGCCAAACCCAGACTCGCCCATTGGATTGCCAGACGGAGAAGCGTGATTCATCACTCCAGAGAACACGTCTCCACTGCAGTAGAGTCCAGTGGCGATGTGCTTTACACCACTGCATTCAGGGCTTTACATTGCGCTTGGTGATGTAAGGCTTGGATGCAGCTGCTCGGCCATGGAAACCCATTCCATGAAGCTCCCTACGCACTGTTCTTGAGCTAATCTGAAGGCCAAACGAAGTTTGGAGGTCTGTAGCGACCTCCGCTGACCCCACTCTGTCATATTATGTGGTCTACCACTTCGTGGCTGAGTTGCTGTCGTTCCTAATTACTTCCACTTTGTTATAATACAACTGAATGTTGACTGTGGAATATTTAGTAGGGAGGAAATTTCACGACTGGGCTTGTTGCACAGGTGGCTTCCTATCCACGCTGGAATTCCCTCAGCTCCTGAGAGCGACCCATTCTTTCAGTAATGTGTGTAGAAGCAGTCTGCATGCCTAGGTGCTTGGTCTTATACACCTGTGGTGTATGCACCGTGGAAGTGATTGGAACACCTGAATTAAATTATTTGGATGGGTGAGTAAATACTTTTGCCAACACAGTGTATGATTAAATTACACCGTAAATGCTTATAGTCTTTTGGAAATTGGACTCAATTTCCAGAAGGAAACGTTTGCAGTGATATGTTACCATCATAGCAGTGGTGTGTGAGTTTTCTCAAGCTGCTGCCTCATCACAATAAATACTTTGTGTTCTTTTCTAAGTAAAATACATTTTAAAGATTGTCTGTGGTAATTAACTATACTATAGATGGAGCTGAGAATAGAGATTTGGCTGAGAGATGCAGAAGTAATACTTTAAGTCTGTTTTTATGCATTTATGCAGCTTACAAAGGAAACAAACAGTTATGAAGACATGCACTCACCCTCAAAAGTTACTGAAACTATGGTGCTGCACTGACATCCTTTACCTGCCCAGGTCTTGACAAACTGTTGAATTTGCAATAACAAGTGGTGAATACACAGCTAACATCAGCTTACCTAAATGCATTCATTCAACTTAATAAATGCAACCTTAACCAAGAAATACCTTGGCACTGCAAAGCTGCTATCAGTTACTGGAGCTACCGGATAGTTTAACACATTTCACTCACTGTTCTAATCTACCTACCACACTAATGAGTGCACATCTAATGGTAATGCACTATTTTTTGCATACTATTTAGTGTGCTAGTATGCGGTTCGAGGCAGGGCACTAGTAATGCAAGCTTGAATGAGGAAAGAGTGGTTTCTTTAAACTTGCCTCTGGTATTCCTCATTCAAGAGCAATGGCAGGATGGCAAGAATATGAATGTGATGTAAAGTCAGGTGAAACTCCTGCGCAACTACTGGGTACAGCAACCCAGAAAAGAACAGGTACTATGTTAAAAGCATAGGTAAATTCACTCAGTTTATAGCTGTAAATGAGCTAGCTCTCTGTGGGCACCGTCAGGGGAATGGGGATAAGGAAGGCTGTGTAACTAAAAAATACAAAATTAAAAACAATGGAAATATGTTTTATCACATCTGCTAATCGTATTGGGCATAAAGATTGTTTTAAGCTAGGCAGAACTATTCTACTTCATTATACAGGCAGACCCGACCTTGTGCTCTCTTTTGTAGCCAACTGAAGATCCAAACTAAAATTTAATCACAATTATTCCTCTCTAGTTCATGCAAATGCTTATTATAAAATCTAAATAAAAATTTTAAATAAGTTTATTAAAGTTAAAATAAGTTTATTAAGGTTTAAATAAGTTCATCAAAGTTTAAATAAGTTTAAATAATTTCATTATTTTTTCTTTTCATGAGGTAATGGCTCCGGCTCACCCTTACAAAAATGGATTGCAGTAATTGTATTATTTATCTCTACCTCCTCAAAATTAAACTATGCTTTTGTTTACACTGTTGTTGCCCACACAAAAAAATCAAATGGCCACTGAAATGCCCAGCAGAAAATAATCCAATCAGTCTTCCTTTTTTTCCCCTCTGCTTCATCTAGACATATTTAGTAAGGATTTCAGAGGCTGGACCGAAGACCTAACGTGTAAGATTAAGGGTGCCATAGAATGGAAAACACTGTTTGCTCCTCCTTCAAAGTCCTGCATGTACAAAAGACAGCAGTGTTGTACTGCATGTACATGTGCCAGAATGTAATTGTGCTGCCATTTAAGATGTTAGCAAAAATAGCTGGCGAATAGAAATCCTACTTCAGCTCCCACGTCTTTACCAAGATCCTGGACAACTTTAATTTAGTTGTTAGTTTGCATTTCACTCCTGACAGTTCCTCAAACCTTGGACAGTATTAAGTAGACTTCACTCAGCATTTTGAATACTAAGTAAAATACTAAATGTATGCATTCCATTGCACCTTCAACTGACAACGTTATTAGGAAGTGACAGTGAAAGAAACCAGTCATATTTAGATTTTGAATGGGTGGGCTCCATTGTGGGAGAAAAACATCGCTCTTTGCCTTCTGGAAGTCCTAGGTAGGTCACTAAATGTGGCCATGAGCGATAGTCTAACCAGATTTCAGTCAGTGATCACTCTGTCTGTGTCAGGGCTCTTCACTGAAGGAGTCATTATTATTATTACGTGATGAGTGTAACAAATATACTCATCATCAAAAGAATAGCTGCACCCAGAAGGAAGTGTCAGATTGCAATGCTTTTTGGAAGGATAAAGGTTACCAGGAACAATAAATGATGAGAAATTTAGACTGTGTATATTGAGCTACACATACAGAAGTAGTGCCTCTCAGTATGGCGTCGGGCTGCCATGTTTGCTAATGGTTTTGGCACTAACAGGATGACTAATGGAGGGCATCACTGCTCTCTGAATGTCTGCAATCATGGCTGTTGGGTCAGTCAGGTACAGCAATAAGGCCCGTCAAACCTACCCACCAAATTGATTCCTTCTGGGTGCAACTATTTGTGCAACTATTATTTTGATGATGAATGTATATATTAATATGCCTGCTACAAGCATCAAAGAAAACATGTATTTTATAAACTTCAAATGTCCACGTCTAATCTAGAGCAGGCAAATATATTCATGTGAATTGTCATTATCTCATCACTAAAATACTACCACAAACCCAATCCCACAGGGGCATTAGCAGAAATGAGCATTATTGTGGAGGTGTTATATTTCCTCATTTTGGCATTTATGGCCTCAACTCAAGGCCTAGCACTACTAGTCACAGTTTTCCACAGGTATAGATGATCTGCCACATTCTGTAGTTCTGGTTGTTTTCTGCACAATCAATTGTAGACCAACCAGGAAAAGTAAATCATTGGAAGTATTGTGCATGCATGTTTTTAATACATGGTGGGGACATCAACATATTAGCACACACCCACCATGGCAACTGAATAGATGGTGGACCAAATCATCACGGCTTCTCACAACCTTTTCCACCAAATTTCAACGAAAGCCTCGGAAAGTCATGCAGAGCTCAAATGTTCAAATGTATGCATGTGTGCCATTGACTTAATATGCATTTAGCAACTGATGAAATGAAAATCAGCTTAATTCTATCTAATAGACTTAAAATGGACTTAATAGAGATTAAAATGCAGGAGTCAAAATACACAAACAAAACGAAAAGGTGCTGCGTGTTTGAAATGCTGCATCTTTCTCCTGATTACAGAAGCTATGCCGCCCTTGGCTAGTAAAGTCCTTTCATGTCATGCACTAGACAGAGGTGGGTTAGAGAGTGGTCATTAATAATAGATATTTGAAGTTCTATTATTCTTCAATTATGCATTGCACACGTAGAAAATATTATAATTTTGTCCCAATACTTCAATAGTGGACTCTGTGGACTATATGGTATGATATTATTATGGACTGCGAACACATCTCCATCTACTGTAATGTGCACGCAGTCACTTCTTCTGCATGCCATTTCACTGTAATTGTTGTGTCCCCTTCTGCATACAATTATTGATGTTAGGAAAACATGCAGGGAAGCGCCAAGATGCGCATTTGAATTCATGCAGCATCTCCTGTCTATCATAGTGGAGCCGGCGTCCCCGCAAAAGAGGGCATGTGGATAATGCGGGTTACGTTTTAGATCCGTTCCTGCTCTTGCCATAAGTGCCCTTTATGAATTGTCCTTCTTTAGTGAACTAAATTGTGCCCATTGGTTATTTAGGAACATTAAAAACAGAGAGAGAGAGAGGGAGAGAGAGAGAGAGAGAGAGAGAGAGAGAGAGAGAGTGAGAGAGAGTGAGAGAGTGAGAGAGGGAAAGATGCAGGCATATGGGGATGAAAAGGACGAGACGCAGAGGGAGAGAAAAGAACAGTGTGCATGGAAAATGTGGCGTGCTTAATTCTCAGGGGAGTCGATGGGGCATGTTGCTTATCATTGCATAATGATGATTGCTTCGAGTGTCTGTACACACACGTACACACACACACGCACACACCCTTTTTCACTGAAGGAGAGACTGGCACTGTGAGAGCAAATGTTCTGTGGTAAAATACACTCCTTGACAAATTTTAAATATATATATAAATGTATATTATAGGACATTCAATTGCCTGAGATTATGCCTCGGCTCCTTAATAAGAGTGGTAAAAGGAAAACTCATGCATTTAAATATGCTTTTTAGCCTCGACTGTTTTTTGGGCCCATTGTGGCATCAGTGAGATACGCCACAGCATTATTTCTACCTAAACTAGTGTTTGTTTGCTTTACATATAAATGCCATCTTTCTTTCTTTTTTTATTCTTTTTTTTTCCTGAAGTACGAAAATCACTTTGGTACATTAGATTCTAATTAGCTCAAGCCCCAAAGGCAGAGAGAGTGAGAAAGACAGAGAAAGAGAGAGAGAGAGAGAGAGAGAAAGAGAGAGAGAAAGAAGAGAATAAGATACTGAGGCTATGTAAGTATAAGAAGGCAATGGCTTGCAGATGCCTACTGAAAAGGAGGAGATGAGATTGATGCAGGTGATACTGTGCATGGAGAGAGAGAGAGAGAGAGAGAGAGAGAGAGAGAGAGAGAGAGAAAGAGGATCTCAGCTGTTTTGTCGGGAGATATCCAATGGCAGAATGACACAGAGACATTTGTCGGAAACTGGAGTCCCCACTTCTGTGCACCCACACCCACATCACACACTCTAACACACCTTTAGCACCCCCACCTGGAGAATGGACAGGCCTAAACCTAAGCACGTGGACCGTCTTCTGGGACTTGCTGAGTACTAAGTGTATGACGAAATGTGGAAAGTCCTGGGAGAGTGACAAACCTGAATTTGGTATGTTCTATTAACCTACTCTTATTTTGCTGTCCTTTTCAAATGTAACTGCTTATTGAATTATTGGTTGAGTTGTGTTTTCATTGAAGTCACATTCTGCATCTATAGTTGTAATCTATGTGTTCAACTATTTTCCACAACTATATTACAAAAAATAGGGCAAAACCATAAAGAAAGTCTGTTCCCATGCATAACGGCAACTTAATCAAATTCAAATCAAAATCAAATCTCTTTTTTTCTACCTGTAAACACTAAAGTAGTACTGATTGCAGTGAGTGCAGCCTTGGTGCCTGCTGCCAGTGAAAGCTCTGTGGCTGTTCATGAGCTGCCTACTATTCTGGCTGTTCTGTGGTGCTATGCAGTGGTCTTCTTTAAAAGGTCAGCATTACCCGCATCTTCTTACTCTACCTCAACACCACAATATGATTACTTATTACTGCCTGGAAGCCAATCACAGTAAACACCCTTTATAGGGCCTGTCAGCAGGGGTGTCACTAGAGATTTATGGACAGTGGGATAAGCCTTTACCAGGGGGATCGATGGGGATGCTCCCTCTGTAGTTTTAGACTAGCAAAAAGCATAAAATTAATCAGAAATTCTCTTCTATTTGCAAACACCAGGTAACAACAGGGTAAAGCTAGGTATATTCACATTGTAACTATCATTTATGTATTTTGAATAAGACCTGATGCTTTATCCTAATAAGCTTTCACCCCACAGCATGACACAACTTCATCAGTTGCTGACTGACATTCCAGTCTCTTACCTTGCTTCGCAGAGCGAGTAAGGCAGCACTGGATTAGAGCAGCAACCCCCCCAACCCCCAGGTCCTATTACCCTGCTATCTCATTGGACTGTGAATTTAGACATGCAATGGCAATAAAAGCTATTCTTGATTTAAATCAAGAAGGTACAGGGTACCTGTCACTATCCTTGACTTTGAAGACACAGCCAGCTATGCTCGATGGGCTAATGGGTAATGCTGTTTGAAATGCAATGAAATATCAAGTACATCAGTTTCATATTAGACAGACTGTTGAGGCTCATGCTGTGCTGCTTAAACTCACAGTAAAGGCAGCTCTTGAAGGTAGTACACGTGCACACAAATTACCTACCAAGTGCAAAAGCAGATAATACATGTAGAGCCTTGTTACAGTTTAAATGCATCACACGTAATTGATATAGCTTGCCATTAAAATTAGAGCAACACAACTAGACAAACTAACATGCTGAAAGTCATGGGACAGCAGTATGTAAAATGATTATGAAGTAGAGTTACCTTAGGGAACGGCTTGGGAATGCCCACACTTGTATATGTTGTGAGAAATTATCTTGTGTGACCGGTAACATCTGGATAGAACTGTCCTTGTGAACAGACAAGCAGTTTTGGAAGAAATCACATCTGCATTCAAAGCAGGAGGCCATACATGCATATCCCACAGGTCAGGACAGCATTCTTTAGCTTCCATGGGCTCATGAGGTTGCTAACTGGAACCAAGAGGACTGGGAACATGTGCCGTGGTCCGATAAGTCACCAATTGTTTCGGGCTGATGGTGGGGTTTGTGTGTGTCGCAGACCCCACAAAGCCATCGACCCCAGTTAACAAGGCACTGTGCAGGCTGGCAGTGGTTCCATACTGGTGTGGGGTGTGTTCTCATGGGATGGGTTGGATCCACTGGTCTGCCCAAATGTGTCATTGGCCAGTGCCTGCTACGTTTCACTGCTTGGTGACCATTTGCGGCCCTTCATGGACTTCATGTACCCCGACAATGATGGGATATTCCAGTAGGATAATGGGCCGTGCCATCAGGCCCAATTTCTCCAGAATTGGTTTGAGGAGCATTCGAGAGAGTTCTGACGAATGGTCTGGCCTGCGCCTTGGCCTGACATGAGCTTAATCGAAGCATTCCACTATCATGCCTCGTTTAGACTCTGATAATTCATTTCACCTTGTCACACTGGTCAACACCACTTCATACACCACTTTATAATCAATTCACATACTGCTTTCTCATGACTTTGCTATGCCAGTGTAGATTCCTTTAAAGTCAGTAACTGTGCTTTGTACCACATTACTTTGTATCACATTAGTTCATACACCATTGCCCCCAAATTGGCGACATCTAAAGGTTAACTCATTAGATAATACAGCATGCCAGGATGCAACACTATTTTCAACAAAAAGTGTAACTGTATGATTAAAACCACATTACAGCACTACAGTTCAATCAATATTCATCATAATTTAAAGTACAATGTTATCACCTGTTTATGCATACCTCTGGGGTCATACACAAGATTAAAATCCATTCAGCTAGACCCAGTGCATAAAGCAGCAGCGCAGATGCATCTCAGCATTAACAGTAAGAGAACAGCCCTGATGGTGGGCTTCCCTGTCCTCTATCTCTGATTAGCGCTCAGATAGCTTCATCCATAAATAGGAACGTCTCTCTCTCTCGCTCTGTTTTCCGTTTTTATGTATCTCTTTTTTACAGCTACCATAACGATGAGGGCTGTATTTATGACTGCTGCTGCTGAGCTGCCCCAGCTGAACCGTGATGTGGATACTCCAAGCATGTTGCTGGAAAACTCTGGGCAATAAAAGCTGAGAAAGAGGACGAGAGAAAGAGGACGAGAGAAGGAAACGAGCGAGTGAAGATGTGTCTGGTGGTGTGGAGTGAGGCTGAACGTGCGGGAATCGGCCAGCGTGAAGCGCAGCGGGGTTGACCTGCCAGATTAAATCGGCCAGCAAACTCTGAGTAAGCAACCAAGAGAAGCTGTTGGGGAGGCACAAGCTATGCTGCACAATACATTGTTTATATTGGTATATTTGAATCTGTGTTTCAATTTCACTTTTATATTTTTGACAGAATAAATACATTTAATTATTGGTATTGCATGATAGATTCTTTTTTTATTTAGGGCATTTTACACTTTAATAACATGCTGTCCACTCTTGGAATACAAGCATGGACAGCATGTTATTGGCTGGGTGCTTGTGATAAGTTTGAAAGCACATTTCAAAAACATTCTTGAACTATTGCCAGTGCTGTCGCACAGGACAACATGAAGAGCCATGTAGACCAGGCCTCCTTAAATATTCGTTTGACCTTTATTATTGCTACATACACAATTGTACATTTACACTACTGCGCAAAAGCCAGAGACCACCTTTTATGTATTGAATTAACAGATAAATGACCATTAAGTACAAGTTGTTCATTTTTAGCTTCAGGAAGAAAGCAGAAACCTTCTGCGAAACCTTCTACAGATGCCTCAACAACCAATTTAATATAAGATGTTCTAGCAATTAATGTGTCTACTCTTTGCCTTTATTACGGCTTCCATTCTTTTCAGGAGACTTACTTTCAGTTTTTCAAAGAAATCTACAGTGATGTTTTCAGCACCTCCTGTTCATTTACTTTTCTCAGTAATGGCTTCCTGACAGCTACACGTCTTTTCAGACTCATTGTGTGTACTTTAATCAATAGCTGTCATTAGACCTAGCAATTATTCAATAAAAATAATTATTCCCAGGGGTCATTAATTATTAGTTGTGCATCTACTTCAAATTATGTCAACAAGAAAACAAGTAAGCTTAGTTTCTAGAGATGTGCTTTCAGTTTGGTTGGCGTTTATAATGTGTACGTTTCCTGATAGTGTGAGTAAAAAAGAAAAGTTACAAAACAGACATTCTTTTGGCACAAGTATGAGTTTGTTAATGTTGTTAATCACAACTTACATATCATTAAATTATGTGATATATCTGAAAAATATTTGGAAAATGATACTGTAGATTGTAATGTGACTTTGTAACTGAGCTTTGTAACTGAAGACGCAAGCTCTAATGGTGCCAGAGAACATCACCATAAAGGCTCTGGAAGAGGCAAACAAGCCTATAATGCAAGAGAAAACTAAAACTTACACTACTAAGTTTACACTACAGCTTTTTTCCAGACTGCTAGCTCCACGGGTTTGGTATGTTTGGTGAAAGCTGCTTTCCAGAGAACTGATCATTTGTCCTACAGACATCCGTGCTCTGGGGTTCACCTCCAGCAACCGCTGTTGTGGTCTGCTGTATGTGTGGGTTGTGTAATTGGTTCATTTTTTAAGGCGACTGCTTCAACTTATCATGTTACTTCCCTTTTCAAGTTTTGTGATCGGAGGGATAAGATTGGAGTGGACAAAAAGTGCTGTTCTTTGCCACCTGAGTGTTTGTATTCAAGGAAAATAAAAAGCAGTAAATGGATGAAGCCGGTGCCTACCATTTTGCAGACATGTGCACAAAAAGTGCAGATAATGAAAACCACTGATAATGCGCCCCTCCATTAAATTAGCTTGAAATTGCTCCTGGGTGTGGACTCGAGTACTCAGGACAAAAGTGAAAACACCTTAATTCTCTAAGTGGCATCTTGCATCATTATCCTACTATACATGAACCCTCACCCACTCTTGCTTGGTCATGCAAAATTAGTGCTAAGGTCTGAATATTGTCTTGCCAAATATAAGGGTCGGGTACCTTAAATATTTATTAAGAGAGATGCGATTCTGCATTTAGGAAAGTCTCCTGGGACCTTATTAAAGAGAATAATAGAATAAAGGGCCTACTGACTGCTCTAAAGATTTTAGGTAATGCAGGACATTAATAAGCAGTCTTTCTGTCATCTCTATTATCGCTTACTATAAAATATCCAGGCATCTATGTAATTACGAACAATAACAATAATGATATCAAGATGGAATTAGGGAGAGAGAGGATGCCCTCATTAGCGAGCAATAACAACACATATCCTGACTCATAGGTTGGTGGGTGCGTGTAAGAATAAGGGTCTAAAAAGGTTAGAAAAGGTTATTTACTGTTCTCAAAACAAGGTCCTTAATTTATTGTCACTGGTTTGTTTTCGATTTAAGCCTGGGCCTCCTAGAGCATCGCTAAAAAATTTCAATTATGTTCTGGGAGAGGCAGGCGACAGGGCCCTTTGAGAGCAGCAGGCAGCCAGGTGACGTGATGAATGGCTAGCCTTTAATGTTATGTGGGATTAAAGATAAGTTTTGAACGATCCTTTGCTCAATGCATAGGCAGCTCCTCTTTCCTCTCTCACCCAAACATAATAAGTTTTCAGCTGCCACAGTTTTAATTACTTTCTTTTTAGGCCTTAAACACACTGGCCCTGGTTAAAAAAAAAAAAAAAAAACAGAACCACCAGGTTGGTGATGTTAGCGGCTCGTGTGTGTGTGGCATAGGTATCCCATCGATTACAAAGGGGTGTCACTTAAGCTCCTGGAAAGGGTGGGTGCTAGGAAACATCCATCTCACAGTAAGATTGAAGCTCCGTTAATGATCCGCTTGTACGCAATAAATTATGCTAATGGGTTTTAGCTCTTGAAGGCTAGTGCTTCGTTCGGTCTTGATGGTGGAGCCATTTATGTCCTCATGGTAATAGAACTATTGCAAAAGTGTCAAGAAGCACAAGAAAGCGTTTTTCAGAGAGAGAGAAAAAAAAGAAAAAACACTTGTGTTAAGTCACTGTTAAGCACTGCTGATTAGCTAAGGAGGGAGCAAAGATTACAACATCCACCCCTTCCACCACCACCACCCCCACTACACCCTACACACACGAACAGCACAAGTGGGTTTGAAAAGAAAATGGTCTTTCATGTTCGCCCAGAGGAGCTCTTTCAACCTTCCTTATATCCATTACAGCAGAAGTGACCAACCACAGTTGTGGGGACCCCACACTCTGAACATCTTTGTGCTTTCAGTTAGCACACCTGATTGAGCCCATTAACCAATTAAGTAAGGTGTGTTATAGTGGGGAAAACACAGAAATGTGCAGAACGTGGGGTCACCAGAACCTAATTTGGGAACCGCTACATCAGAGAATGTACCCATCAGGAATGGATCAGAAATTAAAACTGACTAGTTTTGGTATCACCAGCAATGCTATCTCCCAGGGCCAGATGTCTGGAGACAAGCATGGGAAATGCAGTGCTTGATGTGGGTGGGAAGGTATAGTTTTGAGAGAGGGAACAGTGTGAAATTTTAAAACAATCCAACGCCTTGTGAAAGTGGGGTTTAAAGTAGGCAGTTATGGTGGGCTCATCAACATTGACAGAAAACAAGCCTGTTAGCCCATGGATGAAAGGTAAGTTAGCATTGCTGAGAAGTCTTTCTAAAAACCTCAGAATAAGCAGGTAGATGTGTGTCATGTCAAAGAGAACATGTTACATGCTGTGAAAATGAACGTTACTTCTTTCAAAGCTACATGTTCAATTAGCTAATAATAGCATTTCAACAGCTAGCTTGTTTTCCTCATGTCATCAGCAACTCTGAATGTGAAAGGAGCACAGCCTAGAAGGATTTGTGTGTGTGAGGAAGGTTAGAGGGGGTGAACTCTTTGTACACGTTGTTTCCCAGACACATATTTACATTACGGGACTGTGTCTGTTGGTGCGGTGAAACTACAGGAATGTTTTTGTTTTCGTTATACTGAGCTCCCCTCATCTCCAAACCTGCCTGTTGACAATACAGGTTTATTTTGCTGTCTTACATTAATATTAAAGGATGTTTTATTCCTTCTCCGGTACAGTCATCATTCTGGAGATACAAGGTTTTGTTCCGACAGCAGCGATATGTAAATCTACCTACCAATTACCTAAATCCTTCAGAATCCTCTCTCAGTTTTATGCCCTCTCTTCTTGCTAGAGTCCCACTGACCATTGTCAGGTCATCCACAACCTCCCTTCCCACTCTTAACTATAGCTTACTGTATACCTTCCTGTCTGTCTGTAGACTGATTTAACATCAATTCATTCAATTCATATTCATATCAATTCATATTCATAAAACTATTTGTTTTTCCTTTTCTACAATTTGTAATGAAACATTTTTAGCAGCAGTGACAAAGTTTGAAAGTAGCCCAAAAAATAAATATATGTATAAATACAGCATATAATTTTTTTTTACTTCTGACTGGATTTTTAACTGGATTTTGTGGTAAAACCATTAATCTGGCAACACTGAATGAGTGCTGTAGATCATCACGTAGAGCTAGTAGATACGTGAACAGCCCATTCTGAGAGAAAACTGGGAAGAGTGAAATTATGCTGTAATGAGAAAAACAAAATGTTAATGATAATGAAGAGATTTACACAGAATACCCATTATGTACATACAATCACTTTATCATTACTATTTATCACTCATGTATTTATCCTGTGTTTTATTATTAATATTTTTCCCATCTTCTAGGGTAAAATTCCCCATGTGGGCTGTAAAAACCCACTCCACAATGACAATTTACACTACAGGGTCTTTTTATTAGTCAAAACAAAAAGCTGTTGTATGAATTTTAAGAGTATTCTATAAGAGTGGCTAAGAGTAAGAGGGTGAACCGAACAGGTATCTGACAGCACTAACTTGGTGCAACAGACGTTACTCTGTTCTCACCATTACAGTCTTTATTTATCCGAAATTGAGGCCAAAATGATCAAGATCCTGCACCGCCTTCATAACAAGCTTTACTTTAATTCAATTGCTTTTTAGCCTGTGCAAAAGCAGCTGCTGTAAATCTCTATCATCCCTGGAGTAATAGTACACCCACACCTAATCAAGCATGTAGTGTACTGTATATCATCCGTCCTCAAGGGGAAAGCATTTTTTCTCCTATCTCCACGTTCGAGCCGTAGCCTGTCTGCAACAAGCGGAGTGACTGGTCACGCGGGCTCCACAGCACCTCATTGGCTGGCGATGACAGATCCTCTCTCAGCGTATGGTCATCTGTCTACATCTCCGGGGGTATGGCCCTCTCCACTCACGTGAGGTTAACAGAAAGACTTTCACTGTCTTGCACATTCCAGAGGATTAGAACACTGATATGATCCTCCTCACTCTCCAGCACAATTTCTGAAAGCTTCCCAAAACTTCACGCATCGTTTCATGGCATTATGTTTCATGTCATCCGCTGTGTTTTGTAGCCTTAAAATAAACCACGGCAGATTCCTCGTTCAATATCCTCCAATTCCCCGCGCGGCACCCTCGCAAAGTTTGTTCTGCTCCAGCTCCCAAGTTCTTCATTGTACTACAAAGCTGTGCATCGCCCAAGGTGATGGTATTGTTTTTGTGTATCACGACGGCTAAGGAGAAACAAATGAAGGTGAAACACAGGACAGCACTCGGCTGTTTGAGAGAAAGCTGATGATCTGAGCCACAAAATGCAGGTTTTGCTTGTTTGTGTGTAAGAGGTGTGCATAAGCAAATGAGGGTGCATAAGCAGGAGAAGAGCAGCGTCGAGAAACAAGTGAAAGTGAGCATGTGCGAGTATCAGTGAGACATTTTTAGTGCCTGGGATACCTTTCCCTGTCAAGACCTAAGACAGATGAGATATGGTGCCCTGATAACCCTCTTCATTGACCAATAGACTGATGAACCAAGGCAGAGACTACTCTTGGAGACTTGCGTGTAGCAGAGATGGAGCATACAAAGCGAAGATTTCATTAGAGTGAAGCTGCTTTTGCTGTTGTATTTTCTTTAACAAATAGGTTCTGCCTAAATACTAACAGGGAATTTGACCAGTGCGTAATCATTAGCCACAAAAAAGAAATAAAAAAGAACTAAAATCAGGCACAGGAATCATTTTTGATGCTATGTAAGTTCCTAAAATAAGATGTACATCTTTAACAAGCCATGCTATACAGTAAGTATTGACAAACTAACATGAATTAATGCACTGATTAACATTAGGTAATACATTAACTATGGTTAACTAAAGTCAAGATGATTCAAACATTGTAACCACTGCTAATTTATGACTTCATGTTACTCAGTGCATTACTCCATGTTAGTTAGTCAATACATAATGTAAAGTGTTACCCATAGCTGCACACCATTAGCCAAATCCAACTGTAAATGAAATTCATGTAAAAAGCTGGAAAAAATGTCATCACTAAGTTACAATTACGGACATTCAGTCATGTGAATCATACATATGTACACTATCTCCACTTAAATTGACCAAATATCTGTGTGAAGTGTGAACAGAGTGAAGTGAACTAAGTTTACTCACTTACCCCTCTTATTTAAGCTATTTGAGTGCTACTTCCTTCCAACAGACTGCAATGCGCTACCACTTTAATTCAGCTCTGCCTACATAACATTGATATAACCAACCATAAACATGTCATGGCAGATGTCAAATGCTGTCATGAGAGAATATGTTCAACAATGTCATGTTACTATTACTAACAGTAGTCTTGACAGATTCCATAATGTTTGATGTCGTGCTGGTAGTGTACACTTAGCAAAATTTGCATGTGAGATAAGCTTTCATGACATCATATGGCATCTGTCATGACAATTATCCAGAATGGTAAAATGGCACTGTTATATAACAAAATTTGTCAGCTTTGGGGGGGGCAAAATGGCTTCCACTGTTTTGCACCATAAAAGTCATTTCCACATCATTAAAACCTTTCAGCCTTTCCCAAAGTTCATATTTACGGTTTTGTGTACTTGTAAACATGTCACATGACTACATAAAAAATTACACTAAACGCACGCTTTCCCAAATACAGCACTGAAGCAGCATTCGGCTTATTATGTGTCCCACAGTGCAACATAATACTGCTTCATACAGTACAAGGCACTTTATTCAATAGTTCAAGTTCTTTCTGAAAACCAAGAAGTTGTTACATGACACAAGTATTTCTATTATTTTCTTTATTAGTTGTGTGCTTGAGATTTGATCCCTTCTTTTCTAATATAAAGCATTCTGGATGTATACAAGTATTATGACTTAACATTGTACAGCTTTCTCAGTCATTAAAGGTGCCATAGAATAGAAAACTGTATTTGCACTTGCATAACTGAATAAGCAGAGTTCAGTACATAGAACTCATATACCTGAGTGCCACCAGTGTCTTCCATTCCTAACCACTAACTGATTATACTTTATTTGCAGTCAGCAATGTTTCTATGACTTCCAGAAGTCCAAAAGTGACATTTGCATGAAATTAGTTCGGCCTAGGGGAAATTAAACCTGACTGGTTGACTCATGTCACTCAGGTGATGTGTAACACCCTGTTTTTCTAGCTCATGAAGTCCTAACAAATAGCAGAGCTCACTTAGCTATATTTACCAAGATCACTTAGCTATATTTAGAACTAAAAATGACCAGGAAAAGATTAAGCCTTGTCTGAAAGCCTAGAAGTCCCAGAGGGTTCCCTTCTGCACTTTACTTCAGTCATGCTACATAACAGTGACATAACCATGCCATAAACGTCATGCCAGATGTCATATACTGTCATGACAGATTCTGTCTGGTAATATTACGTGTTATCATTGTTATCACGTTGTTAACGTCATGTTAACTGTAATTGTCATGACAGATGGCATAATGTTTGATGTCAAGATTGCCGCATGCTGATTGCTGCTATGTAATATAGTTATCATGTATCACAGTTATCTTGCAGGATGACTATCGGTAATGGCAACATCACACTGTTATATCTGATAGCCACTGCCATGACACATTTATGGCATGGATGTGTCAATATTATGTGCCAGTATTCAAGTACTGTATAATGCATTTGATGCCGAAATGCTTCCTCTTTACAAAACCGTAACACAGCCTACTGACCAAACGTAATTGCCACCTATTTGCTGAACCTGATTTACGCTTGAATATTCAGATGTTAAGTGGGGACGATTATGCTAATTGAAGTTAATGTGCAGGTGAGGACCCCTGCTTAAACACAGCCTGTGTGAAGGTGGGGGGAGCTGGAGCTGCCTCTGTGCTGTCTGAGTGTAACCTAGAAAGCCAGCAGGCCCTCCCTTTCCTCTGCTGGGCTGGAGGAAAGCAGGTCAGCTGCACATCAGAGACTACAGCCCAGCTCTGTATCCCTACCAAGAGAGAGAGAAAGAAAAGGTACGGCACAGAATGGACAGAAATGTCAGAAAGCATTAAAGGGATTGTGTAAAAAGAGGAAATGAGTACCACTCATATCTGAGGATGTATGTGGAGTCACAGTTTCAATAGCACTTTTGAACGTAAAAGCCTCAAAATGTTCGACCGGTTCAAAATCAAAACTGACCACTAGAAACCTGTGAGTACTGGAGTATAGTACATGTATACTATAGTGTTCCCCGGTTACTTTCTACTTTCCTGGAGTCTCTAGCTGACTGAATCAGATGTACTAGAGTTAAATAATGGGTGGGGCAGCTTACTGGACACAGGATGAAATTAAACTCTGCAGGAAACAGCTCTCAAGGAGAAGGGTTGAAGACCACTGTGGTAGACTGATACAATACTCTTGTAGATTGTTATTTAGATGTAGAATCAGTACTGAAAATACTGGGAGCACCACATTTGCGGTAGGAGAGAGTTTTGACTTCTGTTGTTTCCCAGTCTAGGATGTGTACATATGATAATCTGTAATGGGGTAGTTTGTGTGGGCTTGCTGTCTACCATGTACAGAAGATGTGTGTGACATGACTGTTTTGTCAGCTAGTGCTTGTTCTTCGTGGTTGCCTGTTCAGTTGAACAGCATTAGCCTTTAAAGTTTCCTTCACCTTATTCTTCGCTGATGCCACAATATTATCTTACCAACTTGTGTTGAAATGATACGTTATTCAATTTCAAGAACTTTAGTAATTATTTTAGCGCAGTAAGTCATTTTCTTAAGAAAATACATTCAGTGAGCAATTTCTGGGAAATAAGTCAAAAGTTTGCCATTATCTTATTTGTAAGATACTGTGTAAAAATGTAAAGATTATAATGATCCTATTCCTACTAAGTTGACAAAGGTGTGACATAAGTGACGTTTTTCTGTTTACCACTAGAAAAATTGCTAGCCAGTAGAATGCAGTTTGTTTGTTGGAGAACTGTATTGAAAGCAGAGTTTCAGCTAGCAATTAATCTGTTTAACAGGCCACAAAGATGTATTTTCAACTAAATGAAAACTGAAAATATGGGATCTGATACAGGATAAGAAGGAGAAGCACTGGCAACATATAGCTAAGGTAGGCTTGAGAAGTATATGATGGTAGACTGATAAAGAGGGAAAAACAAGCCCAGGCCCCCAAGGTAGAGAAGCACACAATACTGCTATCCACAGATATAATAGCATTTCGTGCCGCACCAAGCCAGTTTGGTTAATCTCTGCCACCCTCATCAAATCAGCGCTTCATTACCTCAGGTATTCTCTTAATTACTCCTGAAAATCTCTAACCCAGGTAGCAACCAAGACGTGCTTTCTATGCTAATTCTTCCCAGACCCCTCCTTCCTTTTGTCATAGCAGTAGTGAGTTGTTTTGTTGCTGGGAAATGTCTGAGAGTTGGTGTGCTTGCTGTAGATCATATGACTTCAAGGGACACGCATCTGCAGCATCACAAACACGTTTAGCACAATAGTGTCCACAAAGTAGTAGATAAGCTTTGTGCCCCAGACAAAACTGCCAAGCCCAAATCAGATAGTCACAAGGCAAAATGTGATTAGAGAGTCGCTCGCTAGAATATTATCGATAGTGCAGTGTTTGAGGAAAAGCGAGAAAGGCCTGACTGCACAGTCCAGCCTTTGTCATCTGCTACCAGTCTGCACTGAAATGCAGCACATCTAAAAGTAGAATAAACTCACTGCCTAATTCCTGTTACAATATTCATGTGACGATCAAGGCGAATGTGGAAAAAACCCTGGAAAACCTTCCCCAGCCAGACACAGACAACAGTCAAACTGAGGGCAAAGGAAAAAGATGTTCAAGATCATGGGGATAGCTAAATCAGCTGTGTCCTGGGTAAAGAGTGGAAATTAAATTCCCCGAGTTTTTTTTTAATGAAATCCTGCCTCCATCGATGCCACTGCTCAGATGGAAAGATGGATGGAGAGATTAGATAGAAAGGTATGATTTTCCGAGGCAGATGTCCTTCACTTCCTTTGTCCGTGTTCAGCCACATGTAGACTACTAGATGCGTGTGATATTGGAACTGGACATGCAAAGTCAAAGGCTTTCCATACATTTGATACTAAAATGGATACCTTCTTTATCAGAAACGATTTGATGCAAAGTCCATTATTTCACATTAAGGCTTTATGGATTTTAAGGGTGACAATTGAATTCAATTTGAATAAGACTCGTTGAAAAACCCTTATTTTAGTCCTTCATTTCCTAGCCATGTTACTATATCCAGGATACCTCTGAAAACTTACCATATGCCATAACTTATTTGTAAATTTGAAAACATGCTGAGGTTGGTGGAAACAGTGTATTGTTACTCATTTCTAAAACTAAAGACCAAAGTAGAGATGTGTAAGATGTGTGGAAGAGCATATTACCAAAGGATTTTTGAAACCAAATATGTTGTTGCCATTGAAGCCAGCACCGGTCCCGCTACGGCGAGTAAGGAGCCAGCAAGTGCTAGATTAGTAAGCTAACATGTGACCCCCAAATACAGTAGTGTGTTGTTTGCACACTTCTTACTGACCAACTAATACCTGTTGCAAATTTAACTAATTTTTAAATTTCTAATAACAACAGAGACAAATTATTTAAGCACATTAGGGTTTTTTTTTTTATTTTAATAATAATAATAATAATTTCTTTGGTTAGATTTGGTAAAATTACAGTATTCCAAAGTCCTTCACGCATAACTTCACTAACCAAATTCATTCACAGTTAGTTACAACACAAAGCCCTCTGGCAGTCCTGCAGCCAGCTAAGTGTCACTTCTGTTTAGACCAATTTGCATGTTTATTTCAAACTTCAAATGCTTGAAACGCTAATGCTAATAATCCTGGATTTATGTTTTTATCTCCTCTTGGCTATCGCTGCGGCGGAGGTCGACTCCATCAGGGCCGGACATGCGGGCTTAACGCATGCCTTTATTTCATCAAGGCTTGATTATTTCTGTGAAGATTCTCCCCCCACTTTCCAATAACCTGATGCTCCTAAATGAAAGCCCTTTCAGAGTACAGCAGGTACTCCCGTGATCAGAGGGGGAGAAACATAAGAGTTCTACACTTTCTCATTTGTCTTCATTGTGCTCGGAAGACCTCACAAAGCAGCGGTTCGTCAGAGTGAATGCTAATATGGTATTAAAGTTATAGTCCATTAAATCTGAATTATTCTGCCATTTCTGATTGCATGCGAGTCATTTGAGTAATGCTTGAGTATTTGAATTGATGTACCAGTTTTGAAATTACTTTCTAGATAGCGCACGGGTTCCTCACTGTATAAAAGAGGTGTCGGTCGTCAGTAAGAAGTAAGTTTGTCAGAGGGCATAAACTTCAGGCTGGTTTATGGTCTGCATTGTTAGTTGTTGTGATGGTTCTTAGTTTAATCTCAGCACTACATAAAAAAACAAAACTAATGAGAACTAAATTTTAGGTTGTGTTTGAAGTTTGGTTTTGCTGGCCTGGAACAAAGAAGGAAATGATACACATATATCGCGCATATTTTATTTGTGGTTCCCTTACAGTTCATACTGACATATTTGACATCCAAACAAAAGAGATAAACAAGAGAGTTCACATGTGCAAAACTAAACAGAATTGAATTTTATGACATACATTTGGCCACAATAACTGTAACAATGTTTAATAAACTTATGAACAATGCAGAATTCTGCCATAACTAAGATTATGGGTTTTTATTCTATATATCTATATAGATATCCATGATGTGAGGCGAGTATCAAATATATAATAATGCTTCAATTGTACCTCATCCTCATTTGAATAATAAAAATTAAAACTTTAAAACTTTCGTTCAATGATTCTGAGTTTTCTAGGAAACTATAAATGTGTGGGCACATTTTACATGCTCGCTCGGTGGCCTGAGTAGCCATTTGCCTTGGAGATATTTTTTCCTTGTTTCTCTTTTAAATATGCAATTTCTCAGTACTTTGAATTGTTCCATGTTGATGATGTCTACACAGAAGGTATGTGACTTTGGTCAGGGTGAAAAATGCTCAGATGTAGTTTAACATCCCCATTGGCTCTAAGTGAGCTGGTTTTCCATTTCTGGTGAGCTCATAAATATTTAGATGAGCTCTGCTCTGATTTGCCGGTTTACAGCAAGACACCGCAATGATCACACAGGGAGTAACGTGCCAAAACAGACAAGGAGAGGAAAATAAAATGAACCTCGGAAACAACACAAAGTAAATTAAAGTTGTACCTCACTATGAAACTTTCAGTTTAAGATGATCTGACTTCAACCATCTAAAAGCAGATGAAATCACACAGAAGCATGGCTGTTACTTACAGGTCGTGGTTGGTGGTAGTGATGCTAGTTAAAGTGGAAGCGCCACTCTCTTAACTGTGCAAAGCCTTGATATTTTCCAAGGTTTGAGAAACTGTCCGGAGTGAAATGTGCAGAGCAAACTCTCTGAATTAAAGTTGTTCAAGATCTTCTTAAAGATATGGGCACTGATGTTGATGTCCTGCTCTCCAGCTTGTATTGTGAATTTTCCATTCCACTATACATGGTGCCACAGCTGCATTCTGGCACCTGTACAAACTGTAGCATTTAAAGTGGAATAGAATTCAATTAGGAAGCTGGTGAATAGGAAGTCAGCTACAGCCTAGCTTACGATGAGCATCAACCATTCCCTCTAACAATTTATTGGGAAGAGTATGAACAGTGCTAACATCCCTTTCAGAGCTTGAAAAGGTGCATTACAGCATGTATAATCTGGCATTGCTGTTGCTCTGCTGTCATTGTTTCTGCTGGGCTGGAATGAGAGCTGTGTATGTAAATTTTGTGGGCATCATTTTGGGTGGAGGTAAGACTTTATATAACGATCTGAATCAGTTAGTTTTTCTGTCCTCTTTGGTAAATGTGTGTATTTAAATGACATACAACAGTGTTCATGGTTCACAGTATGTCAGCACTATATACTGAACTCTCCTTAACTATGACAATGTATATGTAGTTTACTGTGCAGCATATATCATTACAGCCTGTAAGATTTTTAGCCTTTGTAAGAGTATGCTGATGAAACTGTGTGATTTCCCATGGTTCTCCTATAGTATACATTGTATATTATATATTGTATGTATGTATAGTATGTATAGTTAGATTGTATGTGTATTTTGCCAATACAGAGTTGTATAACATCTTGATGCACCAGAAACAATTACCATACAATTACCATTATTGTGCCACACTAAAAAAATTCTGACAATCAGTACTAAATGAGCAATCACGTTCGTTTTAATCAAACCAAAGCTTCCAAAAACTGTTACGTTATTCGCCAAATTAGGTTTTTCAACTTACGTTTTTTTACTTCAACCATACATCCAAACGAAGGATCATTTAGGAATCTTTAAGAGTGTTGAGCTTTTTGCAGCTTTAGGTACTATGGTACACATTTAGCTAAAATTCAAAATATAACTTCATAATTCAAGAGACCCACACCTCTAGGCCTATCTGAACGTGCCACACCACATTAGGGTCATGCCCTTGTTCTACCATTCCAACCCACATAATGCATATTCAATCACATATCTTGTTTTGCCTGGCACTGCTCTTATACGATTTATAACTCCCCACAACAAAAGGTGCAGTCAAGAAGAGAGCCCATAACAGTCTTCATTTGCTTAGGATGACTACCATATCTATGTAGCGGCACCTATCAGGCAGTCGTAAACTTGCCCTTAGTAATGCATTTCTATTATTGCACAAAGCTACGGGTGTCACATTGGCGTTTTTATCAGGAAGTTGTTCTAGGGCGAGGGGGATGTTATTCCATGAACCGGGCCGGCATTAATCTCTGTCACTTGTCCCCTCTGATTTATACCCCTTCCCAATGAGGCGAGGGTGAACCCAGCCAGAGTCTCTGGTGTGTGATAGCAGGCGTGTTTCGGGCCCTTGACGACATCGCCACTGACATTGAAGCCTTGCTCCCCAAATAAACGCGGAGAGTAAACAAGAGGAAGAATTAAACTTCCCGCACTAGGAACACGAACAACAAGATAACGTCATGCGCTCGGTGTGCTGGGTTTATTTCCACCCCCCCTTCCTCTTTCCTCCATCCGCTCTGCTTGAAGTCCATTACAATGAGCGCAAAAAGCCCATGACAACTTTGATCAAGAGCAATTAATTTCCTACTAAGAGCAAGGGGCTTTCAGCCACGAGTGCAGGAGGGGAGCGAGTGGAGGTCTTCCATATAAAGTATGCATGAAGACATTTAAAAAGCAAACAGAGACGAATGTATCATAATGCGCTACTGATTAATGAACTGAGAGCTCAGCCTGCAGCTAGCTAGCAGACGAAAATGGAGGCACCACCAGCTTTTTCTCCTCAACAATCCTCTAGCGTCGGCAGCGCTCAACCAATCAGCTCTCCCGACTTCATTAAAAGACCACCAGGATGGGCACCAGGCATCGCCCTCCACTTGCCGAATTGTTTAATTAGAGATGATTCATTGCCAAAATGTCGTTAAGTGACAAACCTTCTCCCTACTGTGAGGCGAGATCGGAGTGTTGCTATAAAGACCTCATTTACATTAAAATGAGTATTACCTCTAATTCCTCCGATACATTTTGAGCACAGCATGCACCCAGAACCCACTCAGGCTCTTTCACCTGATTCATATGGCCCCTGTCTACATCTACCGCTTTATTATGGTTGAGTTAATGCGTGTTTGATCTTGCGGAGATTTCCCATAAAGATTAAAGGACGACACGGCCCTGATCTCGTATATTAAGGCCCGTCTCTTTTGTCTTTACTGCACAGCCGTAAATGCATCGTAATTACTCATTCTGTGCATCTCCCAAAAAAAAAGAGAGAAGAAAACAATATGGGACCCCTTTTGTTTTTTTCAAAATCACATTACTGATGCCTGCCCTTTGCTATTTTAATCTATATGAAGGTCATTCTTGTTGTGGTGAAATAGAGCCTGGTGATGTGAAAGCAAGAATGCTTAGCTTCAACATGAAACCATACCCCGTGTGAAGACTAATGCACTCTGCAAAATAAAGGGTTCCCTGTGGCTCTTGGCTTGGATGTATGGTTCTAAGAAAAAAACTTTACATGATATGCAATTTCTCACACATCTAACAAAAGGTTCTGTAGGGAACCAAAAGTGTTTTTTCCATGGCATCGCTCCAAAGAACCCTGGTGGCACCTTTATTTCTGAAAAATACATTAAAAATTGCACTACTTTAAAGTGAACCAAAATAATCAAAGAAGCCTGACGATTCTTCAAGTACACACATGATGCCACCTCCCTGATGTCTGATGACACAACGCACCAAATGCGTTCAACATAGCATCCTCCAGGACCTTCCCTCAACAAATATATTCATCCTTAATCACGAGCAAACAGCTTATGAGAGCACACAGGCATATGTATACACGCAGCATGTGCAAATGAGAGATGTGCAATGAGAGTTGAAACAAAAGAAAACGTCTGGTGAGAGGAAGAGCAGATCGAGCACCGGGGGGCCTGGAAGAGGGGCCTTGATCAAAGCAGGAAAATAATAATGAGAGCATTAAATACAGCCAGCAGATGAAAAATAATAACATATTGATCGCACAAGTAGCACTTTAAAAGGGCGTAATAGCCTGATTCCTGGTATTGATCAGCTTGCTCTCTGTGGAGGGGTTTACAGGGACCCCCAGTAAGAGAGAAAGAGATTGCCCGAGATTTTTGCCATGTTACTGCCACACCTTCATTTTGACTTGCGAGAGCGGAGGAACACTTACTGTGCTACTGCATGTGTTAAGTTCACTCAACATTTCAAACATGTAGGATTGCTTGAAAGGGCAAAGTCATTTTCACTTTCAGGAATTACTTATACTGATCAAATGTTATCAAAACAATGTTTTCAGGACCCAAAATTAGACTCGAGGAGAATTCTAATAATGTTTCTATTGATCACACACATACATTCATGTTTGTTTTTCGGCTTGTCAGAACGTGGGGTCAAACATATGTCCCATATATAACCACCTAGGTAATAAGACTTTTGTAAGCATAACATTAAACATAACCTCAGTAACATTTTCCAAGAAACAGTATTTTTTTGTTAAAAAGCACTTTATGGAGTGAGGATCATTTTGTGGGTCCTGACATTGTAGGCTACCTGTCATTGTAGGCTATATGTCTGAAACATATACAGAAACAAAACACACACTTACTAACACACACACTAATTCATACTCCACTACATACACCTTCTCACATCCCATATAAATTCTACTGAACATGCCATCTAATTTGATCTAATTTGATTTAATTTGATTCATAAAAAGTGTTCCATAAGACAATCAAAGAATATCTAGTAGGGGGTGTGGTAGGTGATGTCTGTGCATGTAATTGTTCAAGTGCATGTCTGCTAATGAATTCACACTTAATCTAAGGAAAGGTTTTTCAAAGAAACGTGTGCCGTTCAGAAAAAAAGCACTTTAAAAGGAAAGAATCATTTAGTCAGTCCTGATAATGTAAGTTACATGTGCTTTCCCCTGGCTTTCTAATAAAGTCTAGGTGATTTCATCCCAAACATGTACAAAAACAAACACACCTGCACACACTTTTTCTCTTTATCTATTTATACTCTATTAGCACATGTAAATACAACCCATACATACAAACACCACCTAACATGTTCTGTCATTGGACCTGTTTCCTTAATATAGTCAAAAAGAGTTTCATATGCCAAGTCTAGTAGGAGATATCATGTGGATTATATCTGCACATACAATGGTCCTAGTGTATGTCTAAACATAACCGTAAACTTTAAGTGAGAATTCATTTGGTCGGATCCCCCTGGTGTTTGTCCTACAAATGTACAAAAGCAAGCATACATGTACACAATTTCCACACTGTTTTAGTTCATGTTGTACTTGCATATCCAAATATATTCTGAACATACAAACTACACCTAGCTTTTTGTGTCATCTGACCTGTTTCCTTGGTGTATTTGAAAGGAGTTCCATAAAGCAATTAAAGAAACTCCAGCAGAAGGTATCAGGTGGATTATATCTGTGCATGAAAATGTCCCAATGCATGTCTGGTCTGTGTGTTAACAATGCTCCCTCTCCTCCTTATCCAGGGTCTGGTGGAGACGAGGCGGAATGTGACACCTGGGGAACGCTGGTGAGGCTGTGTGAAGGCTGAATTAGATTACCATTTGGGGAGAAACAGGTGGGCTTTTATTGAGTGTGTGATACTGTCAGGAGTCTTCTGACACAGGGCCTGCATTGCGTGTTGCATGTCACTAACGCACAGGATGAACATTTTGTGATTCATGCAGGCAACTTGCTGAACATACTCAACTGCGTTAGCTTGTCATGTGCAGAGAAGGATGGAGGCTAATATAGTAGCATTAAAATGTGAAGATGGCATGAAAAGTCTGTGCCCTGTGTTCTCACATTTATGCGAGTTGGCACACACTACATGTGCTCTAAAAGGATTCTGGCCCTTGGAGGCATAGAATAAACAGTTTCGGTTCAGTGAAAAACTTTTCAAGGCATAGTTCTTTAAGGAACCATTTTGTATATGAGATGTACAAATGTAAAGAACCTTTTCAATATGTAAAGAACATCCACATTATGTAATTATACCAAGAAAACAAATAGCAGCCTGTGACACTTACTGAAGCCATACATCCAAGCCAAGAACCATTGAGGAACCTATGATTAACAATGCAGTCTATTAAATGGGGCAAAGGTTAAAAATGCCAACTGTTTAATTGGCGGCAAGATTTTTTGAAAATCATGCAAGAGTAGAAGGACCTATTGTGGTGTCTGCCAAGACAGGATTCTTAGAAAAAATGCTTTGAGTTATTTATGGCAACATATTATGCATGAATAATGTGTAATGCCATTTGGTCACCAAAATGCAGCACATAAGACAGGTGGGAAAAAATAAGCTATGAACTAATGTCTGCGCTAAATGCTGGGGGAATGTCTGGTGTCTATGCGACATAAAGAATTGTGCTTATCTGTGGATCTGGGGGAAATGGACCGTAGGGCAGCTGCTGGTGAGCTTAAGTAGAATTACTGAAAAAAACTGAGAAATATGGACAAGCTTTCCAGTCGTGATCCGCACAAAAGGGCTGACATATGGGACTATTTGTAAATAACCTAGGCACAGCCCCAGAAACAGATTGAATTCTATGATTACGAGATGTGTGGGATTGCACCAAAACGAATGGTTTTTAGAGGCAGCCAAATTTAGACCATGGAAACAGATGTTAGAATGCTCCTGAAGGGGAAGCATGTTGACATCTAGAACCTTTGTTTTGACGAATGAGGGGTAATTATATTCTAAAGCATCATTTTTTTAAATTGTTTAGGCAGTCATCTGACAAATGCTGTTTTCTGTTTATTCCTATTCCATTTTTTACTCTGTATTGTACCATGAAGACTTTGTTCAAACATTGGAAATGCTATTGTAAGGCAGTCTACTTACAGCTACTTTAAAGCACAGCTAAAAACAAGCTGTGCATGCCAAAACAGCAATTCTTTCATCAACAGATGGTGACGACTCTGGCTTAGAGACCACTTACAGCATATGCAAGAAATGCAGAATTTTTTGAGTTAAGAAGAGGGTGAAAACTGAGTCAAGGAGAGGGAGGAATAGAGGAGAATGAGTGTGCTATAAGCTGGACTGACAGCCTCAATTGTAAGAACAGCCCGTACCAGGGAGCGAAGGAGAGGATAGGCTGTACCTTTCAGCCGCCCAAAGAACAGAGAGGGATAGGGTTTCTATCGAGGGCACATTGGGGATGCAAATTCCTGCCAGCGCATTAGGGAGAAGCTGCAGCATCTCTGCTCCCCAAGCTGCGACTCTCTTGTGGGAGCTGGCATTGAGAGGAAAGTTGATACATGAGCCCGACAGTGCTCATTCAGCTCGCATTAAATTGGATTCGGTCATCTTTTAGGGAAGCGAACAGCCTGGGCTTTTGAAACGGGTCCTGCCTCATGCTGCTGTGCCTTTTACAAAGCCTGCTGGAACACATGTAATTCATTACGAAGCTCCACTTTGGACAAGAATAGTGGTTTTGAGGATGAGAACTATAGAAAGATAGCTTGCTGTTGGTGAGAAACCTCAAGGACAAGGCAGTGAACAGTTCACTTCCAGATATGAGAGGCAAGAACGGAAAGCCTGATCAGGACTAAAGCGATTACACTAGGTCTAGTACATGACAATAATGTGGCTTAATCCATACAAGTGCATTTATAGAAGCATTTTCTGCGTGCAGAAAAAGGACGTAAGGGTTGAACGTTATCCCCTCTTCCCAGGAATTCTTGTGCTCGTTCGGTTACGGTAGTGTTGAGATCAGCATGAGGTATGTAGACTAGACCACTTGATGTCAGGGGGATCACCTACAGAATCCTAAAAAGACATTTATCACAGCCCGAAGATGAATGGACTGGCTGTATCGCACCTACGGTAGCAGTAGGGCTGCTAAATGCATAAATGGTGATAAATTTCTACTAAGGTTTTTTATAGCAGATCTCTCCTGTACATCACTGCTTGAAAACAGGCACATGCTGGACTACAGCTACAACAGGGAAGCTACAGTGAAACTGATAGATTTAGTGTGTGTACAAGAACATATAACACTGGGGCCATATTACAGAAACATCCTAATTCTAATATTTTTATTCAGTGTGACACGTTTAGGCATGACTGCATTTAGGACAATAGCGGTAATACATCAATAGTCCTTAAATTCATAATCTTACCCATTAACTCCAGATCAGAAAAGAGCATTACAGATAATATTCTATCTAGACAAGATTTCCTAAATACTGTTCTAATCTAAGGGCAGCTCCAGCAGCCCTACTAACTTTCATATATACTAACTTTCATTCTATAGTTCTCCATTCTACTGAAAATACAGTGATTTTAAGTAAATGTGACAACATAACATAACAAACAGCTGGCATAATGGTGTTATATTTGTTCATACAGCATCTGCAGTTCAAAAAATCCAAGACACTGAAGACACCATTCCCTCTTGTTTCCTGTGCATTTTATTGGTGGGGAACACTTGTCTAATAAAACACTGTAAGGATGGGATTGAGTTCTGAGGAGAGAGAGTTGAACATGTGTTTACTTGGAGGAATAACATTAGCGCAGCTTACACACTGGCTTTTTTGGGAACTAGAAACTGAAACTGGGGAGTGACAACTGGGTCATTAAACAGCAAGTGGTATTGTAACAATAATGTCTTTTTTATTAACTTAATATAATACAGTACTTGCATAACTAGCAGGATTTCCATTCAAATGTTTTGCTACTTTTGAGTACATTTCAGAAAAGTCAGGAAATTTGAAATAAATCCGTTTCCATTAAACACTCTTGCCTTGAGAGTTTCAAAAGAGATTCTGAATATTATTGTTTATAACTACACTAGCATTATTACAGTTTTGACAGCCCTGTGTCAACTGTACACAGCTAAAAGCCTATTTGATCGCTGTCATACTTCACCATCGCTCCCCAGTCCCATGGGAACATCAGTCCAGACACAGAGCTGAAGGCTATTTCTCAATTCAAATACTACCTCATAAAACAGTATGTTCAAGATAGTAGAGAGAAATTCATGGCAAACTGAAAAGCAATCACTACAGTGGAAAAACATGAAATGCAATGCACAGATGATATTACTTTTCCAGAGTGACACAGACTTTTTCATGTGCCAAAATGAAAAAAAACTATTACACATTTCATGTCGCTTGACCTGAAAAACAATGCATAAGTAACTACTATTGATGATAAGTAACTACTATTTAATAGGTAGATATATAGTACTTACAAGCAATACTTGATGGATACATTGAAAGTTAAATGTGGAAGTACAGAGTAACTCGTGAGAAAATTTAATGTGAGGTATATTTAAGCTATAAAAAGCACAAATTGCTTTATTAGATACATGCATATGTAATAAAGAAGCATAAGTAAGATTGAGTAAGTACCTTTTTTGCCAATACAGTATTTATTCTATATTAATTGGTATGTAAGTCCTCTGTAATGATGCAAAAAACTGTATATATACATACATTATACATAATGACAACTCAAATTACTAATTACACAAAAGCAGGACTCGTCACTGAAGATAACCCACTACAATTCTGAGTCACTCCATGACAGTCACAACACCTTTGCAGTCTTTACAGCAGTGTGCATGTAGTCCTGTGATGTGCAGCCGTCTGCCAGTAGTTCTGACACTAACAGGATGACTCATGGAGGGCATTGCTGCTCGCTGAATGTCCGCAATCGTGGCTGTTGGGTCAGTCAGGTACAGTGATAGGACAGTGATAGGACCCATCCTTTTTTGTGTTGCATGCACAGCCGAACACGAAACATGAATCATTCGCATGTCTCACAATGTCTAACCCACCCACCAAGTTTCATTCTTGTCAGTCGATTCCTTCTGGGTGCATCTATTTTTGCAACTATTTGTTTGATGATTATACTATAAATACTACAGACTTGTGGTACTATTTTATTCATTTCGTGTTTATCCCGTTTTTAATACGCATTTGCATAAAAGAGGTGGATGAACAGCCCTCTAGTTATGTGCTGACATGCTCAGTGCACATAGCTGTGTACGGTCTTTTTACTGTACCCCTTCCGCATGAGTGCTTTGCCTGCAGACACTGTGAATGCGAAGGGCCCCCATGTGAAGGGCCCCTGCTGCAGCTCAAGCAAAAGGTTAAAGCAGCAGGAAGAATTAATATGTCTTAATGACATTATAATGAATGAGGAAATACAGGCCATCATTTATTAAATGGAGTCAAGTGTGTCAGAGAGGTGCGAGGACTCAAAAATGCATTAATTATCCACACGAAGCATGGTGGACAGCCGAAACGACAGTGAGGTAATGACAGTCATGAGAGTGTCGTAAATTACCTCAGGGAAGGGGGGCATCTTCACATGTGAAGGTCCTCTCACTACAAAGCAGAGTGGCAAGCTCTTGACTAGGCGATAAGTGTTTGTTCCTGGAGTAAAGTGGCTTAGTTGCTGTGTCTTTCTTTTTAGTGGCTCATTAGATGAACAACAATAGCAGTAAGCCTAAATGTGTGGCCATTCAATTGGAAGTCTTGGTGTCAGTGAGTCCTATGCAGAGTGAATACACCGCAAGAAGGTGCACAATATACAGGCAAACATTTCTGTTCTTTTAAAGTGACCCAAATTCTGATGCCTCACCAACCTGTGGGGACATTTCCCCAGTCCAAAATATCTTCCTGAAGCAAAGCCTAAAGAGGCTAAAAAAGAATGGGGCTTGAGAATGAATCTCTTGGAAATACTGTATTTTCCCTCAGATCCGAAGTGTGACACCATTAACATCAAAAGAGCTCCAATCTATCTTTCAGACACGTTTCAAAGCCTGAGCTTAGCTCCTGCAGTAAACCTTAGCTTCAAGACTTCAACCATCAACAACACACCAGCACTGCACATCTAGATTAGTGGGGTGAAAAACGTGGAATTTTAAGAAGGTCTTTGTGTTTAATTGAGCCGGATCTCATGTCTGGGAGGCATCTCTCTTTAAGGGAAGGCAAATGCATGCTTTTTCAGGCACTTGAGCATGAACATTAGCATTTAAGGGTGGTTCACAGAAAACAGAACAAAGCCTATCAAAGGGAAATGGGTTTTAAATGAGCAAGCTTGTCCAACTGGACTCATTGATTTGGAATTGATCAGTAGGTTCCTCTTGGTTCAGTCGGTCCTGACTGGAATCAGACTAGGGTTAAGCATGCCTGTGAGACTCGGGGGCATGCTAGCTTTGTTCATATGTGCTGGTCCTCGTGATGCATATAGTAAAATATCATTTACTAGCTTACTCACCTATACATGCTTCCAAAGCCCTGCAGATTCTACACAAATCATTACCGGTGTTTTCCAGGAGATAATGACTAGAAGGAGGTAATTGGATTGTATTAGTGCAGCTGTTGCATCTAGCGTAGTTCTAAACAAAGACAGTAAGTGCAATACGATATTGTTAACAAAGTGCAGTGCTGCTGGGGAGTGTATCTACTGATCTACTTCTTGGACGGGTTCTTTCGGTAACCCTCAGTGAGCGGCACTAAAACAACATGGTGACCCTGGAGAAGCTGAGGAGAGCGTGTGCCACCTGTCCGTTCCTGGCTCCAAGGATTTACAGCTTTGAGGCCATATGCTGCTATAAAAACGCACAAGGTACATTCTAAAAAAGCTCCATCTCTCACAGTCTCTCTACATCCACCATCCATCAGAGTTTTAGGATCTGAGGACCATACCAACAGTTTGAAATACATCTGGAAAAAGGCATGTATTACCAAAAACAGTTTGATTAGCCAGGGAGAGATGTTCCCCTTAGAAGCAGAGATTGATGCTGCAGTTAAAAATATCTTGGTATGTGGAGTTTGAACAGTATAGATGAAACGTTGTGAAATGCTGCTTTATTAATTCTACTGTCATCTCAGATATCTGTTACCATAAAACAAGACTAGGACCCTGGCCACACAGCATGGAATACATGAGTTACAGCATGCACCTCTCTTACAAGGACCTTCATCCACTGGTAAAGTCTGATATGCCGAAGACCTTTACACTTATTTAATCTACCCATTATAAAAAGCTGATACTCCCTCTCAGAACACAGCGCTCTTGTCATCAGCTCTTGTAGCGCTGTAGTGCATGGTGAGATTTCCTCTCCCCCTCTCTTCATGTAGATTTCAAAGTGGAGCTGTATATGAGCAGGTGCAACACTGTGAAATCACATTAGGCCACACTTCTCCTCCTTAGATGAGACGAGGGGGGAAGCTGGAAGCAGGAGAACCTCGGTGCAAGTCATTACACACATGCAAACGATTCAATAGGCATACAATTGTGCGATCGGCGACTTAAGTCACGCCAACTGCTTCTTGGAGGCTTCCAGTGCGGGAATGCACACAAGCTCTTCAAAGGTAATTAGTCTTCATATTGCAGCATGTCCATCCAGTTTGCCCCCACGCTGCTCTTGGGACTGAACACACGGACATGGCTAATAGGCTCTGTTAATGAGCCAGTCCTTCATTATCAATCTTGCTAGCGGACCTCTAGTTTATGAGAGTGGCACGCTGTGGACGCATTAGCAAAAAAGGCGATAATTGCTGTGCACATTCATGGAGTACGCATCCACAGCAGACCATCCGCGGAACAGCCCAATCCCAAGCTGGTGTCCAAGTGTCCTTGTGAGTGAAGGCAGAGAGGTGACTAAATTAAACACACTCACATACACACACACACCACTCAATTCCAGGCCTTTTCTAGAGGGGGAATGCCCTTTTTGCCCCCCACCACCTGGTCAAAATACAAACAGCTGACTTGTTGCTGAACTCCACAATAGCTATAAATCATTGGCTCGCCTCTGGCAGCCCCCACTACGCACACCCTTGCTTCCTATTCAGTGCAAGGTAGTAGCTGTCTCTAGATGCTTTATGGCAGGATTCTGGACAGTTTTATTTTCCAGAGCAGCGTGCTCCCCTTGCCAACGCTGCTCATCTTCCACAGTCTCGTTCTGGCAGAGAGGCACTGTCCCTTTGAAGGGGGATTCCATTTATTCACTTCTTGGCCATTTATAACATCTTGGGTAGGTGTCAGAAATGTAGATACTTCAGGTAGTTTTTGTTGGTTCCTTATTTGAGTGCAGGCTTCCTCCAAAGTAACTATTACTTCCATTTTTAAATATACTATTTAACCATAATTATGTAATTAAATATTTTATTAATTAGTGGGTTCAATAGTTTGTTTTCACAAAATAAAACTGCATGAATAATAATCCTGTGTCTTCACATTGCATCTTCTGTTCTACATAAGAGTACAAATGTATAGACTGAAAGTTTGTAATCGCTTCAATGAGCTCTGAATGAACAATAACACATTTAGTGATGTCAAAGTAAAAAAAAAAAAGTGTTAACTGCATGTTAATAACAAGACAAAATATTATTGACATTAAATATTCTAAGATTTTTAACTGGCCTGGCCCTTTAAATCATCCATGCAGCCAGGCAGGCTGTCGCCCCCAGATGTCTGCATACTGTATGTCACTATGACTGACACCATATCTGTAACCCTCTTGTTCAAATACAGCTCTTAAATCACAAGTTCTACTGATGTTCTCTTAGAATTCTTTTCATACGGTGACCATGAAGTATCATCAAAACTCATCAGCAACACCAGTAACATTACCACTAGCCATCAGCAACTCTGGACACTGCTGGTGAAAGAAGTATAAATTAATCAATGCAAAGCAAACTAACAAAAGCAATAGCAAAATGGAAAGCTCAAGTTACCCTTAAAAGAGGCATGTGAAGAGTGTAGCATGCAACCTAATGTTACTTAATTACTGAAAGTAATGAATACATTCTGATTAAGCTTATTTTGACCACCCAAATAGCTACTAATGAGTAAAATAAAGACACTGTTTTTTAAATGAGAAACTCTTTCTTTAAGGAACACATTTATGCAAATAGGACAAAGAGATTAATTAAGATCAATTATTTTAATCATTTGAAAGCTCTAATCTAAGTGCGACATACTTGTACTACTGAACATAGGTTTGAATCCCACTTCTGACTTGCATCTTCTTCTTTTGCTGAACTTTGGCAGTTTGGCAGGTTTAGTGTAGCAGCTAACACCATCTTCCTGGATGCACCAGACTGGCAACTGATTCCCTGCTCAGGCAAGAGCACCACGCTATGCCACTAAAACTTGAGCAATACTACATAACCACATAACATTTCCCTAACACGTTAGCATGATTGCTGTAGATTAGCACATCTGCCAGATGTGGTAATGTAACCACATACTGTGGTACTGACTAGTGTCTATGAATGTGTCATAAATTAGCCCCCCCTAATACAATAGAGCAATACTGAAGAAAATAAGATATACATTTAATCTCCTTTGTAAATAAATCTGGTTGTGTCTTGCATAACCTCCCATAAATGAAGCCTTCAAGGCATCTGCCTGGCATGAGCATGTGTGTGCGTATCAGCAGTGTGCCATTGACTTTGCATGCACTTCCGTAGGGTAACAGTGGACGAAGCAGCAAACAGAGGCCTCCATCTCTTTCAGCCTTTTGCCCTTGCTCTTATTTGCTTGTCTTCCTTTTGTCTTTTTTTGTGCTTTTGATAAAAATAACCAATTTTGCTGCAGAGCTTGGCGTAACGTGAGCCGATAAAGGCTAAACCATTGAATGAACTCTGGGAGAACAAAAACACTGCTTCTGGCTGGGTTTTAGGGAAAGTGAGGGTGACCTTATAGGGATTTGTTAAGGGCATCGGGCCCCCAGCTCCATTCAATTTCCTCCATGTTTAATTAAAAACCGCAGAAAGGCACCTTACTGGCGACATGGGCTCCTGTGGACTGACATGGACCTCCACTACCTGCCTTTCCTTCCCGCAGACCCCTCCACACACATGTTCTCAGTCTAGGCTACAGGAAACTCTCAGCACCGGTGGGAGAGCCATGGGGGTGTTTTCTCATTACTTCTTATCTCATCCCATCAGCTCCGACAACGAGGAGCCTGCTGCGAATTCCTTGTTATGTAAAACTTGTAACCTGTCAAAAACAGAGGCAAAATGGCGTCCGCTTAGCCTAGTGCAGCCAGGCAGGAGCTTTTCCGCTGCCTTTATGCAAGGTGGCAGCGGAACGAGACACAAAAAGGGAGGGGACGGCCTGGATACATTTGTGTCCTAGCTGCAGGGGGATTTTCTGTGTCCAGAACAATTACACCTGATGTGACATGTTCAGCAGTCCTCGGGGACTGACGAAGGTAACAAATTGACTTATAATTTGAGCAGGAGACAGAAGGAGAAATCATGCAATTTCATCACTGTTCTATTTTCTGACATTGTCCTCTGCAGTGCTCCCCAGTGTGCACTTAGTTATCTATGTAATGATGGGTGATATTGAAATATATGTATTATAAAATATATTTCAATATCATATGATCAGACGGAAATTATGTTTGCATTGATAAAGTTACGGAACCAGTGCAGGAATTCTGTGCTAAAAGAAAGTCTTACAAGCCTGAACCAGAACAACTGAACTGTATGTTCTATCCTTCAAAGAAAACCGTATATAGTACTATGAACATTATTCAGACACACATTTCCTGATGAAAACTTGCTATTTATTTAGCTCTTATGTTTTATTTAGCTCAATTTGAAGCATGAAGCAAATGATAAAGTTTTCTTTGCGTGAAGAGAAAGAAAAAACATTTTTTGGTTCCTAAAACAGTGATTCTCAGGAACTCCCACTCTCACAGGTACTTGCAACACTAGTTAGGGCAATACTGAGGACCCTCTGGGGGTCCCTGAGGATGGGTTTATAAACCACTGCCCTAAAAACATTCTAATAGATGGTTTAATTTTTATAAATGAGATGTGTAAGAATGAAGAACACTCTAAAAGTTTAAAGAACCTCCAGATAAAGCAAAGGTTCCAAGTAGGACCTTTCAGTTGGTATAAAACCTTCACATTATGTAAAGATTCCTTAAATGTTTAGACGTCTTCTTATTTGTGAGTTCTTTGGGGAGTCAAAGGTAGTTCTTCTAGGGCACCACTCAAAGAACTCTTCTGGGCACTGCTTTTAAAGAGTTTATGTTGCAGTTAACAGAGTGTTTGTTGTCTGTCCATAACAGTAAAACTGAACACTATAAGATGGAATAGGATGGAACAGTTTTGATTTGTTATAAGGTTTGAATTGCTGTTGTTCTAATCTTATCTAACCTGCTCTGCAGCTTATCTAACCTGCTCTGCAGGTTAAAAAAGTACTTAAAAGTATTAATTTGAGTTAAATGAAACTACCTGTGCTGACTATTAACATTGTTAACTATGTTTGAGAGTGAATCTGGATATTGTTGTTCGCCTAATTCCAGTGTACCATTATAGGTGATAACGTGGCATAAACACGTTCCATAACCTGGCAATTTGCGTAAAATGTGCTGCAAACCTTTTTGATGAAAAGGAACTTAACACATAAGTAATGGCCATATCATGCATTTATGTAATTTACAAGGTAAACATAACCACTGGTTTGCCATGTGCTGTAAATGTCTCCCACAGCCCTCAAGGAACAAGCAATGGAAGACAGATGTTTCATTTCATGCAGTGCTCTCAACAGCCACCGCCCCCCCCACCCCATGAATACCCCTCCCACCACCCATGAATACCCCTCCCACACACAAAGCCTCCACTCAGTGAATGATAAAGACATCTCATTCAGAGCGATAGCATTAGTGTAGCCTGCAGCTTGCTGTACAAAAGCTCCACATCTATAAAGGTCCCACAAGTGAGTCAGTCCATAACATCTACACGATCACTATCAACTGCAGTCTACTACTTGTTGAAGTGTACGTACACACACACACACACACACGTATACTGTATGCAGACATACATACATTTAGCTTCATTGCAAACATACAAGATCCTGTAGGTAAAGTAGCCTCATATTAAAGGGAACCTATTTTGTATATGTTTAGTTGTTTCTTATACTGTACATCTGTATTTACCCTCTGTTTGAAACGTTCTGTTTGAGCTTGTGTGTCTGTAAGCCCTGCCCTCAAATGAGCCCAGTGTGCTAAGATTGGTCAGCTCTACACGTTTCACCCCTGTCTTGCAGTCTGTCTTGTCTAGCTGTAAACACCGTTGTGCCTTTTTTTGTTTTTTACAATGGCATCAGTTCTAGCCGGTAACCAGTTAGCAAAAGCCTACAGTGGATTGCAACCACAACGTTACACCTTGCAATCATGCACCTCCACACGTGAGCACTAGTGACTGAAAAATCCCTCACCATGTTTCTACACAATTTTAGGTAAAAGTGGGTCAGCAGCTGATCAATAAAACCATTATAACATTCAGGCCCCTGAGAAAAGTGGTTTTTATAACTTTGCAGACTGTTTACATGCGCAAAAAGCTAAAGGAAAGAGACAAACCAGAAAAAAACATAAATAGATCCACTTTAAAATATTGTTATTGCTTTAACATGGTGACTCATGTACCAGTAAAATTAGCTTAGGAAAAGAACAACCTGAATAGCAGTGAAAAAGTAGCAGGTCAAAAAACTACCTAGTACTGAGTTCCCTATGGAACCGCAGCAAAACTTCTTAGTACATGCAGCCTCTATCCGCACAGAAGCTGAAGTTTGTTGGTCTCTGCTTTTTTCTCTTTGGGGTGTATCTGGCCTAAAATAAAATGCTAATGCTTGAACGTGAGATGTGTGAGCAACAGCAAAGCAGTCCAGGTGAACCAACAGAGCAGAATTAAATCCAAAAAAGGACATCGAAACTTTGGCAGAGGTCAGACCTTGAATCTGTGTAAGATGTAGGTTTACAGAACTAAAGTTACATTCAGGCTTAAGTGACTACAGTAACCGCAGCAGTTGGGAATCTGGCCAATAACTCAAACGTGCAGCACTTGCTAAAGTATAGTCCCATGGCTGGATGTCTATGATAGGTGACAAATCATTCAAGCAACATGAGCATTTGTTGGACTAGTACAGGAAGAGAAGGAGCAGCTCAACAAACAAGCTGCTCTTCAAAGACCAGTGACTTGCATGTTGCAGAATAATAGGTCTTAAAAGGGGCCATGTATCAACCTTCACCAACCTACAGAGGTCAGAAATTCCAGCAAGTGTTTGCCCTCTGCTCCCCTGGGTGGGTGGTTCAAGGCTTATACCAGATCATCATCCTTGACCCCATTGGGAGAAACCCAGTGCCGGTGCCGATATCTCACAGGTCACAAGGTCAGTTGAGCCTCAGTTAGCTTTCAGCTTAGCCTGAGTGAGTCCATGATTCAACACCCTGAATCGGTTAAACCCTAAGGGTCTATACATAGACCTATACTTCAGTTCCTTTGTAACAGCATAAGTCACACTACTAAACAGTATGTGTATCAATACCTATTATGAAATTATAACTATAAGGGAGGCTATTATTCAGCATATGTTTTCATTGGCCTGATGTGGCCTGATGATCTGAACTCCTGGTACATCTAGCAAAAAGTGATCCACTTATGCTTTGTTCACATTACTATTAGAAGTAGAATTTGATATTACTTACAGGTTGTTATTTACAGTATCAATCAAAAGTTTAGACAGGGCTACTCATAGAAGGTTTCCTTATCTTTTGCTTAATGCTTTGCTTTGGGAAAAAAAGTGAAGACGTTAAACTGTAAAACTGCAATCATGGAATCATGCAGTCACCTTAAAAAATCTGAAATGGCAACTTTACAAGAGAATAAAAGAGCCGCCTTAACTTGTAATAGAGGTTGATAAAACAAGAATTATGGACCAATTCTGTTGGTTTTATTGGCCTATCAAGAATATTCACAAAACTGAAATGGGAACTACATTAAATTATTAAGTTTTTTTGTGTAACAAAATATATATTAGAGTTGAGTGATATGGCAAAAATATAATACTGTGATACATCACGTGTATATGTTGTATATCAGGATATTTATTTTTTAGACATCTCATTAGTTGGAACTGTTAAGCCTGTAGAGTCTTTTAGTTGAGTGTGTCTAAACTTTTGACTGGTACTATATATTTCTATTTTTTCTATTCTATTTTGCTTTCTTTCTATTTTTTCTTCCAACAAATCTGCTATCGAATGGCTTTGGTCCTTAGGGGGTGACCCCAGACCACAACAACGAGGTCAAGTAAGAGGTCAAGGGCCAAGGGTCAGGTATTCAAAGAAGCGAGCTTATCCAACTATATTGACTGTGTGAAAAGGTTAAAATGGCAGACTGACCCTAAAAGTGATGGGATTTTTCAAAAGCCTCATAACCTTACACGCTGAACTGTTAGAGCATGACAATGATACTATCTCTGTCATCTTATGATGACTGTAGTGTTATGATGCCTTCAGGAAATGCAGTGCTCTGATCTGCCTTCCTCTGAGAACAGCCCAAAAGAACCCATCATGCAGATCGGTTCTAAAATAATGTGTTCTGTAACATCAACACATACATCAGATCTTACATCTTACGTCTGCCTGTACGGGTATTAGTACGTGCCACTGGTCTCTTTTTCTCCAATGAAATCTCATTTGGATAAAATTCTTTATTCCTGTACACATAAGCCTATACTGAGTATGAAACGTACTGTCTCTGTTGTAGCAAAACTTCATAACTCTGAAACGGTATCGCTGTTGTATAGTACTGCATCACAACTGATTCTCTGAGTGATGGACTGTGATATCATTCAAATTGAGCTGGTTTTCTAGTGTCCAGGACATGAACGTACACTTTTACCACATACTGCCATTGTATTATTTCTTTGTTTATTTATTTAGACATTTAATGATGGACAGAGATGAACAGAATTTATCAAAATGATCAGGAATAAAAATACAGTTACATTTACATGAGGGATGGGAACTCAGATTCGGAAAACACATTACAGCATGTTCACTAATCTCAACTTGACTTGGGTTCACCCTTAACTGACTCACAACTTGACTGAAACCTGAGCCAAACAGATTCAACTGGGAGCACCAATCTTAAATAAAACTACCTAAAGTTTCCGACCTTATTTGTGTTGCTTTTTCTTTACACACTATGCCTTTCAATTTTGCTACCCCTGCTAGAAAAACAATCATAGGCCAGCATCACAGTTCTCTGGCATACTGTGGTACCACCACCAGGCTTATAACTTTGGGCAAATTGGAAGAACAGAGAGTAGCATGTTGAGGACTCCCAGAAAGCTGTGCACATATCCCCTATCTGTATTTAGTTCAGTCTAATGTGCTGAATGTTGTTTTACCCCTGAAAGGCACATTTTGGTGGGTTTATCGTGCACTTGTCAGTAACTGCTGTGCCTTGAGGTGATTCACTCTGTATTTGCCTGTGTTGCTTTGCGGTTGATGACATTCACCCCATTATCCCCATGTGTCAGTTCCCCTCTCTGGCTGCTGGTTCAATAAAGAACATATTCCTGAAGAGAAGATGGCAGGTTCTGAGACTTTTCCTGCAACAACAACACAGTACATTGTGTTTTGGATGCTTGTGTGCTGGTTAACAGGTATGACCATGGCTTATGACCAGCTAACCCAGCATCAGACTAGCGCTAGACCAGCATAAATCAGCTTATACCACCATGGAATTCATGTTGGTCTGTGCTGTTCTTTTTCCAGCATTGGTAGTCATGCACAGTCATTACCGCAGTACTGTTCTCTGGCAGCTCGCTATATCGTCAGGTGCGATCTGCCTTCAAATAACAAGCTTTTCAATTATTGAAAAGCTTTTGGTGTGATGGACAGAATGAAGCACTACATGCAGTAAATGTGGTGTTTAAATGAAAAGGGGCCAAACAACTCAAGATGGTTGATTAGCATGTAGCCTGGATAGCAAGGCTTGTGCATAAACCCCAGAGAGCCGGCACAGACTTAGAACTCGAACATGCATAAAGTGACTTGTGAAGCAGGGCCGCTGGAACCACAGGGCCAAGCAAGCATTTGTCCCATGATTTTTACAGCACTGGGTCGACAGCTCACCACTTACATCAAAGAAGTGTTGACCAGCACAAACCGACAGAGAGCCAGACTCAAAGCAATTAGAATCTCCATTTCAACTAGGAGGTGGGACATTTCCCAAACAGCAAAACCTGCATGAGTTGTTCAATGAGCAGAGCTGCAGCTCACTAATCCAGTAAAAGTGTTTTTATTGCGATACACACACTAATACAGTGGGTCACAGTTTGTTATGCTATGCGAATTTACTAAATGTCAGAATATTTCTTACTGCTACACTGCTTTTAGATCTACCATGTTTGGTGCAAATATACTGAACCTTTTTGGTCGGTTTTAGCATGTGAATGCTCTATCTGTATTCAGGTGCACACAACAGAACTAATTCACGAGGGAGCTTAACACCAGTGCATGTTTTCCTCATTGCATATCAGCACTGCCTACACAATCTGCCTGCTTTAACAGTTTACTCTTTACAGACACTCATATAGTTTCTGCAGCTCTGTTAATAACTCGAGACAAGCAATACAATAAAAGCAAAGATATGGGTTTGATTTTGGCTCAAGGATCGCGGAGCGTTTTTTTTGGCCAAGCATCAGCGACCTGACTGATTACATTTAAACTGACAAACCAATAATACAGAAGCAGATATCAAGTATGATTTATTACTGTTGCTGTGACTGTGATACACTCTTAGCCACTATGCATCTCTATTTTCTGTTTTTCTATTTTCATGGTGGCAGATATAAAAGTAACAAAGTGCTTGTTTCCCTGCAAAACTGGTTTGGACTTTATAAAATTAACCGGGTATGATAACAGCCTCATGTTCTTCAGAGATCTTAGTTAGCAGAGTTTGCTATCGGAGGACGAACGCAGTAAAGCGCAGCGTCAAACAAACACTGACGCTGTTCATGAACAGATTTATGGAGACATATTGTTAGCATGACATGAAAGGTCGTTTTAGTCACAGTGGACTAATTGTGTTTCGTCACTCAGTCCGGTCATTTGGTTTGCTTTTATTTTTGTTTTTTTTATTTTAAATACTAAGTTTTGTCCCACCACTTTTGGAGGTGCAGTTCCTGTTGTGACCTGTATAATAGCATTAAACATAGATGAACGTTCCATAATGATATCATTTCAGAGATAAAGAGATTTGTTATGACAGTAAAGATATGCTATTGATCTGCACAGCTGTAATGTAGAAAAAATCCCAGTCTACAGGAAATTCTCCTCAGAATTGTGCCAGGGAAAGCATCTTCCAAATCTGACCCAACTGCACAATTCTGTGATGCAAGATTGACTGAACAGTCATGCTCGTGCAGATATTACAAGCTAGGCTAGCTATGGATCCTGCAGTGTTTTGCATAATCTTTAGGACTTTTCAAATGATATCAACCTCCCATCCATCCCAAAACACATCTTGCCTAACTTGCGTGTTTGTGATATGATGTGATATAAACGTATCATGCTCCATTTTCCTTTCCTCTTTCTCCTCAAAGAGAAATGAATGTTGATAACACTATGAAATTCCATTCATTTGTCTCCAGTGAAAGTGTTTCTCCCCTCCTGTTTCTTCATCCTGCCAAATGAATTCAAGAACACTTTAGCTGGATTGGGGGAGGGGACGAGTGGGAATAAATGACGCTACACAGTTAAATCAAAATCAACAACTGAAGTCCCATCTCTCTGTTTTTCTTTGACAGGAAAGCCCAGGCCCGGCTGGCCCCAGAGACTGTAGCACTGTAGCAACAGCGTCTTCATTTTGACGGTGCTCTAATGTAGCATGAAAATCCAATCCTCCATTTCGATATAAGACATGTGAAAGCTATCAGATGGGGAAATAAACATGTGCTGAGCTAACCCAAAGCCGCAAACAACTAAGGGTAAAAATAAACCCAGCGTATGTGGCTGTGCCTCACTTGAAAAGAAGATTGTTTTGAGGAAAAAAGAAGATCGCTGCAGAAGAATTTATATTTCTTATAGGCATTTATTGATCCCCTCGACCTGGAAGTGTGCCATCTTTGTAGGCTGCTAATATAGCTGGATAGAGAAGAGTGAATGGGGTAAGATACAGTGCAACAGTATCCAATCAGGCCTACACGGGAGGGAATAAACATTTGCCGGCTGACAGCAGAAGACTGGAATTGAGTTGCTGTCTGTAGTTCAAACTAATTTCTGCTAAAGCTATTTTAACCCTTTAAACTCAGAGGCAGGTTAACAAATCCCTGAACATGGACCTCTGCAGAAACCACCATCTCATCGTTCACACATCTCTTATCATCATCTTGCATTATATACTGTTACATCATTAGCTGTTTACACCACCTTTTCACCATATGGTCACTCATTAACTCTGGCTTATTGAAAGAAAAAATGCTTGCAATGCTTTGTTTTACAGTCCTCTAAGTTTTAGCTATTATCCAGGTGCACATGATATACAAACTCAAAAAAAGTACTAGGTTATTATTTTTGGGTAACATCATAGTAGACACCAAAATGCTCTTACTAAATTACACTGAAATGTCTAATATGTTCTAGGTATTAAAGTGATAAGAACAAATAGTAAAAGTAAAATATCCAGTACATATTAGGAGCAACAAGATAGTAAGATATACAAAGTTTTGAATGTATGTCACAAATAAATCAGAAAAAAAAACAAAAGCACTAATTAAAATATATGGCATAAACTGATGGTATGAAATATGTTTTCTGAAATTAATGATCTGGACCGAGTACTATTGTAAGAAGCATTGTTTTTTACAGCCCAGTTTCATTGTTGTTTCTAGGTCATAAACAGATATATGCCATATAATATTCACTGTACTCTATTTATATGAAAACTGTTAATGCCATGTAACCCATTATTTTTTATCCAAAATAATTACCAAGAAGTCTATAGTTCACAGTGACCCAGATACATAGAAAGGTGTTTATTTAGACTGCCTTGGACATTACCATTGCTTTTACAACAATAATTACCTAGAACTTTGTTCTAGATAACACTTCACTCTTGTCTGGTTAATACCTAGTTCCTAAAGTGGACCAATTATGATCATTTTCAATGTGCATAGTTTTATTTTTGGGGTCTACTAGAATAGATTTACAGGTCTTATTGTGCCAACAACACATTATTTCTTCATATTGTACATCTGTATTCACCCTCTGTCTGAAATGCTCTGTTTGAGCTCCTGTGTTTTTAAACTCCACCTCTCAGTGTGCACTGATTGGACAGCTGTAACTACATCTTATGTAGCTCAAAAATAATTAGGATATAACATCACTTTCAGAGCATTCTCCAATTTATATCAACTTCTGTGACTGTACCTTTAGTGACTATCTCTGAATACCGTGTTATATCTCAATGTATTGCTTGACATAAGAGACATATGCTGATACCAGCTAACCAACCTATTGTAAGCATATGCTGGTTGAAGGCACCTTAGTGCAAGTTGGTAATATGTCACTAATTAAACTGCAAATGATGGTTCAGTTTCTCATTTTAATACAGCTACATAACATACAAATTAGGTTCATAGTACTAGTTATATATGTAATCACTATAGTTATAATTATACTGTAATCATAACGTACAGTCACATACAGTAATTATGTAATTAAGTAAAAAGTCTTGCGCTCCATAATTGACTAATAAACCGATTATATTGAAACAAACTGATATTACCAAACACTAACTATTGATGGGCCAGTTTACCCTGACCTTCTGAACTCTGTGTGTCATGAAGTACAAACATGTACTATCTGGCCACTGTAATTTAGTACAAATGCGCATTTTCCGATTCAAACCGTTGTGGAGTTCTGGAACTAAGTTCAAGTATCAGTTAACTAAAGCACAATGAAATAGCCATTTCAAATTCAGAGCTACTAAATTTCTTATCAAAATAAATGGGATAGACTTCTGCTGAACTCTGTGTGGCCAATTAAAAAAGCAATTTCAGGCTGTGGGGCAAATTGTTCTGCTCTTCTTGTGAATATGCAGCTCTTTCTGGGCCATGGGGCTTAAGCTCCGCCACACGTTTGAAAACTGGTGGTGACCTTTCACCTACTATCCCCAGACACCTGAAGTTCCAGATGGAGAGCAAGTGCTGGAAGGTTCTTCAGCTCCATGCTTCAAGCCTTCACCTTATTACAGCAACAGCTTGTGTTTCAGTGCTCCTCCAACAGAGCCTGACCTCATTTGGCAGATTGGCTTTGCCTCTATAGATGATGGGGCTGCTGAAATTCCACCCCTATAGAGATTTGAACAAAAATAAAAGGATGATGGATATGCTATGTAGTAACCAATGACTGGTGCTCATTTTTGGGGCAAACCGCAACAGCCTAGACTAAAACGAGAAGGTTTTTTTTTCGCTTTGATTTTCGGTTTCTTTAAGATGAAGGGTAATGCAAAACGCAGGCCAAGGTTATGTTTCATTTGTACATAAAGATTTCCCTTGAATGCATTTCCAGAGTGGTTACGCAGTTGTAGTTTCTGTTTTATAGGGATGCTTCTGCTTAGTTTTTACACTGCTTGGTTACAGATTTGTTGGTTACAAACTTGTCATCATCCCTTTTGTTAAGTAATCTTAAGAAACTGACTGTTTCCAAAGTAATGATTGACACACCTGCAGTGAGAACAGTGCAGGAGGTAAATTAGTGATAGCTCAGGGTGAAAAGCATTACCTTATGCTGGCTCAGAGGTAAGCTTATCTTAACATTCTGCGTGAAGGATAAATATTAAATTAATCCACTCCTACAGAGGTCTTTATTTGTATTGTTTCACAAGTTAAAAAGCCTTGTGTACTAGAAGATAAGTTCTCCTCAGCATAGCACTTACTGTCAGTGAGGAGCCACTGGCAGTTCTCAAATATTTGCCTGCAGTGAACATATTGTGAAGCCAGAATATATTGAAATAATAATGAATAATGTTTTCAAACAAACTCCTCTGTGGGGTTTTCCATTTTTGTCCTTCTTGCTGCTGCAAACTTGTTAGTCTTTAGGCATAAGAGCTACACAAATGCAATTCCAAAAATTTTGCTGAAATGCTAGTAAAAACAGAAAGCAATGATTAATAAGTTCTATTTGACCTGCATTAAACTGAAAATGGTCCAAAGAGGTCCAACCACTATTCTCTCCCAACAAGGCTGCAACAATGCACGACATGACACACAGATTACTATCAGCCAGTGCTACTGTTCATATCTGTCTTGAAAATTAACACTATCTTATTAAAATATTCATATTAAGAATTATAAATCAGCAACTACCAGAGTGTGCATGGACTGGACGCCTCTGAAGACAGCAGGTGAGGAGCCCAGTGATTTTGGATTTCCTTAGGGCTAGCAAAGCAATGCAGGGCTTGTTGGAAAGGACACTTCATGCTCTACTGACCTAGGGACTTTTAATTCTAACATTTCTCCCCCAATCTACAGTGCTTCAAAGATCAGATTGTCATTTCCAGTTTTCCAAAGACTACAATAAAAAGTCAGCAACAATGTCGGCTAGTCTACCAATTAACAAACCTCAACACAAGCAGAAAAGCAAGGTTGGTTTGTTTATGATTACAAGGGACCAAACTTAGCAACTAAATCAGAGCAAACATACCTGAGGGGAGGAGAGCAGAGCCAAAACCAAGAAACATGAAACTAAACAAGTCAAGTAAAGTCAAATTTATTTATACAGCGCTTTTTACAACAGATGTTGTCACAAAGCAGCTTTACAGAGAATCCGGCTCCAAGCCCCCAGTGAGCAAGCCAAAGGCGACAGTGGCAAGGAAAAACTCCCTCAGAGTAAGAGGAAGAAACCTCTAGAGGAACCAAGACTCAAAAGGGGAACCCAGCCTCTTCAGGTCGACCCGGGATAGCAACAAACACAAAAAAAGGAACAGAGTTTACCATTGACTGAATAACGAACAAACAAAAGAGTAAAGTGGAGAACCGCTTAGTAGTCAACTAGGTTGGCAATACCTCACAAAGGAGTACAAACAGACTGGTAAATATACAGGGGAAGGTCACAAGGGACAGGTGAGATGGATTAGAACTCGGGTGAGGCTGAACATGAAGGTGGGTTGTGATTGGTGGACTGGGAGCACATGGGTATGATATCATGTAGAGATGGCTTTTGGGAGAGAGAAGATGGCGGACAGCGAGTAGGAGGTGTGCTGTCCATGCTCCGTCTGCGAGATGGCTTTTGGTTCATCACATATCTGTTGAAAAATCTTAAGTCTTGCAACCCCTAGTAACTACACTCAATTACACTTATTGCTTATAAATTGTTCTTGGCTTGGATGTACTGTTTTAGCAGAACACTTTAGTTGTTATAGAATCTTTGCATTATGTAAACACTCTTCAAACTTTAAAAAGGTCACAAATCTCATTTATAAAATTAGTTTTTTTTAAAGAAACCTCCATTGAAAGGTTCTTTAGGGAACTAAACGTTGTTCTTCTGTGACAAAGCTTCAAAGAAGCCTTTTTGGTTCCATCTGGGAGCTTTAATTACAAGCATGTCCGGTGATTTATTCAGTAACTACTATGGAACTAGTTAAGAGAAATGCGTAGTTAACAAATAAATCTGTCATGTCTGCTTGACACTCTTGTTGAAAGGTAAACAGAAACTGGAATGAAAACTAAACATACTTCCACAGAATTATCAACCCGACCTCCTCTTCCTTTAACACTGAGCTTCAGAGCTTCCTCTGTTTCAGAAACGTGCTTCAAAAAAACTTAAGATCAAAACCGTCCTGGCAGTGCTCTTGGCACTACATCTTTCATCAAGAAACAGCAGGTGTAAAACACAGACCCCTTGTTTACATTTCCCACTTGCCTTCTGGTTATTTCCCCTGTGTTCTTAAGGGATGTGTACTTAAGACGTAACCCACATGAACATAAACCCTTAACTGCAAGGTCTCTGCTCTCAAGTCTCATCATATGAATATTCACGTGCACAGCCGACACGGAAAATCATAGCAGGGAATACCAATTCCCCAGCTGATGCTGAAGCAAGCTCTCGTACTTCATAATGATGCTTTCTGTCAGACGACATGAACCAAAATATCAACATAATTTAAACCTGCAGTATGTTTGGTGCAGCTGCTGACAGTTTCCCTTCACTGTGTTACATGTAAGTATGTAGTTTGGTGCATTTCCATTGTCCATGTGTGCCTGCTTAGTGAATGTTAGGACCACAGACCAGAATCCTTGCTGGAGAAACTGTGGGAGGAGCTTATACATTGCCATGTCCCACTCAAAACAGATAGGTACAGGGGTGCTGGTAGGAATTACTGGCCCCTGGTTTTTCAAGTGTAAACTTTCTGGCATGCTTTTTAAGGGATTCACATCTTGGCTGTCAAAATAAAATAGTGTAATGAACTCTTATTAACTACCATAGAAAAGATATATTATACGTACATGAATATGAGTACACAGTATAAACAAACAGTGTTCCTCCAGGACCAATACAATCTACACAGTGCTGATAATACAGTGCAATAAATACAACTGACTTGAATTACATACAAAATGAGACCAATGTAGAGTTGTGCTAAGAAAGATTAAGATTACGTAACATGTGGCATCGGTAGAGAGCAAGAAGATGCAGCGAGCATTGCACTTTCAAACGAGTGCTCTTTAATAAACACAGCAGCAGTGGAGACTGCCGCACAGCACAACTGAACAGCTGGGATAGCGGGTAGGTCATCCACAGCCACACATTCCACAGTGACGGTAGCACTACTACCCTACTATACTGCCCCGCAGCCTAGTACAGCACAGGCCAGTAAGCACATATATACAGCTTTAAGCTATCAGTCCCTACATGTTCTAGATCTCTCTTACTGCAGGTCCAGCATTCTCCCGGAGGCTCTAGATTAGACACCACAGTGTTGCTGAGATTTTTAAACACTGTGTCCACTCACTGTCCACTCTATTAGACACTCCTACCTTGCTGGTCCGCCTCGTAGATGTAAAGTCAGAGACGATAGCTCATCTGCTGCTGCACAATTTGTGTTGGTCTTTCTCTAGTCCTTCATTAGTGGTCACAGGACACTGCCCACAGGATGCTGTTGGCTGGATAGTTTTGGTTGGTGGACTATTGTCAGTCCAGCAGTGACACTAAGATGTTTAGACACTTGACATGACATAGCTATGTTATGTTTGTGTTTTGGTTGTTATGAGTGTGCTTATGAAACACACAGGTTTGCTGTGCAAGTTTGTTTAATTTATTGTTGTAGCAGACGTACATTTATTTGCCCTGGAGGAGGGGTGTGTGTCTGTGTTTGTTTTGTTCACTTCCTTAGCACGGTCTATATGTTGTAGAAAAGACATCGACACAGTAAATAATGTAAAATAAGGTTTTGTGGATAACTGCCTCTACTTTGGGGACATCACACCCATTTTATTCCACAGATCCTATAGATATCAGATTGAGATTTTTTTGCATTTATATAGCCAACAAAGTGTAAGCTTTAGGTAAAAGGTAATTAAACAAACCCCTCTGCTGTGGTTGCAGTCTGCTGATTAGTTGACTTTACTGCTCAGTGATAATATTATAATCTTGATGTCAACTAGTCACTGATGACGTGATTTTGCCACTAACAAAATGGACACCTCAGAGAAGGCAACATAGGAACAGCCTGGTTATTTTGGGGTCCGTACATCTGGTTTCATGAAAGCTACTAATGTGATATGGGTCTCACTGGAAAGGGCACATCACTCTCCACTGACCTGTGGCTTTGTTCTAACATTTTTAAATCAGATATTGAACATTGTTATTTCTGGATTCCCAAAGATTATGAAAATAAAGTCATGTTTCATTGGAGAGAGGGCATATAGCCCTAAAGTTTGAAACTGGTTACTCTTATAGTCAGAGAGACACAGAGCAAGTGAGCACCTCGGCAAGGCCCCCTAGGGTGCTGATAGGTCAGATACAAATATATGAGTCTGCTGGTAACCAGGACTCATCGAAAAGGGCACTTGTTGTTTGTTGCAAGCCTTCTCTTCTCCTGTGGTTTTATTTATGACATCATCAGCAGTTAGTTCATGTTGACTTGACTTTCATCGTATGAGCATCGAAAAATGTTGTGCAACCACTAGCTGCTTTAACAAAAATGCTTTGGCTAAAAAAACTGTCAAAAAAAACCCTGTCTTAAAATAGACCATTAGCCAATTTGACTGTACAAATTCTAGATCACCAATCAAGAAATACATCCATACATTTTATACGCATCATCAAAAAAAGCACAAATAATTGCACCCAGAAGAAACCACCCGACTAATTACCACCCGAAAAACTTGAATAGGTGGATAGGTCTGACATTGTGAAACATGCAAAGGATTTAAGTTTCACGCTCGTAAGTAAGCCACGATTGCAGATTTTCAGCAAGCAGTGATGCCCTTCATGAGTCATTCTGTTAGTGCCAACACCTTTGGCAGACGACTGCATGACGCATCACTACATTCCAGACCGTTATGACGGCTGCCCTTAATACCATGTCAACATCACCAAAGACTGCAATGGTGTTGTGCCAGACTGTCATGGAGTGATGTTGTCTTGGTGGAGATGACCAATGAATCCATGTGTGGAGCCCCCGTGGTCAGCGCCATAGTGAATGGCTTGTTGTCATGTGTCACGTGTCTAGAAAGCCTTGTGTCACTCTGCTTCCACCCCTACCACAAAATCTGCAGAAACTGTGTGAGAATGTTCAAGTTGCATGAGGTCATCACAGGACACCATTGGGAACCTCTACAACTCAACGTCGAGACGTCTGGCAAGTTGCATTAGCAAACATGGCAGCTCGACGCCATACTGTGTAGCTCAATAAATATTGCCCAGATCAGTCTAAATTTATCATTATTTATTGTTCCTGGTATCCTTTATCTTCCCTCCAAATTGTAATCCGACACTTCCTTCTGGGTGCAACTGTTCTTTTGATGATGAGTGCATAATACAAATTATACGTGCTTGTGAATGTGTATGGGTGAAGGCTTAAAATCCCACCCCGTCTTATTTAAAGCACCACTGGTAAAATTCTTTATCCCTGTCTGTTGTATTGTCTGGGTGCAAATCGATTTTGATTTGGTGCAACCAATAAAAGCAGGACCCCCCCAAAAAACTCTAAATAAAGCATTTAAAAGGCTGCATTTGGCTTATGTCTATCCCTGCATTAAGTAAAACAGGCAGGACAGGAGGCAGGAATGACAAAAGCAGAAGAGAGGAGATTAATAGGGCTGAAATTGATTTCTTAAGCTTCTCTCCTTTCAGCAAAGAGCCAGTCAAACAGGATTTAGCGTCCTGAGATGCCCATCTGTTAAAAATCTGTCCTATTGAAGACCAGCATGTCCTCTCTGACTCACACCAACTAGTGCTCTCTCTCCACCAACTGGACCAGATATGTCTCCAGGAGCAATAGCAGCTGTGTGTGTGTATATGTATGTGTGTGTGTGTGTGTGTGTGTGTGTGTGTGTGTGTGTTTGTCTGCCATGCTATGGGTGCTGTGTGTGTATATGTAAATGGCTAGGTGCACACTGTTTGCATACACAGAACAAAGGGCCTTGTCTGAAGTGCCTTGTATGTGTCTGGATAATTGGGCTGGAAAGATCTCCTCAATCAGTATACATGTGTGTGATGATTAGAGTATTTGTAAATGTCTTGTGTGTACGTGTAAATGTCTGCATCTGTAAACGGAGGTGTGGGGGAGGAGGGGGGAGCGCTTTTTTTTAGCCCAATCTGTCACAAGCAGTTGCAAGGAGCTTGTCTTCAGTAGAGATAAATGACAACAAGTGTTAACCCTGCAGCTCATTCATAATAACAATGTTTCAGTAGGTGTTTCTATCAATTACACAGTACACAGAGAAGAAAAGTCTGTTCAACTGTATTTATTGAACGGTCGTATGTGATATACTTACAAAGTGTGCAATTACAGATTTAACCCCCAGAGTTATAATGCTCTTCAAACAACAGAGGTTCCAGAAAGGGTTCTTTGGAGCGACGCTACAGAAGAACAACTTTTGGTTTCCTAAAGAACTTTTCAGTGGAAAGTTCTATTAATTCTATTTGTGTTAGAGGGAAGAAACTTCCACATAATGTAAAGGGTCTGGGCCTGATGTTCTAAGGTTTTTGCTTCAGGCAACTTCAGGCAAACCGGACACATTGTGCTCATGGTAAAACACAGTTTGTGGTTTGTGTGCATCAAAGAAATACAAAATCATGAATACTCTCCATTATGCATACAGTCATATGAAAAAGTTGGAATACCAACCAGCAAACAGATAGAGTGCATGTTTGACGGTTGCATGTTTTTGTTCATTAATGCACTGCAATTTTAGTGTACTTTTTGTATTTATGGGAAAATAAAACATAAAATATAAAATGTGCCATCACTTTGGAACCACATTTATGTTTAACCCCACCCTTGATCAATAACTCCCAAATCTCCATATCCAGAGATATTATGAATAACATGTGAAGAAGTGTGTTCTCTGTTGAGGTCTTATTTTTAATTAGACCGGCATGCCCAAACTTTTGCATACGAAAAAAGGTGGAGATACTACACGTGCGGTTGCTTGCATATTCCGTTTGACTCACTACAGTTTGCAGCGGCCAGCTTTGCATGTAGTTTCTCCACATTTTAAAACCAGCCATACATTTTGCATCGGTTGTCTCAAAGGAATATTGTTGGGAGTCATCTTTCAAAAGTTGTTAAAAAGGTTAAAAAGAATTTTACAACAACATTAGTTCAGTTCTCAGGATGAAATGTACCTTTGTGAAAAGACCCAGCACAAAACATGGTGCAATAAATGTGTGCGATCAGTGTTACTGTTAACACCTCTGTATAATGGTGGGAGGGAAATACCTTCATTCATTAACACAGCTGTATTACTGAGCTGTCTTTTTAAACTCTTTAAACTCAATAACCATTCCTGTCCATCAATACCTATTTTTTTTCCCTACAACCATACATCCAATCCAAGAACTATCTAGAAACCCTTATTTTTAAGAATGAGATTTCATTTTGCTATGCTGTTCAGATGGAATTATATATATTAGTACACTGCGAGTTACACAGTCAATCGCATATACATTCTTGTGCTGTTTTAATAACTTGGAGTATAAACTTTCAACTTTTTTTCTGGATGTTTTGAAGCTAAGTAATGACCAAAATGTCTTAAAGGCTGTGCTAAAGTCATCAAATTCAAATGTATAAACACAAACAACAATTGAAAGTTTGTACTTTCAAAAGAATTTCTCAACCTCTTTCAGTGAGCTACAAATGAGAAATCATTCATATAAAGTAACACCAGGCTCTGGTTATAGCTGGTGATAACGGTGTCTCCGACACATGCGCACATACTCAATATGAGATTTAATAGGTGGGAATATCTCCTTCAACTGTGGCCTCGATGTTCTGGCCCCAACAATAAGCGTCATTACTGTACAATCCACAGTGACAATATGTCAGCCCTCTTATGGAGCGAAGACAACCTATTCTACCATCCCATCATCTTTTCAGATGAAGCAAAACTGAATGCCGCTTCATAAAAAGGCTCATCTTCTAAATTACGGACAGAGCACACATGTAATTGAAACACTTAGCCAAATGTGGGGAAAAAAAGCATAATTTGCCAAATTGGGTCTGCTACATAAAACATGAGATTGTCTCATGCATTATTTATAACACTGCTAGGTCCAATTAACGGAGACACGACAACTGCCTCATGAGGAGTTAAATTTGAGTGCACTTTCACGGTAGGTGTGTCAACAAGACCATTTGATGCGCCGCTGATAAGAAAGAGGTCCTTGGTAAAGGTGAAATCTGGAAATGGACACTGAGGCAACCCAATGTAGAATCCACATGGACATAATAGTAATGGACATAAAAGATGAACACCAGCATTTACAACCTAATCTGTCTATTCAACCATCAACATAATCTTCCTGAACTGTTTACTCAAAAGGACTCATGTCCTACATTTGATCTCTTCTTTTGTGGGACACGTGTGTGTTTTATGTACCTAAACCAGTCATAATTCATTTATACATTCATTTAAACACTTCTTAGAGCTTTCGTGTGAATGGGTGGAGCTAAACTGCCGCCGGGTGAACAGGCAGATGTGATGTACATGCATTGGTTTTTGAGACATCATGAAAACTGAAATCAAAACCAGCTTTTGTGTAGCCTAGTTTCCATATATGGACTGGATGCATTTTGAAACTTTAACAATGGTTACATACCATTCAGTTTTCCATGATTTTGCCCCTGTAAAATCCCAGAAAACACAGTTAAAACAACTGTGTGTATGATAGTAAATTTGAGGTTTATATTGCAAAGCTTGAATAAAAAACATAAGTTGTAAATAAGATGAAATACAACTTTAAAACTCTCTTCAGACCAATCTGAGAACTGTGTGGGCGTGGCTAATGAGCAGCTTAACTGACAGCCCTGTGTCCAACATTCTTAGCCTGCTCCGCCACCCATACAGAACTAAAATCACTATCCAGCTTTTATGTGACACTAACTGGATGAAAGAAGTCACAGATGAACAGACGGGCGGGCAGATGGAAGATGAGGCAACACCTGAATATAGGAATGGACGACAAGTAGCTACAGACATGTGGTCTAGCTTGCTGGCTTTTGGTTATGCTGGGTTAGCTCACTAGAAGTTTCTCTGACTCTGAAACTGTTTGGTGTGGGGTGGAATAAGAGACATCAGCCTCTTGGCAAGGAAATGCGTATGGAAGCATTAACCAAAATGAGGAACACCCAGATTACTTAGATAGGGGAAATTCACCCAAACATGTATTAGACTTTGGAGAGATATTCATAAGACATACTTTGTACATGTATATTATGGTCCAGAGGAACAAGATTAACTTCATTAAAAGGAAAACACAGATTTAGGTTCCCTGGGGCTTTGAAATGCATTTGTAGCATAAGCCAGTGGGCAGCTGTTTTAGTGTTTTTCAGGCCAACATAGTTTCTTCTCTTTTACCAAGTAGCTTAGATGAAATAACTGTCTATGGCAATTGACCATACCACATAGATGAGGCCATATGGGGATTAGGTTGAAATACGCTGGAGTACACTTTTAATAAGCTACATGCTATTAATACCATACCATCCTGTAACTAGCTAAAGTATAGCAATACCATAGCTGACCTTGGAATGGTACATACCCTTCCCCCCTTTCCTCTCTCTTTCCCTTTTACCCCCACAAGCTCCCCAATGCCCTCCACTGTAATGAGGTTCTTTGAATGTGTCTGCAAGGCAGGGGTGGGCTACGATTCTCCAGCACACGCGGGGCTGTTTACTTGCATTGTTAATTCCATTAGCCCTCTGGCAACTACTTCAATATTTAACATTCTCAATTTAGCAGCAGCATTCCCCCCTATACACCCTATTCCCTGATTTCTATTTTTTACCCATTTGCCTCACCCAAATCGAGTCACACAATTACACAAAGTGGCCTAAAAAACCAATAGGCAGCTAATCGATCTTAAAGCCCTAAATACAGTGTCATTCACTGTGAGCTGGACTGAAGGTAAGACACGGTATTCTGAACTCTCAGCAGAGAGTGAAAAGACTGCTGTGATTTCCAGGCTTGATGGGAAAATTAATGATAAAATAAAACAACTAGGCTAACAAAATTACACAGCCTACTTTCTGCAGTTAAAGAGGCAATTGGTGCAGGTAGAAGCAGTGAGTCCATGTGTGTCCAGCTAGAAAGGAGCAGTCAGGAGCTCATTGTAAAGGTTTGTATTGGTCCCAGTGGATAGTAACAGTATAAAAACACATAACACACGTTAGAATTTGTTTAAAAGTATTTGAATATAAATATATATCTTCACACTCATCATAAAAAGAATAGTTGCACCCTGAAGGAAGTGTCGGATTGCAGTGCCATTTGGAAAGAAGATAAAAGTTACCAGGAACAATAAAATATGGGCAATATTTATTGAGAGGTTCCTAATGGTGTTCTGTGATAATCGGTATGCGGTACTGCGGTAGGGGTGGAGGTGGAGTGACGCTAGGCCTTCTGGATATGTGACATGTGACGCGTGACAACAAGCCGTTCATCTTGGCGCTGACCATGGTGCCTCCACACAGAGATTCGTTCTTCGTCTTCATGGAGTCACTCCATGACAGTCTGGCACGACACCGTTACAGTCTTTGGCAATATTGACGTGTTATGGTCTTAACAATCTGCATCATAGTCCTGCGTTGTGCAGTCGTCTGTAAATGGTGCTGGCACTAACAGGTTGACTCATGGAGGGCATCAGTGCTTGCTAAATGTTTAATGTCCGCATTGGTGGCTGTTGAGTCAGTCAAGTACAGCATCAGTTTGCTTACGTCACATGCACAGCCTAGCATGAAACTTGAATCATTCGCTTATCTCATGATGTCAAACCTACCTACCAAGTGTCATCCCTGTCGGCTGATTCCTTCCTGGGTGCAACTAGGATATGGACTTCTCATTGTTTACATTGGGAGGCTTAGTTGTAGCACTGTGTTGTAATGAACCCCACTGTGTGGAGACTGGACTTTAGGTTGGCTAGCTCTCACTGTGAGTCGTTTGTGTGACCTATAAACACTCCAATGCACAGACATTTTCAGGTGCAGTGACAGAAAGAGCAACAAAAAAAAAAGCAACATGAACATGAATTAAACCCCATTAATGTTGCAGCTATATATTGTAGTCTCTCTTACTGTATTTCAGAAAAAAAACAAATGCAGTGTTTTTCCAAAGGCACAAAGCACAATGTTACTATCTATGCAAGGAATCTGAACCCCAGTCGCCAGCAGGCAAAGTCGTGGTGTGACTCATTACACTATTTAATTGCTACGCAGCACTTAGTCTATTTAGGAGCTCCCCAGTCGTGTATAAATCCCTGTTTGTAGTTTTACAATAGTGAAAACTTGGTTCAGCAAGTTATTAATCAGGGTTTTATTGGTGATTTTACCAGCACTGTGGCGATGAGTGACAGGTCAGAGTTACTGAGGTCAGTAGTGCACCAGAGTGGGGACTCAAGAGCAAAGAATCCTGTAGAAACCCAAGGCTGCCCACAAGCTCTATCGCCAGGGTGAGGCCATGGCTCATGTCATTGAAATGGATCTTAAAGAATGGTGAGGGAAATATAAAATATGGTTATTATACACATCAACCAGGAGGGCATTTGTAGCGTGCGAGGGCAAAGTGTCACTTCTGTGGTATAAAACTCTGTTTTCATTGTGAATCATTGTGAGCAATATCTTCCTCAGCTATGGGAATACAAGATGATGAATTAAAGCACATTCTACTAGTACATGACGTTTTATCCCATGTTAGTTCATGTGAATAAATGTGTTTTACAATGAACTATATTTGATTTAAACTTTGTGTTAAGTCTGCACCTCTGGCTTTTGATTAAGTGCCCTCCTTTCATTACGCTATTGCTTGTTTACTCTGTACTCTATCCTTTCGTTGTTCTTGTTTATCTTCTTTTTACTATCTTAACTTCCCTGGAAACTGGATGCAATTCTGATGCCATCTATGCTATGGCAAAATGATTTGTCTCATGTAATGAGTCAGTGAAGTCATAGTTCAGTAGGCTGTGTTTAGTAGAGCTGTATGCTAGTATAGCCGTGTTTGTGATTAAGTCTGAGAGTGTGTAAATGTTTGTGCGTCCAAAACTACAATTTACTGTGGCATTTGCATGTAAAAAGAGGTAATTGACACAAGCAGTAGCACATTACAATCCGGCCCGCACAATAGCACAGGAGACCTTTAGGCTTTTACCCACGTAAACAACCAGGACCACACCAGGCAGAAAATAAATTGTGACTTGTAAGTAAATATGTGTAATTGAAGCAGTGGACTGTTGAAAATGCATCAAGAGCAGGGCTTTTTCTGTTATGAGGATATTTATCTTCCCCCCCCACAAACAAAGAAGCATGCAAGAAGAGAACAGAGAGTGAGGAATGGACTGTTTGGGGAGTCTGTGAATGCATGTTATCTGTGTGTGTATTACAGAGAATGGGGGTGGAAAGAAAGAGAGAGAAAGGGAAGTGAGAGAGAAGGGGGCAGGGGGAGAGGAGAGAGAGAGAGAGAAGGTGAGAGAAAAGAATGGGAGGGAGAGAGAGAAAAGAAAAGGACAGAGAGAGGGAAGAGAAGGAGAGAGAGAATAGAGGGAGAGAGACAGTGAGAGAGAGTATAATGCTTCTGAAATCAGATTATTCTCATTATCTAGGTGTGTTAGACAATGGTTCCCTCACTGTAATTGATCTACTCATGCTCCACCCACAATGTGTTCATTCATAGCAACTGTTGCCAGTTCAGACAAGCTTTTACAAAATAAAATAAATAAAAAAATATCCGAATCAGCTAGTTACAATGTTTGTGTAGAGTAGTCATATAACTGATACACTACTGAACAGCATTGTGTTGTTGTAGTTCATTGAAACTAAGCAGTCTGGAAGTGAAAATAACATTGAATTTGCTGCTATGCTAACAATAGCTCGAATACACAACAATAGCACTACACCCAGTCTATCCTAACTGTGTAATCTTTTTTGAAAAGAATAAAACACAAAAACTGACCAGTCGGCCCTATATGCTCACTATGCACGTTGCATAGGGTCCCTTATATTACACAAAGGCCCCGCCTCCCCTCACTGTTTATAACTTCAAAGAGACATCACATCTGATCATCACCATGAGAGTGAACTGCATGAATAGCAATCAGGTACACTTGTATTCTCTCCTCTACACGTTAGATGTCAGCAAATTACAGTAACATTTAACAAATAAAAGTTGATGTGCTAGCTGAGCAGACTAATCTAGTCACTCTGTCTTACTAACGTAGTTGTTTATGCATCTCTTGGTCTGTCTTGCTTGCTTGCCAGCCTCCTCCGGGGCTGTGTTCTGTGACTTTGTGCCTGACAAAAGCGAGAATGAAATAAAAGTATTTATTTCATTTGATGAATGCCAGCAGGCAACAGTGTTTACAAACTGCACATGCGCAAAAGACATGCATGTGCACAAAATGAAACTCACGCTTTGCAGCAGCAACCTCTGTGGGGACTCAGTTCAGACAACATATGGCCACTTCATAGGCACGCATCATTTTAAAAATAGTCAGTGGTTTAGTTGGACTAATTTTGGACTAATGCGAACTGGAGAGCAATGGATTGACAATGATATTGGATTTTTTCATCTGCTTTGTGACCCATTTTCCACACATGGAACGAGACATTGAAAATGTAAATCTGGGGAAGGCAGTTTGAATGCACAGAGTACAAGCACAGAGTCAGGTGATCCACATCCAGCCTCTGCCAGTTCTGCTACCTTCAGCACAACAATCTTATTTGTGTTAATATAACTTTACTTCAAGATTCTACAGAAAATATTCTATTTAATAAATACTGTTAGTTTATACTTCACTCTGGTCGTCTCTACCAAGACAAAAGTGGGACTCATCACTGAAGATGACCCCCTGCCATTCTGAGTCACTCCATGACAGTCTGGCATGACACTATTGCCGTCTTTGATGATGCTGTCTTCCACCATCCCTCCATCATGGTCAGTTATACTGGGATCTTTCCTGGACTCGGATTACCCAGACATCTCTCCAGGCATTTTATTGCCAATTCCTTTCTATGAAATCAAACTCGCATTTATGGAGCTAACACACACTGCTATTTTCAGCTTTCATGAAGTAGTTATTCTTTGAATGCTGAGGGAAGCAAACAGAGGGATTTTCTTCTGTTTTTTTTTTTTATTATTATCCTCCACAGGGTGTAGGTCACACGTTCACCACTGCACGTTGGATCAGGTTCAAATGGAGGGCACACTACCTCCAGTAAGACACATAATAGCCTATAATTGGGGGATTAGTCCCTATGAATTGGATCCGGGCACAACAGATAATGACCAATTTGTCCGTTGACACCGTGAGACAATTTCTGCTGAGCCGTGGCACCAAATGGGCCGTCCATGGACACTGGGGAGGATTTAAGAGTTGGACGGGGGAAAAAATAACACGGAAAACTCACAGCCTAATCCGACAGTGGCAGTGAAACAATCTAGTGAACGGAAAATGAATAGAGTAGGGTGTCGGGTGGGTATGTGCCAGCATGTATGTGGTTGGGCTTGGTTTCAGGGGCACAGGCCGAGGGCTGTATTCCCAGCGATGTTATTTTGTAAACATGGCGGCACAGCAAGGATCCAGTGCACCCATAAACGTCAGTCAGAGTGCTCTGGCATAATTTCATTTTGTTTGGAATAAATAAAAGGCTCATCCCTCAAAGTGATTGCGTGCCCTCCGAATCTTTCGGCTTGACTCCCGCTTTGATGAAACGGCGGGTGCTTAATGATGCCGCTGATTTATACCGTTTGGAGATCAGAGGGGAGAAGAAGTGCAGCTCGATTGCTGAAGAGAATCGGCCCCCATCTCACTCTCAGACATGGACGCGGAAAACAGCTACTGATTCCCCGTTATGAATAAGTCATATCAGCCCTGCCATACATGTATATGAAAAGCTAATTACCATATTTTCCATTAATGGGGGAAGAGAAAGTTTTGTGCAGAGTTCATTTTCCAAAGCGAGCTGTAAACTCTAATTACAGCTTTTCTTGTTATTTTGAGTTCGAGAGGATGTCAACACTGAGCCCTACAATAGGAAGGGTTTAGGCCGTTTTTATGAACGCCAACAGAACGCTGGCCATAGCATGATAAAGAATCAAGTTTTTAGAACACTCGCCATATAAAAGAGCCCAAAATGGAAGCATTTGCTGTAAATGAGAAAGTTTATAAGTGCTTAAGTGACAACAACAATTAGTCTAACGGAACAGGAACAGCAAAGATGGGGAAAAATAAAGTTGAAACCCACCGGAAATCAGAAACTAGTCTGAGTAACCGATGTTTCCAGATAATTCTAAAGAATAGTCCTTCAACTCAATCTCTGTGTTCTGCATTAGTATCATGAGGACGATTACCATGGAAAATAATTGTGGCATGTTTCCCTGCACCAGGGATGTAGCCTTGAGGGTAGCTGAGAGGCTGCCAGGTCCTAGAACCCCTTATTTGGAAACTAGATGACTGCTACAATAAATGGCAATGAAAATATTACAAAACATAATTCTGAAATTAGGTACATTTTTCAATGGCAACATGTAAACACAGCATCAGCTAACACATAAACCAAAATAACAATGAAGTAAAGTAAGGTGGTGTCAGGCTGGATTTTGCAGGAGTTTTTTGGATCTAGTCATATGCATTATGTATTAATGTCATATGCACAGGCTCAAAAGGAAGGCTTGATGTTTAGGACACAATTGCAAAATCAACATTACACTGTGTGTGAATTCTTTCACAGTTTTGTAGTTACAGTTGTTAGTCTATGAAGGTCTAACTGGGTAAACCCATCTGCTACAGTTCCTGAGGTAGACCAGTGCAGCATCTCTGGTTAGTTATAGCAAAGACAGAAGCTTGCTGATTCAAGGGTGAAGCAGCTAAACGACCTTTCCATGAATCTGTATATGAGCCTGTATTTTTCCCTAACTGATAACTTCACATCATAAGTTTTTTAAAGAATTTTGATTTTAAGACAATCAGGGTGTCCAAGAGGTTAATTAGAGGGGCCTGGACCCCCCCAGGACCCTCTGTATTTCACATCTTGATTATACTAATGAAGATATGATGACAATGGTAGATAATTCACTTATATGCTCAGAAGTCACATCCTTCACCAAGTAAGACTATGCTATCATCAGATTCATCAGCTTGGGGAAAGGGTTCGAAGCACAACCGATATTACAAACAAGCAATTACACATTTACACCAGAGTGGTCTCCAGATCCCTCAATGTTACATTTTGCCATTTAAAATGAGCTGTGATAATTCATAGGTTACGCTTTTCGTAGGTAGCAAGCTAGGCAAGCAGTTGACTGGTGGTAGTACAGTGGAGGATACAGTAATAAAATCTGAACAAGAGACATTATAACTGGTACCTGCTGTGGGTTGCAGTCAGTCATACTCTATATGCACAACCGTGTAGTTATGGAACTGGAGATAGGCTAGTTGACTAGTTGGTGGTGTCATCTAGCTACCACCCCTTTAAGCTCAACCAGGTTACCACTGCAATGAAATGATTCCCTGTCCATAATGAAGAAGAGAAAACCATTTGACTGGAAACTGAAAGCCAATGGGGTTGCCACTGACGCAGGAGATAGAGATAGCCTAAAAGCTCAAGCTCATCCAATACAAGGGGAAGAATATTTGAATTGGACAATTCTCACTTTCACGCTAACTGAGAAATCCTAATTTGTGAAATAACCTCTGAAGTTTGCATCGCTCAAAGTTTACCTTAACTTTTCCAAATAATTGAAGGTGTTCTATGCATCTGCTCATTTTCATACATTCCTTCACTCAATCGAGCTCCCTCCACAGGGAGCTCTGTATCTCTGCCAGCCAATGTTAAGTCTCTGAGCACTGGAACCCTTCCAAGGCCAGATTGAAAAACAAAACCAACATTTCCGAGCAAACACGCTAATCCACACACTTTGCCGGCTTGTTATTTGTGCAATTAATTAAAACCCTCATGCTTTTCCTTTTATGCAGTTAGTGATACTTGATGCGCTGGATTACCGGTAGCACAGTAGGACATAATTTGTTTTTAATAAAAACACTGCAAGGATTAAATGAATGAAATTAGTTTTATTGCCATTTAAAAAGCCAGGATCCTTCGCTTTCTTACGCCCACTGAACACAAATGAGGCCGAAGATATTCTGGCATCTTAAATAGGTATTTAATTACCCTTAATAGTGTACAAATGAACATAATATGTGAGATTATAACAACAAATGCAATTACTTTTTATATACCAGATGAACTTGAGTCCAACGTCACTGTACATATTTTCAGCTTTAAATACATTTGGTTGAAATAACCGGGTCTTAATATTAGACCCAGAAAAAAGGTACTATTAATTAGTGGCCTAATGAGGATTTTTATGGGTTGCCACAGCAGAGAGCACATAAAAAGACACCGTCATCACTAATTCAACATGGCAGGCCTGCAGAAGACCATCTGCTGCTCAAGAAACTGTTAATAAAGTCACAATTATCTTTTTGCAAGCACTTTATTGAGAGTAAAATTTGCAAATTAATTAGCTGCAAATAGAGTGTACGGCAGGCAAAGAGAAGGAGGGAAAAAATAAGACCACCACTAAACCGCCACAGACAACAGCTATTTCATTCCAGGCCCTGTTTGTGACCAAAACAAAGCAGACAGGCTAATGATAATTTGAGGTTTTGTCACTGTTGATTTTTTTTGTTTGTTTTTTGACAGAGCGCTTTGTTTCCTTCCAATGAGGGAACATACTGGGTGGTTGGTTTTTCACCATTCGATGCAACAAGTGCGTGGAAAAAACAATACTGCAAGTTGAAGAGGGCCTACAAACAATTTGGGCAATCTATATTCAATAGAGCATGCACAGGCCTCGTTATGCTCTGAATTGGTTTCAGCTTCATTCTTAACCCTAATCTTTGGTTGTGTTTTCTATCTAGCACGTTTTGTCTTTACTAACATTAAATAAATAAATAAGTGGGACCACGCTGGGCGGCCAAAGCGTGGCCAGATAATTGAGCTAATCCCTGTTTGCCTAAGACCTTGAGAAGTTTAATTCATGCTGATTGTTCTGACGCCCCTCCGCTGACAATCAATATATCCCATCTCAGCACTTTCAGCTAGCACCCAAAACCTTGCTTCTCTTCTCCACCACCCCCCACCAAATCCTTCTCTCTCCTGTTTTTCCTCCTTCTTTATCTTCCTCCCCCTCTATCTACCCACTTCTGCGAGTTCAAACACTTTTTATTGGCATGAGGTTCAAAAGTAGAAATACACTGCCATGAGGTCTAAAATGTAATCCATTAAAAATACAAAAATATTCAAATTATACCTTATCTCTCTTCTAGTGGGAAAAGCCTGTTTAGAGGAGACTGCAGGAAAGACATCAGAGGCCAAACAGATAGGAGGCAATGCTTGTATTTAGTTCAATCATTTATTTTAGCAATTTTTTCTGTACATGATGACATATCAGCTTGCGTATTTTGATACAGGAAGCGCACTCGTAACTCTAATTTGAGATGGCTACTGAGTGGAAGTGGATGTTTTGGCATGGATCTCAGGAGTACATTCATCACTGGTGCTTCAGCGCAGTGTTAGTGGCTAGAGTTATCAGTGAAGCATTATTCCATACGTGTCTCCTGCCTCTTATCTACAACAGCAGCCTGCGGGCAACCTACGACCTTAACCGCGACGTACATCTGACCTCTAACACGGACACCCTGCGTTCTCAGATGTGTGTGTGTGCATGCGTGTGTGTGTGCATGCTTATACACTATATGTCCAAAATGATCTAGACACCCCTTTTAACTTTTAATTAGCAAATTTAATTAATGATGCATTGGCACATTCATTTCTCACACAGGCATTCACTTGTACACAGGAGTCCACACATGAATCCATACATGAGTCTAAGGTCACAAAGCCCACTGCCAAGCCATGGCCAGAGGGTTATAAAACACCCCCACTAACATTGGAATGCAAAGCAGTTGAATTACACTCATTGTCAAAAGAATAGTTCCACCCAGAAGGAATCAACCGACAGGAATGAAACTTGGGGGGCAGGTTTGACATTGTGAGACATGCAAATGATTCAAGTTTCATACTCCGCATGTGACGTAAGCAGGGATGGTCTTTATCACTGTACCTGACTGACCCAACAGCCATGATTGCAGACAGTCAACGAGCAGTGATGCCCTCTATAAGCCATCCTGTTAGTGCCAGCACCATTGGCAGATGGCTGCAAAATGCAGGGCTACATGAAAGCAGACCGTGGTGATGACTGCCCCTGACACCACGTCAATGTCGCCAAAGATTGCAATGGTGTCATGCCAGACTGTCATGGCGTGACTCAGAATGGCAGTGGGTCTTGGTGGTCTTTTGTCTTGGTGGAGACGACCAACAAATCCCTGTGTGGAGGCACCATGGTCAGGGCTGCATGGGATGGATTATCACAGGACACCATTAGGAACCTCTACAACTCCATGCTGAGACGTCTGGCATGTTGTATTAGCAACTTGGCGGCCAAACGGAGTACTGAGAGATACTACTTCTGTATGCATAGTATAAATTTATCATCATTGTTCCTGGTAACCTTTATCTTCCTTCCCAATAGTACTGCAGTCTGACACTTCATTCTGAGTGCATCTATTCTTTTGATGATGATGAGATGCCTGCTTGTCCAATGTTTAGGTTTCTTTCTGTATCTAAATCTACAGTATTAATAAGGACTCCCTGTTTGTAATATGCATTTGCTGTATACATATAGAAACTTAAAGATGACAGACTCCAATAGCATTGCTTTAAGAAAATAAAGCTGGGCAGATTAATAACAAATGGCCTTCATAATGCCCCCAGTCCTGGAAATGCAGGCACAAGCACAGTGACATTGAGCCAGATTCAGATTAGCCACTCAGCTTCCATTTATTTCCTATTAAAGCAGTGGGAGACTCAAGACCATGTGGAAAAAAAACCTAACTACCAAAAGGAAGTGCAAGCTAATTGTCCTCATTAGCATGATTTATGAACCATAAATTCTTGTCCACTGAAGAAACCCTCTTTGAAAAACGGGGAGTGTCCTTTTTTAATTTTTAATTACATGGCCCGCACAATGATTCATACATCCATAGCGAGAGCACTATCATTCTATGCTCCGTGCTTTAAGCCACAAATGAAATTTGCAGGACCATATATGCATAATCGGATCAGCCATACATAAACAAATCCAAACCAATGCTTTCCAGAATTAAATTTGGAAAATGGCCTCATATATTTTAGGTGTGGACAGCTACCGTCTGCATATATTAAAGTTTGTGTGCCAAGGAGTAATTGACAATGTAGTAATGAAATCTCATAGTGCCATTGACTGTTTATTGGGCCGAAGGACTAAATGCAATGTTTCCCACTGAGTAAGGGCCTTCTCAAGCACAATTATGATCCATTTGTGTTCCGGCTACAGCGTTTTTCTTGTTGGCCTCACATGGAGAAAAAGGGTTGTTTGGCAGAACGTGTTAAATACCTCGATCGTTTCCAGTCATCTCTTCATTCACAGCAGTGGTGAGTGCTAACAAAACAAACACATGCCGAGTAATCGGCTCATCTCACTTTTTACAATGCCTGTGCGCTGTGCCGCTTTAAAGTATTTCCTCCAGTTGTGCCATGATCAAATGCACAGTGCAAAAATATTCATTAAGACAAGCTCATCGTTATGTTTAGATTACAGGTAAATTCAGTCTCTCTGACTCTCAAACTCTCACACACTAAATAAAAGTGATGTATTGAATTACAGATGATTATTGACCAAGCCAGAGAGACCTCTGAGGGCTAGGGACCATCAGGGTCCTGAGACCACAAGGCCTGGGGTGGCTACTTGGGACAATGCAAATTTAAAAGTAATACAGATTAAAAAAATAACTCAACAAATCACCATAAATAAGAATAAGAAATATCTCATGTAAATGAATTTACCTCTGCCTCAGGCACCTCAGGTTTACATTACTTCTGACTCATAGCATACAGTTCCTGCCATTCAAACAGGGTGGATTAGATGGCGTTTTATAGTGGTGTAAACATTTACCCTTTGATGTGTGCAGAACTAGTTCTGTTTTTGCTTTATGACTAATTTGAAGCCTTTAGATGTGCTACTATTCTATAAACAGCATATCAGTTACAGTAATTCTGTTTATTTGCAAAGCAAAAATGGAAGCAATTTTGCATTGCTCAAAGTGCACATGAACAGGAACATGAGCTACTGTTTCTTGTTTTCTAAGTTGGGTTGATAAAGCCAATCTATGCTGTTTGTTTTAGTATTCTACTCCTTTTTAACTAGGTTGTAACCTTTAAGCTAGAACCAAGAACCTTTGTAGGATCATAGAGCCTATACAAGAACAATGCACTTGTGCGTTTAGGACTGATAACTTATATGGTTTTCCTACAGTGTTAGTTCAACATAACTTGCAACACAACTGACCACAGCAGTGAAATAAAGCAGATGTTGATTTGTTGGGGAGCCATGGAGGCCAAATGTCACAATGTTGCTTTCCAGGTGCACCCAGTGTTATACATCAAAAATAGGAGTACAAATCGTCCTGCTGCCATTCTCCACCTTGAATACACAATCTACACTCTCTTCTGATAATCCACTGTTTACATGGCTTCACACCGCAGTCAGCTGCGTAACGGTATGAGGTGCAGAACTATGTTTTTTCCACAGAAACACGTGAACGCAGCATTACACACTACAGTGCCACTTTAGAATAAGGCAGTCCTTATAAAAGTTTATGAATGGTTTAAAATGCATTTATAAATGGTTATTACTTTGGTCATAAACACCTTAAAATCATTAATAAGCCATAGCAACACATAAATAGATTCATTTGGCTATTATCCTACTTTGTCTTCTCCATCAGTTAGCAGTAAATCTCTGTGTAATCACATATGCATATTTAACGGACACAACAGCTCGCTTTGTGCCCTATTTTTTATTAACGTGCTATAACAGCTTATTAACCTATTAAACCTATTAAATTATTAATTACCTATTAAAGTGTTTATGACCTACCTTAACATTAATAACTCGTTTTAAACCATTCATAGAGATAGTCTTATTCTAAAGTGGTATCAGCATTAGTTACATACTGGCACATATTTGCAACCACCTGAGACACTGTAGCAATGGGCTACTAACACCTTAACACCTTTTATATCATTAGCTGCTCTTGACATTGTGTGAACATTTCATGCTGAATGCATTGATTGAAAAGAACCAAAATTACTCAAAATAACATCTTTTTACATTAACACACGTTTTGCATTAATGCAGTCAAGAATACTTTTCCGTCTTGTGTTCCTGTTTAGGAAATACTTTAACAGCAATGATATTAATGTAGAAATGGTCTACACGTTTGAGTCCAGTAAATTCAATGCTTTACTTCTTTTCGGGGCACTAACACGTGTTCACTGGGTTTTCACAGACTCTTTTTTAACCCTAGTTATCACTTTCCACTCTTGCTTCTCTCACACATACAGATACAAAATCTCACACTCCCTGTTTTCTCTTAGTCCCCACTCTCCCTTCTTCTGCCCTCCCCCCATATCTCTCTCTCTCTCTCTCTCTCTCTATCGCTTCCTGTGGATTCAGCCTGCTGTCTGCTCTTCTGGACGATCAGTGATTTATGTCATCCCCAGGTGAGTGTGTTCACATCAGCATTACCTTCCCTTTTCCTGAGCACTGATCTGTTTCCTCGAGCTCACTGCTCTCCAGCTTGTACCACTTCACTGATCAGGGCCTTGCTCCTGCTCCATCCTCCATCTCACTCTCTCTCTCTCTCTCTCTTCCTCTTTCTCTGTCCTGCTCTCTCCCCCTCTCTCACTGAAAAGGCTAATACCAAACGACACTATTCTGCAGGGAAAGAGACATCTAAAACCCATCGACTCTGAGGATTCATTGACTTCTTGTCGTTTGGGCCCGTTCCACAAGTGTATAGAGGTCAGCTGTGGGTTCACAGCAGCAGATGCTTTTGAATTGGGAAAAACAAAGTGGAAAACAAACACTTAGTTCTGGCTTGAGAGCTGGTGCGCTTTTAAAAAGAGAGTTTTTTATGTCTACTGTCAGATCATTCGTAGCATTTTCCTATGGTGCTACTGAAACCTTTTAAACCCCATCATTGTATGCTAATTAAATACTGGATGTGATTTCTCTGTCATAGCAATATTTTAAGGGACTGATTTATGGCCTCAATTCTTCTCCTCAGGCAGGCACTCATTTAGCAATACAGATGCTTAATATAATAAAGCTGCATGGTGAAATACGCAGTTCGGAAATATACAATTCTGATCGTTTAACCTGAGTCATCTCATACCGACATTTTTTGGTGGATGTACCTAATACTTAATATAATACTTAAAATGTACCTAATAAAGTGGCACCATGGTCAATGAATTACCTATTCAGAATCACCCAAGGAGACTGTGCCCTCCAAAACCTTTGTAGAACACTTCATATACATACTGACAACTGTACCCTCATAACTCACAGAAGGATCCACTTTAGTAATAACATGCCTCACCAAATACCTTTCATCAACACCATACAACAGTGCTACCTCAACCTAATAAGTGACATAAGCAGCCACTTAAGGCCCTGCTGTTACCAAGGGCCCTCAATAACTTCTGGGTTATTACTGTTTCAGAAAGTCTATAGCCTCTGAAGTAACATCTTATGACCAACATTCTTGCAGAAGGGAACCCTCAGTTTAAGTCACAGTTAAACCTCTGCAATCATCCATAACTTCACTTCAGCGGAAAGCTTCCATTGTTCTGTTAGTCACCCCATAGGAATGAACTGGTCACTTTTGCTAGCTGGATATCAGAAAAATGAAAATCTACTGAAGGGCTTACTCATTGTTCCAAATGCTTGTATTGTATAAGTTGCACAAAAATTGATTCTCAATCAGCATTAGCCTTAACAACTAATGCAATGAATGCATATCCCTAAATATTCCTATTTTTTTCACACATTTTTGGTTCCACTGCCCATGAAATCATTCTTCCTACACCCTTTTTCATGACACGTTCAACCGGATTATCAACAAGATCTGACATGACACGACCCAGGTTTGTTCCAAGTTTGCAAACCATTAGACCCATAAAAGAGATAAAAGATTACATGTTTTTGTGAAGCAACATGCAGAATATCCAATTTGCTATTTACAGAAAGACAATGCTACCTTTCCATTTCTCTTACTGGGAATGTGTTTTTCTCACTCACCCATGAAGAACTCTAGGAAAATCAAACAGTTATTAGGCGAATTTCAAAATACCTGCCTTATCACTGGGATATCGCATGTTGTCATGTGTTACCACAGGAGACGCCACAACATGCCTGTTAATTATCTGCTTACTAAGCTCAACGTCATGGTGGTGAACTTTCAACACTGTGAATGAACCCTACAACCCCAGGATTCACCTTGTTTGTTTACCATAGCTACTCTTCTAGATATCACTTCTGTTAATGTACACTCTGTGTTCATCATAACATTCAAATCCCTTGAGGTAGTGAAAAATAAGCTCTTCAAAGAGAATGCCATATCGGGTTACCACTGGAGCTCTGAGAGCAGGTTTTGAGACATCTGCATTAGAGCAACCATGTGTAGTGGTTGTCCTTCCATTGCATAGATTGGAGAAAGCCAGATGAGCATAAAAGGTACAACAGTTTATGGACAACATTTGTTTGTTAGTGCACTTTACAGTCGGCATATGTTTTGTGCAAGGTCACTATAATTTAAAGAACTCCCCTTAAAAACAGAAATGTGCAATCAATTTTTTTGCTTGTGTCCTCAGTGATAAAACTTTTACATTATGACAACAATACATTTAAATTTGAGGTAGTTTGTATTGTGTTGTATTTTCTGTAAACCTGGTAATCCCTATAAATGCCTTTATAATCGCCCTTTTAATCACCCTGCTGATACTTGCTTTCCTGTTTGACTTTGGCCTCATTTCAATTCCTTACTATGAAACTTAAGCTCACCCACTTCGACTCACCACTTAGATGTGCATTGCGTGTTATACAAGCGGTCAGAAGGGTAGAAAGGGGCAGTGAATTTTTTTTTTTCGCGGGGGGGGAGGTTGAACATAATGTACATAACATTTGTGAATAATTGCTTTGTCTGGCTGAAATCTGGCTTTCATGCATATCCATGGTGAATATGCAGTTATTTTTGCTGCTGTTAGCAGTGTTGCCTTTAGCATGCCAACTAGCCAGCTAGCTGAGTATGGTGATGAAGTTGTATTAGCAGTCATGTATAAGAGATAGAGTATGTAATTTGGATGTTTTGAATGTTACGATTTTGGATTGTTAAAGTCATTTACTGCTGTGGCTTATAAACAACTTTATCGACAATTATTTACAGTTTCAAAAATGCAAATGCGTCAGGTCGCAATGATATTTGGGCATTTTCTGCTGCCAATATAGACACTTGTGTTTTCTCAATCATTCATCCCTCCCAGGGTTCATCTAACAACTTTTCTTTGACCTAATGAAGTTATGGAAAGGCTCTGAAAATGGGACTGGGGATTCCCCCAAGGGGAAATGACAACGCCAAGTGGATGAGGCCTTGTTAAATCCAGTACTGAGATGGGTGGATTATTTTCTTTCTTCTTCAAGTGTAGAAAGGGTGGAAATGACGTTCTACCACCCAGACAATGTTTGAGAGACTCTTCCAAACCATCCATTATTTTGTGATTTGGAAAGTGTTTAATATGGATGTCTGCAGTCAAAATCCTTTCTTTCCATTGTACGGTGATGATATGTGCCTGGAAAATCAGAGATTTGTATCCAGACAGGGCTTGAATTATCAGGCCTTTGCTGAGTTAGGTAAGGTGACTTGGAAATTTGCTCAGGGGAGTAGGGAGAAAGGTATTGACATGGCCAATCCGGACAAATAAAATTATACAGTAGCTCCTGTAAGAGAGGACATTTACCCCAGGACCCCATGCAAATTTAATCCCATCTGAATCAGGCTTTGGATTAGTTTTATCAAACACTGAGGTACACAAAATCATATTACACCCTGACCATACCGTAAGACCATAACAGTTTCAACACCGCTTACCCTTTTACAAGATGGCTCGCTCCACATTCCTGCCAGTCTTTGGATACTAATCACACTGAGCCTCAGTAAACATAACTTACAGCACGATTATTTCACATTAATGCCTTCGATAACATGGTCCACACTTTTTAATTAAGCAGCGGTGCCCCAGAACCAACATAGGGGCCGACATATGAGAGCATGAGCCAAAGGCCAGAAGGTGGGCCGACACGTAACCTTTGTCCATTGATTCTAGATGATCCCTTTGTATCCCGATGGATTTCACGCTGAATTGAGGCCCCACTATAAATCCGGAATGGAAATCTATGAGCACACACAATGGCTTTTCTCCGACAGTGGAATGTCACCATCGGGGCTGGGAATGCCGTTATTGTTGGTATTGGCGCATGTATTCCGGACTGGCTGGTATTGAGTGATGAAAGAGAGTGATATGTATTTCACAAAGGAAGGTATGTATTTCACAGGCTCAAAGAAGACGTAAAGCCATAGGCTTAGAGCAGACTTATAGCTATTTCAGAGCCTTACAGATTTGACTGTGGTGGCTAGTACCGATAAATCACAGGAAGCGGTTTCCAGCCATTCAGCTTACCACAGTCTATAGACGTTAATGTACACATTAAATACATGAAATAAGAGAAGGCGGAAATAGAGAAATCCAGAGAGGCAGGCGAAATGAAACGGACAGTAAAAGTGTTACTAATTACTGCAGCGAATGGTGTTTAATTTTTTCCCATCGGTTTTAATCATTTCCAAAGCAGATCCCATCAAACTGTTTGCAGCCCTTGTCAAGATTTACCCACATCTCTTGGTCCTTGTGTCAGCAGTTAATTAGCGGTTAATATAGAGTCTGCCCGACGACAGATTAATGGACATCAAACGAACAGCCAAAGGAGATGTCTAATTTAGTACCCATGAGCTCAGCCATCCACCCTGGATAGCCCCCTCCCACCACACACTCTCTCTCTCTCCTCGTAATTCTTCAGCCTGCCCCTTCCCCTGTTGACCTTTCTGAGCTTCTCTCCACTTCCACAGCATTCCTAAAGACCTGCTGCCACCATGAGGGCTGAGGAACCTTCACCAGGCTTGATCCCAGGCCTACAAATTGGGATGGGATTTGAGTTAGGTTTGAATCATCTAGACATAACACTAGATTCCAACAGATTGTGGAATTATAGTATACCACACCACTGTTAAAAGACCTTTCTACTATATGTTTTTGCATAACGTTATACTCATAACACTGTGTGTCATATTTCATTTTTATACAACCATGTTCCGACCTTTTCTTATGCCCTACTACTGAATGGGATGTTTGTGTTACTGTTCGTGCTTAAGACTGATATATGTGCATAAGCTCTGTTTTGATTGGCGACCTTGTATTGAGCCTTATTCAAAAGGCAGTCCAGGCTAAAACTCTCTTATAATTGGAGAGTGAACAGCTAAATAGATGTGGATATAGATGGGTTTCCTGTTTACAAACATTACTGAGTCTGCACGCAGCCAAGAGGCAAAACCGATTTAGGAACTTAGCTATTCACACGATTAGTCAACTGTTGTAATCAACATATTGCATGTAAATTCTTGTTGATTGAATAAGATGCCATTTCAGAGTTAAATCTGTTTAATAACAGTTTATTAAATGTTAGCTACAAATAGATGACTATCAGTACAGGCTAGACAACAGGTCTCTACAAACACCCCACTAAGTCTGAAATTCCTAAATATTTAGCTAATAGAAGCTATTCTAATCACAAAAACTATTATGGCTTGCTGACATGACATGAATTTCGACTCCGACATATCTAGCTTTTGTTGTTCATTGAGCCTGTCTATCCTCTCTTTATTTCACACTCGGAATTAGTGATTTAACATTCTTTTGAACTTTGGGTGAGAACGAAGGGAGCCGAGTCATATTTGAGAACTGTTCTTTTTATCATCATGCCTAAATTTCACTACCTGCCTTAAATCGACTTCACTCTCCTCATGAACAATGAGAACCAGCCAGTCACAAGAAGTAGACGTTGACGCATCAGGTTACTTAAAGGCAGAATAAGTATGTTTTGTCAGTTGCTGTTTAAACACACAATTCAAAGTTGGAGAGAGAGTGCAGCAGTGGTCGAGTGAGCTAGAGGATGAATGAAGATAGAGACCGGCATTAGCAAAAGCAAACACAATTCATTCAAATGAGGCTGTTTTTGCAGTTAGTTTTCATATATGTATGGACTGTATGGGCTGATGAGTGAACAGTATGTTTACATGGCACATCAAACGATTTGGAATATTCAGTTTTCCATGACATGATGTGAATGCTTATTGTCACATGGTTAGGCCTGCATGATTTTTGTTTGTTCTATCTTGAAAATGCCTTGGTTCATCCAGTAACACTTTTGAAATACCTTTGTGGCTTTCTATGACATCAGTATTGCACAGGCAAATATTGCAATTACAGTTTTAATAAGGGTTATTCCAAAAAGTATGCAAGTAGTGTGGTTTTGAAGACTATGTCCGAACAATAAGTACATTAATAAGAACATCAATTTATAAAAGTAAACTAACAATGTTTTGTGCATTTGGAATAAACTGTCAATTCACAGTAATAAGCCACATATTATTCAGTTTAAAAACAATCTGTCAAACAATATAAATTGCTTGCAATGATGCCAGAAAAGGAGGAAAAGGGGCACAGAGTAAGCTGAGTTCTTTAAAAGCATAGTATGTCCTAGCTAATAAGGAAAGAGGGGGCTATTCTCTCCTGCACAATAGAGAGCATGTATGCCACAGAGAAAAAGTCATTTAGATCCTGCTCACACTGGAACCCTAATGGAAGTCTTCCCTAATGCAGGACATGGTGCAGAATATAGAATCAACCGACATTTATTGGCTTTGGTTGCACTTCCAGACCTGACCAGGATGGCAAGCACTGCCTGCTTACAGCACTTTAGGTGGTTCATACCGAGTAAGCACTCCCTTCTGCACCAGTAGCACACCAACAAGGTCTGATCCAAGCTCCTGTCCTCAAAGACCCCATACAAGTACCAACCAATATTACAACTCAATCACCATCACCTGATAAAGCAGCGATATTTAGGGATTTGCCTTGTAACAGACAGGTGATGTGAATAAACAGTTCAGATTACAAAGCTATTTCTAGAAAAGCAATGCAGGCCAACCTGCTTAATGTGAGCATACATGTAAAATATAACATACATGTAAAATTATTTTGAGTAACAAAAACAGGTTACAACACAAAAACACAACACAACACAAAAAGCAGCTCTAAAGAGAACACGTAGACCCAATGACTTCCACAATGACGCCCCCCACCTCCTCCCTACAATCAGAACCGAATAATTGATATATATTTTTTAATTATAAAAAATGAATTAGTAATCAAAGACTTCTTTCCAAACTGTTGCATATTCATTTATAACAATATTGGATAGAAGAAGTTTGAAAAGAATAACTGATGTATGGAGATTGTAACACTTATTAATGCACAATTATGCATTTATAATCGTATGATTATTCATTATCATTAACAAACAATTAGAAAAAGATTAAGCTGCTATTTACAAGGGCCCATAATTAAAAGTATTACCACTAAAACTATTGCTTTTATATTATTGACCATATCAGCCTTTTAATCCTGCTTTTCAATCTACTCTTCTCTATTAACAATGTTTTCTCTATTCTGTAGCGTTTATTCTGGCATGTAAAGAATGTGATCTAACATAGTTTGCTGATTTTATTTACTTCGTTTCACAAACTGCCTTTTGAACTCACAGACATACAGTATGGACAGGAACAGGAAATGCATAACAACTCAGTAAAAAGTCCTTATTGGTCTGAATTCTGTTCTGGATATGTGTGTATGTTCACCCCAAAACTATCACAGAGTATTCAACAACAAAGGCAGCATGGCGCATCTTTTATACAGTGATAGACATCACAGTAGCTTACACTCATCATCAAAAGAATAGTTGCACCCAGAAGAAGTGGGTATATCAATAAGATCATCCTAATTCCCAGAGCCCTATGACGCAATCCTTCTCTAACTTTCCCAACTGCTTGAATTGCTTTCGAAGTCCCCTCTAAGGTAACTTCACTTGCAAAGGATGCTACCAGCACAACAGCACGAGAAAGCACACGCGAAAGGATGACCTTATATAGTCAGTCAGGTACAGCAATAAGGCCCATCCTTACATCACGTGCACAGCCGAGCGTGAAACTTGAATCATTTGCACGTCTCATTATGTCAAATCTACCCACCAACTTTCATTCCTGTTGGTTGATTCCTTCTGAGTGCAGTTTTTTTGATGATGAGTGTTTAAACTTACAACATGCTGAATACATTTTACTGTATCCAGCATGGGTATGCCTGCAGTATGGGGGCAGATTTTTCAAAGCCTGTGATTGAGATGTATAAGTGATAGGGTTATATCAAACAATGTTACTGGTGACCAGAATTTTATGCTCCTTAAATCAATCATGGTATCAGCTATTACATTTTATGTCAGTGGGGCCCCATTCCTTAGGGCCCCACCGCTTACTGTATATGGCTGGCTGTCATTGTTGAGATGTCTTCACACCCTGTATGACATTCCAAGGAAGCGCCTGCTTCTTTTCCAGCTTTACTCGTCAAGACGAAGCCATGTGGTATGTTAGAAAAAAAAGGCAAATGTTGACAGAGCAGACAGGACATCTGAAGCACAGGTCAAGTGTGATAAGTGAAATCAGCATATGCTGCAGGAAGATAATGACAAAAAAATGTCAGACGAACCCTTGAAACGATGGAGAAAAGAGAGAGGCAGAGTGACATGGAGGGCAGGCCCGCTGAGGGAGATTAATAGTGCAGCCAGATGGAATGGCGAGGGGGTGACCCACGCGTGCACATGCACCACACCAGAGAGCTAATGGATGTAGCATATTCATATGCATGGCAAAGAGTGGAGGACTGCACTATACCATCCGACTTCATGTACGAATGAGCTACGAGCTATGCTAATCTATGCTGTTATTTTCTTGTTGGGTGATTGAGTACTGGGGTGATTGTGTTGATGAGGGATGAATGAATAATGATCTTCGTTGCTTTGAAATAAGGATCTTAAGTCTGTCATAACATACAGTTTACAGAGGGTGTGGTCTTCATCCGTCATAATCAAAGCATATTATTTTGTTAATTATGGGATACAAGATAACCGCACTGATTCTGCGTGAAATTTGCAGCCATGTTACATACTATGGAAATGCCTGGTGGAGAAAGATCAGCCTTAAAAATGTGGTTCTAAATGATTTGTGGCTTGGACAGAAGGACTAATCTATAGATAATCTTGCTGTTGTGAGCACACAATATATATGTACAAAGACCCATAAATAACTGTCCAATGACTGATGTATTTCACCAAACTTCTCCTGTTTTGATGTAAGCTGGGCAGTGCTGATCTTGAGCTTGTTCCACCCACATAGTCAGAGAAACATAGCAAACGGACGCTAACAATCAAGCAAGCTCTAATGGCTAAATGATCACTAATGACCGAGTGCAGACAAATGAGCAAGCCAAATCTAACGACCAAGTAAAAGCTAAGTAAAAGCTGAGTGAAAGCCAACCACCAAGCAAAAAACACCAACTGAGCAAACAAGTATAGCTAACAAACATTTGTCTGACTGCCTGACTGGCTCGATCCGTCATCTATTTACTAAATCAACCACACCAGCATTCTCTAAATGCACATGATGAAGGAACGTGCATACAAGTCTTACCTACTTTAAGACATTTTGCTTCAGTGTCATTACAGGATGGGAGTGTTGTACAGAAGGATGTCAATCAAATGTGCTCTATAGAATACTAGGCTACCCAAACCTGATCTTTTTCTTCATGCGTGATACTGATGTGTTATCTGTGTAGCAGTGTGAACAGCAAAAAGTACACTGAATCTGACATTTTCACTTCAGATTTTGGGAGACTTTCATATGTAGCACTGAAATCCAATATGTAAGTGATATGTGACAACACAACTCTGTCTGAACAGCCAGATCGGAATTCATGTGACTTCAACGTCAATTCAACTCGACGTCTGTCATCATTTTTCAAAAGAATTTATGGAACGGGATCTAAGGAGAATGAAGATACAGTGTCAAAGAAAAGGTATGTCTGAAAGTAAAGTTTCAAGAAATCAATGACGCAAATCAAAGAAGTGGCTGAATAATGTGGCTTTTTACAGCAAGCTTGAATGCATTCGGGGTTATGAGCCCTGCTGCCAGTCACTTGAACTTTGTGATCACACCTGTGAAACCTGTATCCGTCGGCAGTCATGATTGTTTAACTTTTGATGAGTATGCCACGCGAAGCCTTGTTTCTTTAGTGCATGTGGGTCAGTGTAGGAGTGTGATCTGTTCAGACTAATGTGGGATATACTGCAGGTCCCATTTAAAAGTTACTGTGAAAAACCTAACAAGAGAATCGGATTTGATTCCATTTTTATATGCCGTGTGAATACAGCCTTATTCCAGGCAAGTCGGATCAGTGTTTTCATTCAAACTTTGATGGATGTTTAATATAACAATCCATTTTAGTAGCATACATACATTTTACACTGTATTGCCCTGGGACTTGAACTGCTAGATAACCTTTACATTATGTGTAGGTTCTTTAGACTTTAAAGGCTCTTCACCCTCAGTCATCTTATTCATAAAAATGATTCTTTAAAGACCTTTTGAATCGCTCACTTGGCAGCCAAAAGCAGACATCCAGTGACAGACATTTCAGGGAGGATGGTGGGTTCAAATGAGCTGCGGATGGGAGTTGGTTATGAACTTTACTATATTCTCCTTGTTTCCTTTCTTTTACATACATGTACATGCACAGTATGTATGCTTATATCAAATATAAGCATAATGCCCAGGACTTATTTGAAATTCATTGTACCAACCTCATTACAGAGCCGATTACTCTTTGGAAGTCTTTTTGTCCTGGGGGTGGAGTTATGGCATCCCCTTTCATCCCCTCCCAAATCCATCCTTGATGGCATCACTCCAAAAACCCTTTTAGCCATCTTTATTTTTGAGACAGTTGCATCACAGAATCCAAAATTCTGCATCAACACCACTCCCACTACACTAGAAACATAAGCGTAGCGAGTGACTTGCTTCCCTCTGACGAGATAGCGCAGTATCTGTAGCTGCAGTGTGTACTCTGGAAGATTGGCAGAGGCAGAGGTGCTGATTTCGTGAAGCACAACTCTCTTCCTCTCTTCCTCCTGGAGCGCGGCGACCTCCGCCTCACCTCCCCAGTCACCGGAGCCGAGCGGCCCATCACGCCTGTGTCAATATGGCAATTTGTTTTTCTATTGCCTCCCTTATCAAGGTTAAACGGAATAAATCAATCATCCTCCATGGGGCAAAAGGGAGAGTGAGAAAGGAGGGGGGTAGGGGGATGTGGGGTGTGGAACTTCCTGTCAAAAACTAAAGGGTTATAAATAATATGGCAGCAGAAACCAAAGCCTGCCTTTGCAAAATTTGTGACAAAAAAGGCAATTAACCGGCAGAGGAAACCTGAAACAAATGTCTTTTGAAAGACCTTCTGCCAAAAGTAAAAGGAGGGGACACCCAGCCTCATTTCGGCTGTCTCTGCGTTTAAATTACATGCTTCTGGCCCCTGACGGGTATATATTAATATTTTATGCTGATACATTGCCAGTGAGCTGCACTTTTCATTCATTTTGTTCTTAGGACGGGAGATTTGCAAATAACAAAGGCCATTTTTGTATTTTGCAATCCGCTACTGTTTTCTATTCATCTCTTCATTCAAACATAAGTGTCATACGCTTCACCAAATATAGCCAAAGATTTGACAACGCCATATTTCTTTGAAGTGCAGAAAGCAATGGTTAAAAGGCCTAGAAAAGGATCCACGCACATTGTTTGGCAACAGTGTGGGTTATAGCATGTGATTCTACAGCTTTGATCCATCTGATCTCCAGTTGGGAATTATTTATAGGATATTTTTTTGGGGGGGTTGGGGTGCCTCAGTATGCAAGGTCATGGTCTATGACACAGGTTGAAATGGGCTAAAAATAAATGGGAGGAGTCAGCTTTTTTCCAGTAGTATTCAGGTATGCATAAGTGCAGCTGGTGTCCTATAACCAATGGTAAGCAATAGCAATGCAAGCATTGGGGAGCCACTCCCTGGGGAAAATTCTCATGCCAACATGCACGGCCATGTAGGGCCTCATGCAGATGAGGCAACTCAGCAATGCAGAAGGCATCTGGGATCTTGATTTGTTGTCCCACTAATCCAACTGATTTACAATCCAACTGAGTTGTGCCTTAAACATGGATGTTATGTGCTACTTTGTGGTTTAGCAAATGAGCATTCTTCACTGTGACAATTTGCATACAGCTGGCATCACCAATGCTTCAGCGTTGTGCAGCATGAAAATATGCAAGTATGTTTGTTCCAATCAAAATTATGCAAAACATTGGGTTTTTTTTTAAGCGCCAGCTGCTACGTGACACCAGTCCCCGATACTGAAAGAGCATAAGAAACATCTCCCCTTTATTTTCTATTTCTAGTTGAACTTTAATCCATAGTAGCATCGCTGCCCCAGAACAATCCTGCCTGATTTGCTAATCACTGTACATTGGTGATCACCCCAACCGTCATGACATGAGGCTATAGCCTATTGCTGACACCAGAGCATGTGATCATCTGACCTATTCCAAAGCAATGGAAAAACTGTTAACATCAAGGACAATGCAGCTTTAGTCATATGTATCAAGTTTGATCATCCCTGGTCAAATGATACGTTTTGTTGCTTTATGGAGTGAAAACAAGAACATGTCCTCTACAGAGGACACATATCTGCACATTTTCATGAGCAATGAAATTTTACATTTTAGAAATTGTGTGCTATAAGTACCTTATTGACATGTTTTATTTGTTTTCATTTCAAGATATATTCAACATATATTGACACATATATTCCACAAAATATAATTTGACAAAGGTGTTCGAACTTTTGCATGTGCCTGTAAATCTAACCACCACTGTACTGTCTCAAAGGCATGTGATGGCTTATTACCAGGAAAATTAAGGAAAAAAATACCAGCCACCGAAAAACTTAAGCCGAGTTAAAGACTACTGCCATAGACGGCATAAAAAATGTTTATGGGCCATTTATGTTTAACCTGTGATGCACAGAAGCGGAAATTTGCTGTAATTTCCTACTTAAAGCTTTTTTAGATGCAGAGCATAAAAAACGTTACATATGAAGCAATTTTTTTAATACAAGCAAACCTTTTGTTTACAGCAGATAGCCTGCTAATCAGTGACTGCAGGTGGAAGGGTGGATGTTCTCACATGTTTCAGAAATACACAGAGAGTGCCATGTTTTTGAGAATCCACAATACACAGGCAACAAATCAAATCAAATGTAGATTTTGAAATTTTGGCCTCCATAATTAAATTTGGTAACACTTAACATTAAGTATTGACTAACTAGCATGAAGTAATACATTAACAATGATTTCAGTGCTAAACCAATCTTATGTAAACATATAACAGCTACACGTAAACACGTAACAGTTGTTATATACTTACTTAACGTTAGTTTACCATATATAAGGTATTACTTCATGATAGTTAGTCATTACTTAACGTAAAGTGTTACCAAATGTTTGAATTTGAAACTGCAACAAGGTTTTTATATATATAAAGCATTTTATTGTCTTCTCACAGTCTGCCCATGACCCCCTTTGATGCCAGGCCTGCACAGTATGTGGAATCAGCGCATATTCAGTCCAAATGCCCTCCAAAAATGGACACTTTCAAAGTTGTGGATGTAGCTTGAGAGGCTCACTTTTCTTTCCTAGGGAGGTCCGTAGGGGCTCAGTATTTCTAGCCATGCCTGGTCCAGGTGCTGTGAAAGCCAAGCACCTCGCTTTTGTTTTTATATGGCCTTTATTGCACAGCTGTTCCACAGACTGACACTGCGGTATAATCATCCAGCAAGTGCGGCTCCCATAATCATCGTGGCCTCCAGAAAGCTGGAGCACAAAGCCAGAGAGGGATGTAAACCCTCCACACAGCAGGGAAGAACTACAGTGGTCAGTGCCTTCTTCAAAACTAAGGCTTGTTAATGGCTCTTACTTGGAAATTACAGTACTAGAAGACACTTTCACCTGGTATTTGCATTATGTGGAGGTTCTTCAAAGGGTTCTCTACACTCATTTTGCATGGTCTTTTAAAGGACCATCCTCTGAAAGTTTTTTTTTCCCCAAAATCAGTTCTCAAACAACATCACATCAAAACTCTTAAATTTTACGAGTATATGATCAGCACTCAAAGTTGGCAGTTGGAAAGTTTGGAAAAAGCCACTGATATCCATTCATTAGGACCACTCACACTTCCCTTTCTTTTGGCCAAACCCTTCCCACATGCCCCTCATAGGGTAGCACCATTAGCTTAGCTACAAGTACTGGTGCAGTCGCTGTCGAGCAGCAATGTGCTGCGGTGCCACCGTAATCATTGTAATGCATCTCTGTTCTTTTAATTAAGGGATAATGTCCAATTTCATGACGTTTATGAGGTTATAACATTCATTAGTCCTCAACAGATGCTGCGGCTGAATAGCTAACTAGCCTGAAGCGCCGTGGGTCTGGGTCCTCCTCCTGGCCTTAGCCACTCAGCGTCCAGCCCACTAATGGTCAGGGAGACCCATAAGCACCACTCCTTCCGTCTTCCCCTGCTCATCTGCAGAAATGGGACAGATTTAAAGAGTATAGCGATTGAACTTTAAACAGCTTATTGCCATGGCACATAAAACTGGCATTAAAATTTGTGATTGCAATTAAGGGGAAGTTACTCGCAATGAGAATGTCAAAAGCAGTTCTAATCATTTTTATTGTGGCGCTTAATTATTGTTGCCCGCGCCTTCGCCAGGGCCAAATGTTTTACAGGCGCATAATTTCAACCTTTTAGTTCCCTGTTTTGCCCATAGCAAGAGGCGCAGAGTCTCAAAGGTCTACAAATTCTGCCAAATACGTTCTCACCCTAAAAGCAAAATTCCCTACATATATTTTGAGCCATTGCCTGCCTCCCTCTCAAGACTGACCTCAATTTTCTCACATAGCCTACTCCCCGCATGCCCACTCAAGTGCTGGATGAAGGACAAATGCGTTAAAAGTACTAGTTTTTGACATGATATGATTCAAAATGATGAACATTTCTACAATTTGCTTTTAAAGAACCCTGTCATTCATTACCCACCTCACACTTACAGGTTATAGATGTTTAAAGCAAATGTGGAACGTGGCATTAACCCCTAAGGACCCTTCATTCTCATAACTACAACCCTTACACAGTAGGTTTATGGTAGTTACTGAATAGTTCATAGTAATATTTACTGTCTACGCTTTGGTACTGTTGGAATATTGAAAGTTTGATACCTGATGGTGCCATCCATGGCTGGGAATCCGAAACATTGGCTCTCTGTGGGTATGAATTTGCAGCAAACATTCCCCTACAATTGCACTAAGCTGTCCAATGATATTGCTTTGATGGCAGTTTGAAAATATGCTGTAGTTGGCTTTAAGATTCTGGGAGAAAGCATGTATTAGCCTTCTGCCTACCAGCTTGGTAGCATTTTCCAATAGGGGAAACCTCACTAGTAAATTGATATGGGCTGGGCAAATCCATTCAAAACTGTTTATTCCAAAACCTAACATACTCCTTAACCACATGTGTTTCAGCTTTGGGAAACAGTTTCTATGAAGACTGTATTCATAAATAGGTATGAGTGTGCATTTAACATGGAAACAATGCTTTGTCAGCATACTTACATACTTAATAATGTCTCAGAAGTATGTAATAATGTACTGCAATCATTTTTTTGATGATTTATAAACATGTTTCTAACACAAATATCACTATTCATTATAATGCCGTTTACATGGACAATGACACAATTATGAATGTATATGATTATAAAGCACACTGTCTTGTCTTATTATTATTAATCTCTTAAAATGTTTATTAGTGCAATATCCGCCCCGGCTGCTCCTTCATGTTTCATATACGTATAAGTACTCTCTTCACTTTTATAACCTGTGGTTAACATCTCTTCTGTAAGCCCGCTCTATTTATTCTGATTAATGTATGTACATACTGTTCTAGTACCCTGCTCACTATTACTGTCTGTGGTTAAAAGCTCTTCTGTAACTCTTAGTTTATTTGCTCAAGTAATGTATGTCTTTTCTGTGCAATATGTATAGTACTGTGACACTGCAATTTCCTTCGGGATCAATAAAGTGTTATCTTAATACTCACATTATTATGTGATGTGTATTACATTTATAAACACATTATGAACACATTATAATACCATCACTGAGTGTTTCAAGTGCCTAATATTTACGGTTACTCATGCCTGAATGTTACCTATTATACTGTTCATGTGTATCAGTGTGTAACACAATGTACATCTGTTATTATTTTGGGATCACATTTTAAGTCCCAAAGTATTGGTTAGTTTGGCACTACAAATGTTTATAATGTGTTTATAATTGTGAATATGTATTATACATGGTTTATAAGCTTTATGGCTCATTTTCTAATCAAATTCAATAAAAGTAAATTGTGACAGTTGTGCTACAACATGTTTATGAACCAGTATAAATATGCTTAGAAAGCACTGTTACCACATCATGAAGAGTTCTAGGTGCATTTATAATGGCTTATAAATACAGGCTGGGGAAAGGGTGTTAATTAGGCTTATTATCATGTAGTTACTGCATAATAAACCTAATTAACAACAAAAAATAAGTTGGTAGTTAAGGGGTTAACATTTCCTTATAATATCACACACTTATGGAGCACATGTATTTTTTGAAAACTCAACATATCCCATCATGCCAACTAAATGTGTGACAGGTGTAGGTTTGCAACTCAGGGGCACCAAATGAAGCGTTTTGTAAATAAAACTGGGTAAGAAGTAAGAAGCAAATCTGACGTGTTGCTTTGGGGGGACTAAGAGCCATCTATGGAGGTATATTTTTGAGGTAGTGCTGGAGGTGGGCTGGTCTTCCCAAGGGTGAGAGGAGAGCTGCTGGGCAGCTGTCTGCTAATTAATCCCCTCCCAGGTGCCTGGCCCCTGGCATCTGTGAGTGCAGCATAGCCACTGCACCAGGGTGGCCTGCGTCCAACGCTCAGGGACACACATCAATAAGATTCATTACGCTTTATTTAACCGCACGCGCACACACCGGCGTCAGTAATGCACAAACACACCCACACAGACACTTAAACTAACATATTGGTCCATTTAGAGCACATTAATGCCAGGTTAATCAACTCGACTTCCATTGGCCGCACTTCGGCTCAGTGCTGATTCATTCGGAAACGATGAACTAATCCAAGCTACTTAAAGGAAAGTAATATAACAACCTGGCTATGTATAGACTACTTTATGGCCATTTAAGTGTCTCATTTCTGAACCATTTAAATAGACCTGAATAGAAGTATTACTCAACATGATATTTCTAATTAACAAAAGAAAAAAGGGAAACACACACACACACACACATACACACACACAAATACTCCACCAGGATAAACATCTCATATTGTGGAAAACAGAATTCTCATTTTTGGTTAAGTCAAAAAGTCAATTAGAAAGTCTGCATCCAGCACCCGTGTTGACAGCACACCCATGGTGTTATTCAGTGTAAAATCTGTATCTCCAGGCTAACTGTTTTCCTCACACAGCGCTGCAGCAATCACAGCATGGCTTTGCTCCATCTACCAGACCCACTAGCCTCTCTTAGTAGTGGGCATAGCGTACAAGAACAGTGCATGCATTGACTGACCACTGCTTCACAAAGGTGATCAATATACGAAGGACGTATATTAAGGCCCTAGTAAGTGTCCAGTATGGCAGGGTATGGTTTGCACCTGCCCTGGAAGTAAATGCTGTATAGCATCATCTTTTACGTGACGTTCACCTCACCAGAAATGGCATATATTTCTACATTTTAACAGTTCAATTAAAAAGCTGTATTGTAGTGTCACCATTCCGCATTGTAAGTAGTTGCATCTTTTGTTTTTATTGGGCTGTTTTCGGTTCATTTGCACAAGGACTTTCATGTTCAAGAGTCTGAATACAGGTGGAGTGGGTGTTTGGCACAGGTTTCAACAAATTACAAAATTAAATGAGCATTATAGACGTAACCTCAATCTGTTTCCTGTTTTCACACATCTTCGCGATTCCTCCTAACAACACGTTGTGCATGACAGTCAGTGTGCTGAGGGAAATAATGCCTTTAAAATGTGGCAAAAATGCGCTGTAGTTGAACTTGGCTAAACTCCGCCTACTTTACAGTAATGTTATTGACTGACATGCAATACGCTCAATCACAGAGTGATTTAACAAAGCAAGAGGAGGCACAAAAGACAGTCAAAATGTTTTAAAAATGTTTAAAATCAGTATATTTATTTACAGTGAGTGTATTAAAATGTTAATACATTTTCAGTGAAGTTTTAAAGCCCCATTAAGGCAGCTCTCAGACAGTGGTGTTCAGTAAATGGTTGAGTCGTTGAGAATGTAAACAGTCAAACTTCACCACCACAAAGCCTCAGTCACTGCAGTAAACCCCCCACTGTTTTCCCATAGTTCAGTGAAACAGGATTTTATGCAACACACTTAGGTAATTCTCTTGGGTAAGGGAAAATCTTCCTTTAAGGTTTATACTTAATGGGAAAACTTATCTTAAAGGTAAGATGCATAGGATGTGAAAATTTCTTGAAATATCGTGATGTTATATTTTTATCAACATTTTGCCCACCCTTAATTTACATACATCAAACTATTCAGCTTACAGTTTAGCTCCACCCACTCCTGTTGAAGTTATAAGCAGCATTTTAGCCTGTACTGCTTTTTGAAAGTGTACAGGGCAGCCAATCAGAAAGGAGTCTGTTTACATACATCAATCCTAAAGCAATCGCAACAAAAAACAGGCCTATTAGAGTCATTCACTGAGTATCTTGTACTCAACACACCTTGGTTTTATAAAGCTGCCAAAGACAATAATTGATAAAGACATCTCAATCAGTTAATCACACTCTTTTGTTCTAAAACTTATTTTCTGTTGCTGTCTTTACTGCCCTTTCCTCTCTTTCTCTCTCTCTCTCTCTCTCTCTCTGTCTTTTTGAATGAATGACACAGGTGACATACAGAGAGAGAGAGAGAGAGAGAGAGAGAGAGTCTGACTCTGTCCTTGGCTGAAGGGGGTTCCTGAGGAGTTCATGGCAAGATACTATGACTAATGAGGGAAACCATGACAAAATAAGACAAATGGTGTGGACCAACTTCATTACATTACTGACAGCTTGACAGCATCATCACTTAATGTGGTATTTTTTAATCTGCAACTAATTTGGAAAACAGAAGTGATTGTGGCAGTTTTCCTTTTCGCAATATGAAAATGGAGCTACATCCAGCTACTAAATGCTACTGAACAGAACAGTGTGTGTGAACGTAAAGCTGAGATGATGCCTTCATTATAAGAGTTTAGTTAAGCATTCAGAAAGCTTACAAAGCATATCATCTTGTTTTCAGTCTGCAAACCGTTTTGCTCCACAGCCCATCCATCTTTCAGGTTCAGCTAAATGATGCAACAACAGTTCAGCAAGCTTGTGCAATGCTGCCTTCTGAAGAAATGGAGGGGTGGGGGGTGGGGCCTGACTGCACTTAAATAACTGTACTTAAATAAATGACTTGAACTAATGATGATTTTCATGTTGCACAGTTTCAGCCTAGTGCAGTGCTTTATATATAAACAAAGCTACTCAGCGTGGTTTGATGTGAAGTGGTTAATTGTAGAGAAACTTACTGGCTCAGATTTCTGTAAAGTGGTGGTGATAGGAACCAGGGATCGTGATGTCTACAACACAAATACAGCAGTGATAATGATTTTTCTTTGGGGTCTATTTTGCCTCACAACATCCTGCAAGTACACATTGACATGAATATGTTCTAAAATACACACTCATTATAAAAAAAAAAAAAAGTTGTACCCAGAAGGAATCAACCGACAGGAATGAAACTTAGTGGGTAGGTTTGATGTTGTGAGACATGCTAATAATTCAAGTTTCAGGCTGGTCGTGCATGTGACGTAGGCAAGAACGGACGTTATCACTGTACCTGACTGATTATATAAGGTCGTCCTATTGCGCGTGCTTTCCATCCTGACTCATGATGTTGTGTTGTTAGCATCCTTTGCAAGTGAAGTATGCCTCAAAGAGGAGTTCAAAAGCACTTTGAGCAATGTAAGGTTCCAGGAAATGGGATGGTCATATTGCACCCCATACTAGTCGTGGGAGACCTACACAAACCATGAACAGACAGATGACAGTGGAGTGACACAACAGCCACGATTGCGAACATTCAGCAAACAGTGATGTCCTCCATGAGTCATCCTGTTAGTGCCAGCACCATTGGCAGATGGCTGCACGACGCAGGACTACATGCATGCTGACCGTTGCAACAATGGCCCTTAACACCACATTAACATCACCAAAGACTGCAATGGTGTTGTGCCAGACTGTCATGGAGTGGCAGGGGTCCATCTTCAGTGCTGAGTCCCACTTTTGTCTTGGTGGAGACGACCAACGGATCCATGTGTGGAGACACCATGGTCAGCGCCAAGACGAACAGTTTGTTGTCACAAGTCGCAAGAACTGAGAGATGTCTGGCATGTTGCATTAGCAAACATGGTGGCCCAATGCCATACTGGTTGACACTACTTCTGTATGTGTAGCTTAATAAATATAAATATTGCCCATATGAGTCTAAATTTATCATCATTTATTTTTCCTGGTAACTTTTATCTTCCTTCCTAATAACATCGCAATTCAACACTTCCTTCTGGGTGCAGCTATATTTTTGATGATGACTGTAAGTTTTAGGCTCATCTCAAAACTATTATGAAACAAAGTCAGGCAGCATGTAATTCATGTAATAACTTTCTGTGAAGGAGCTTTTGGAGACACTAAACTCTTCAGACGTCCAGTTCACCACCACTGTAAAAGAATTCAGACCCTCTTGCAGAAACCATTTTAGCACTTTCTATAAATAAACCAGCGCTCTGCCCAACAGTAAAGTACAGTATATGCAAAATTACTACACACATAGCTGAGCATTATGAAATATGACACAATCCTGATTTAATGGGCAGCAATTGTGACAGAAACTAAAGGTGACTTAATGAGTAAAGGTGACTTAAATATAATATGACTGGAAACCGTGCTAGGCAGGACATACAACTTAGACATATAACAGAAGCCTGTTGTCAAATATCTCGGCATCAGTTACATTCCTAACTGTCTGCGCATTCATAGACTCCACATCCATATAAAAAAAGGTAGACTTCCCTGTCTAGAGCCAAATGTGAACCCAAAGGTAGAAGTCACATGCACTGAAAGATATATTAAGATAGAGACTTTCTACAGAACACAGGCTTCACATTCGGTGTGAAATGATTTGAATAAAGTCTAAATAAAGCATAAAGTCTGCTCAATATCAGCGTTGTAAATTTTTCATCACTTGGGGTCAGCGGGTCCACTGTAATCTCAGGAACAGAGACAGCCCTGAGTGTCAGCTGTCGGTCTGTCTTTGACTGTCACATACATTATTAAGTGCCTGCTACAAGCCACTTCTTCATACCAGGAAGCTTGGTTTGTTTTTATTTCTCATGGAATTACACAAATTTGCACCCAAAAACACTGAAACACATTTAAATAATGCACAAGCTCGAGCTTTTGGTAATTAGTTTTTCTGCTCGATAAAAGGTGCAGGTCTAGGGGTCCACTGACAGAGAGTGTTTTGGTAAGCTGGGAATGTTGGTGCTGTCGTCCCGCTGCTCTTCATGTTCACTCAGGTTTGTTGACGGTGGAGCGGAGGGGCGCTGACTTCTCAGGGAGCCCTCATGTCTTTGTTACCTTCTGGCTCTCCCTTTTAGTTCTGCTGTAATAGCCAGGCCTGCCGAAGTCACTGCTGCACTCTGTTAACACCATATAGTGTACTCAAATATTTAAATCTTCTGTCAGAGGTAACAATCTGTATGTTCTCTTTGCCTGAGCTGAACTGCTGCCCATCCTGGGCAGTCTGATGCTGTCGCTACATCTGCTCTGACTGGGTGCCACTGCTTGCCTTTAACCACCACGGAGCTCCTGGCTGTCCTGCACTGTGGAAGCTTGGCCTGCGTCCTGCTGACCCATCCGATGACCCAGCTATTTAATTACAGACTAACCAGACATTTATTCCTCTATCTTACAAACACTGAACGCTCCTTTCCTTTGCTTGTCTTGTTGTCTGGTGTTGACCCGAGGAGGATGGGTTCCCCTTTTGAGTCTTGGTTCCTCTCAAGGTTTCTTCCTTTTGAACTGAGGGAGTTTTTCCTCGCCTCTGTCGCCCTTGGCTTGCTCACTGGGGGCTCGGACACCAGATTCTTTGTAAAGCTGCTTTGTGACAACATCTGTTGTAAAAGGCACTATATAAATAAATGTTGACTTGACTTGACAAGCTTTCAGAAAACGGACGACTGTCTCAAACAGCAAAAACTTACTCAACTGAACAACAACAAATCCTGTGCAGCCTTTCAAAGACAAAAGACAAAGAAAAAGTCTGAACTCCTAGATTAGATTATTTAATCATGTACAAAATAATATTTGTATTGCTTTATTAAACTTTGAGATTAAACCCCTGCATCTGGATAATAATAACATGACCACACGTGTCTCGAGAGTGTTTCTAGTGGGCTGTATTTCTGATGAACCTGATGTTTGCACCAGACGTAGTCATATGATCACACTCTGTTGGATATATATTCATGACTTTATGAATATGTAAATAAAAAGCGTTGTTTTACCGCTGCCACTGTAGCTCCTATTATAATCACCTATTTAATGACTCTTCAGTAACATAACACTTATTGTACTTTTCCCTCCTTAACTCATTAACAGTCTGTGTTCTTGTTACATGTCATACATAAGCACTGGGCTCGACTGTCTAATAGAAGCTGGACTTGAGTTCCACAGTTTAGAAGCATAATAACTGAAAGATTTTGACACACATGAAAAAAAAAAAAAGACTCTGATTCTGATTAATCAGCCTGCAGAGATCTTACTTTCCTGAGTGGCTTTATTTCCCTTGTGCTAAAGCTCTCCCTGTATAGAAAAGACAGAGAGACAGTTCTACCACCCAGACCAAGAACGTGGCTAAGACCTTCCACCATTTGATTTGACGAGTTGAGTTTATAATGTAGATGCCCATGCTACGAGACTACATACAGGTAGTGATGATCAAAAACGTTATTTTTCCAACATTAGGCGACTTTCCACATGGGACTAAAATGATCAGACCATGGCATGGGGAGTGCAAAAACAGTAGGTAATTCAGCCTGTAAAAGGGAGGAGGGAGAAAAACACGTACATGGCCAATGTCGCCTACACAGTAAAGTCAAAACATATAAGTCAGTTCTAGTAGACCCCAAATATAAAATGCTGAACAGTGAAAATGAGAATAATAGGTCCTCTTTAATATGGATAGTGTGCTAGAAAGCGAAATATGGCGAATAGCAGCGGTAAAAAAAAAAATCACTGCTCAGCCCATCAAGAATGAGCATGAACTATAAACTGTTAATTTAATCAAGCCACTGAGTTTAAATACATAATCATAACAGCTTTACATGCTTGAAACAAGTTACCAGTGCGTTAAATGACATATGCTGTAGTATATAAGTTCTCCAGCTTTCTCGTGGCATGAACAACTTTTCAGACTGTTTTGGTTTTGATAGTCATTTTGATGGCGAGGTGAACAGTGTTTATCTTCACTCTTGCCAGTTTTGGAGCATTTCGATTCTCAGTGGCCCACCAGAGTGTGACAGCAAGAGCAAATGAGGTGGGGAAGGTAAATGAAGTGACACACCTTGGCAATCCCACAGCGTGGCCTCTTAAGCACTTAAGCGGAGGTATCAAAACAGGAACACCTTATTCACCTGGATAACAAATGGACTATCACAAGAAAACTGATTCACAGGGACCCATAAAGGTCAAGCCTTACAACAAATTCCAAAGCCTGTGGTGCATCAGTTAGAGAGAGAGAGTTACAGGGTGCAGTATTAGAGAAATGTGCAAACTGCTCATTTCCTCCACAACATCCGCAAACAGCCATCCAAGACAATTAAGAGAAAGCTTGGATCGCGGTGGGTAAAAATAAATCTTCCTAGGCCCGGTCCTGCTGTATGATTTGGCGTCTGTGTGCGGCTCATTTCTGTGTAAATGTAGCACGGCTCGCGCTGTGTTTAAGCCCAGGAGTGGCTGCCTCCTCCTGAGAGGGAGAATCCATCAAACTCTCCCGGGAATAGCTTAGCTAGAGCAGCTGCTGCCCCTGTGAGGCAGAAAAAGTGTTGCGGTTGCAGATTGTGTGTTATCGTAGAGGCTTTTCTCTTCTTCTGCCTCATTCTTTCCCTCTCTCGCAGTCTCTCGTCTGAACTTACCTATGCGCTATATTTGTCTGCAGTAGCGTTTTTTATCATTACTGAGAATGGGGCTTGGGTCATTACACAGCTACAATTCAATGCAAATGCTACTGAAATTGCACCGCAACTACCCCACCCCCCGGCTCGTACTCCAGAACAGAAAGCAATTCCAGGGCTTTCTTATTAGTGGGGGAATCTTTTCAAGATGGGCCTCGATGCAAGCCTCCCCCAGCAACAGAGACACATGAGCAAAGCAGAGAAATGACATGTGCGAAGACGGTGTTTATCACCTACTAAAGAGGCTTCCTTGCCTCATATGCACATTAAAGATTTGTAGCCTGTAAGTGTCGTGAGTGACTGGACTTTTAATTACATGGGATGTCTGAAGACTGTAGTACGCTTCGCTGGAATACAAATTAAATCACTGCAGTAATACAGTACAAACACCAAATAAAGCACCTTAGGGGTGTGTAATATATTGTTTGTTAATTGTTGTTTTACAATATTGGCTTTTTGCAGTACTGATATCACAGCATTCATTGTATTCAGTTATGCCTTTAAGAATGTTCCGCCACCATTTTGGTAAGCAAGTAATAACTCGGACTGTGCTATAATATTGCTTGTCTAGTCACAGGTGCTGCAGCTACAACCAAGCAAAATAGACCAGAATGACCAGAATGAAAAATAAGTGGACACTTGGAGAGGACTAGCTTGGATCCATAAAACTGCATCTCTCTTAAGTTCAGAACATTTCACCAAAACCACCAAGACTCTTAATGCATCCAGAAGAAGTGTCAGATTGCAATGCTATTGGGAAGGAAGATAAAGGTTACCAGGAACAATAAATGATGATAAACTTAGACTAATGTGGGCAATATTTATTGAGCTACACATACAGAAGTAGTGTGTAGTCTCAGTATGGCGTCCGGACACCATGATGGCTAAAGCAACATGCATACGTCTCGGCATGGAGTTGTAGAGGTTCCTAATAGTGTCCTGCAATAATCTATCTCATGCAACTTGAATATTCTCACGCAGTTCCTGCAGATTTTGTGGTAGGGGTGGAGGTGGAGTTACACCAGGCCTTCTGAACATGTGATACGTGACAAAACAAACTTTCATATTGGTGCTGACCACAGTGCCCCCAAACACGTATTTGTTGGTCATCTCCACCAAGACAAAAGCGGGACTCATCACTGAAGATGACCTGCTGCCATTCTGAGTCACTCCATGACAGTCGGGCATGACACCATTGCAGTCTTTGGTGATGTTAACGTGATGTTAAGGGCAGTCGTCATTGTGGTCTATGTGCATGTGATCTTGTGTTGTGCTGCCGTCTGCCAAAGGTGCTGGCACCAACAGGATCACTCATTGAATGTCTGCAATTGTGACTGTTGAGTCAGTCAGGTACAGTGAGAAGGGCCGTCCTTGCTTATGTCGCATGTGCAGCTAAGCATGAAACTTTGCATGTCTCACAACGTGAAACCCACCCACCAAGTTTCATTCCTGTCGGTTGATTCCTTCTGGGCGCAGTTACTTGTGCAGCTATTTTTTTAGGGATGAATATAGAATGAATTTCGAAAGAAGACACTGAGCATGAAGCCAGTATCATGTCACAGAACAATCTGAAGATGTCACGTTTACCTCAGTAAATGCATCCTTAATCAGGAAATACCTTAAACTACATGTTGAAGTTAATCAGCTGCTGTTGGACTATTGAATGTGTCTCATTGGCTGACTTAACACTGCATTCCAAACAGACTACGGCCAGAATGAAAAAGTAGTGATGGGTGAATACTGAATACAATGTCCTAAATGTATTCAGTAATGTATGCCATTATAATACATAAAACGTTTAGAATACATTTGGAATACATATTGATCAGGCACTTGGTTGGGAAACTGCTGTTGTCATTTTTATTCAGTTCACGCTGTTTCTCACCGTTTCTGGTGGCAGGTTCCTTCATGTAATTCTTCTGAAAAAATCACTTATTTAAAAATCTCTACATTATTTTAGTTCTCGTTGCTTACTTTGGTTCACTGATGTCCCCATAATCCATCCAGGGTGCTATTCCATACTGTCGAATGAACACAGAAGTTGATTTCCAACATGATGACAGCGCAACTGTGTGACATCATCAGAATACTAAGAATTGCAAATCACTAAGGACTTGATGTATTTAACCTGTTTTAACCAGGATGTGTCCAGTTTGCACCTGAAACCAGTGCAAAAGGCTTATTATTTTGTTTCTCAAATTCTGTTCTTTCGCTGGAATAAAATTACATCCATGTAGCATGGTTTGGTGGAAAAGAACTTCATTGATTAACATCAATATCTCTTCACCACTAACTTTACCTTTCCTTTTATTGTTGCAACTAAATTGAAAGTTAGCACATAAAGTTTAATGTTGTGCTGTGAACATCTCGTTTTATCACAGATCCGGATGAGACCAAAAGTGATTTGGCATTGTACGAAATTGCACCCCACACCGTGACACCAGACCTTCTAGACGTGTGATACGTGACAACAAACCGTTCATTTTGGTGCTGACCATGGTGCGTCCACACATGGTTTTGTTGGTTGTCTACACAAAGACAAAAGTGGGACTCATCACTGAAGATGCCCATTGCAATTCTGAGTCACTCCATGACAGTCTGACATGACGCCAAGCACGAAATTTGAATCATTCGCATGTCTCACAATGTCAAACCCACCCACCAAGTTTCATTCCTGTCGGTTGATTTTTCCTGGATGCAACTACGTTTTTATGATAAGTATATATTTTTATATATTTATTTATTTATTTATTTATTTAGAAGCTACTGCCCATCCTGTGCACTCAGATGCCGTTGCTTCACCTGCCTCGGCTGGGTGCCACTGCCTTCCTGTTTGCCTACCATGAAGCTTCTCCTTGTCTTGTGCTGTGAGCGGGCCTCACCCGCATCACACACAACATCCAGTGTTCCAGCTATTTAAGCACAGACAAATCTGTCATTACTTCCCCTGCTTCAAAAACACTCAACACCTCTCTTATTCATTGTCTATCATTTTAACTCTTTTTTTTTTGTGTTTGTTGCTATCCGGTGTCGACCTGAAGAGGCTGGGTTCCCCCTTTGAGTCTTGGTTCCTCTCGAGGGTTCTTCGTCTTGCTCGGAGGGAGTTTTTCCTTGCCACTGTCGCCTTTGGCTTGCTCAGTGGGGACTTGGACCCGGATTCTCTGTAAAGCTGCTTTGTGACAATATCTGTAAAAATCACTATATAAATAAATGTTGACTTGACTTGACTTAAACCTTCTGTCATATAATGATGAAAATATTATAAAATAATAGTGTTTAGTATAGAACTAATAATATAATAAGAAATAATAATTGCCACTAAGATCCTCTAAAAATCCAGCACTCAAACAACAGCCTGTCCACTCAAACAACAAAAACATCATCGTCCATATTGCTTCTTCCTCTCTTTTTCTGGCATCTGTTCTCAAAGCCAGCATGTGCACAAGCAAAGCCTGTCTGGAATTAAAGCCTGAACCGAGTGGCCACCTCATCCTCTTTCAGTCGAGTGAAGTCCGGCCTCTTCTGAAGAGTGGTTTTGCTGCCAGGTCACTGACCATGTGATCTACCAGCTCAGGAAAGGGGGTGATGCATTTGTGGAAAGTATTGGAAAACATTGCCCAGTGTCTGTGTGTAAACATTGTTTCTGGCTTTCTCTCCAGAGACAAAGGAGGTCTCCACCTGGGACTAAGCAATAGAGCCTCAGTGAAACTGACACAACACAGTGAATGTCTTATGATGCTCAATAAAAGAAAAGTCATGGAATAAAAGACAGCATATCAAAGCCTTCCTTTGGCATGTCTGATGCCACTCTTTCAAGGTTTTCCCAATCTAAGAGAGAAATGAGAAAAGGAAGGACTGATGAAACAAACGTTTCAACTAAGTTTCCCACATAGGGAGATCAGAAATAAGCTTTTATAAAAAGAAACATCAAATCAATTCAAAACTTCATCACATTTCTCTCATGCTTTTCTTGAAAGTTCGTCACTGCATCCACAAATGCAAAATAGAAACCACATATAAACAGGATCCCGAAACACTGCTGCCTTCTCAGAGCAAGAGCTTATTTATGAGGGACTGAGAAAAGTAGAAAAGTGCCCTTTGGTTGGATGAGCAGAGGGACCATCCAGCTTGCTATCATCGGATAGTTTGAAAGCCAGCATTCATGATGGTTATGGAGGGCCTTAGTGCACATGCCATGAGTGACTAACACATCTGTGAAGGCACTACTGATGCTGGATGATATATACAGAGAGCATATGTTGCCATCCAGATGACATCTTTTTCAGGAAAGGTCTTGCTCATTTCAGCAGGACAAGGCCAAACCATATTTTGCACAACTCCGTAGCAAAAGTGGCCTGGGCGCTAAACTGACACCGAACTGATGAACAGCTGAAATCTGAACTCTTCTATCAAGCACACATTTCACTTTTAGATCTACAGCAATTGCCTCCTTAGTTCCCAACTGCTTGCAGAGAGTTGTTAAAAGGAGAGGTGATGGACAGAGTCACAAACGTGTTGCCATTCAACATTTGATATGTTGCTGTTATACCATTTTAATTAAAAATATGGTTTGAATGATTTGCATATCATCGCATTCTCGTTGCATTTATATATTGCACAGTGCCACAGTGCCCTTTTTTAAGAGGTGGTTATACACTAGCTTTCATTAAACAGTTTTTGCTGCTGTGAAGTTGCCAGTTCAGTGGTATTTTGGACACATTTCCCCATAGAGAGAAATTTCTAAAAGATTTAATTTGCTGAAAAAAATCATTTGCAATAAGTAATTGCCTTCATGTGTATTTGTGCTTTCAAGTAATTCTGTATTGTACTAAGACTCAGCTAGAGTTCATGTTTCTTACTGCTGAATAACTACACACAAAGATCACAATGAGCATCAAAAAATGACGGTGCCTTTTTCTTGAACTTGCCACAGGAATCATAAATATACATAATGCACACAATCATACATATACATCACGAACATTATATAGATAGGATTGTTACTACTGGGTTATGCTAACCAGCCTTCGCCTTCAAACAATCGTCTGTACGTTCCACACAAACACTGGGGTTGTTTCTGCATGTGATTGATATACTGCCTATTCTGTGGAGGCTTTTTCTGTCTAGTTTATACTTTCCTCACACGAATTGCATCTGAAAGGCAGGGTCTCAGAAGCCTCTCTACTGAAATCAAAGAGACTCCCCCCCACCCCCTGTAATTAGGGCCCATTCTTTGATGGGAACTTAGTAGGAATAAGAAACAGTCCACATCAATAATTAAGTGGAAAAACAACAACAAACACAACAACAAACACAACAACCACAGAAACAAGAAATTATGCCACATTTTCCTGCTCTCTGACGCTTATCGCTAGGAAATGTCGGCAACAAGTACAGCATCGATCCTGAAGTGCCCTCCCCATGTGTTTGCCCTGTCAAAAAATCTAGAGCAGCCTCCTCGCACAGCCGTAACACTCCCTGACCTCACGTCTACAAGCAGAACTTGACAGCTTTTGATGAGGCCATTGAGACAGCACTGTAAAAATGCTGGATCTGTCCGCATGTACTCTAAGCTTTCCCTCTGCCCAATTTCTGTAGAACACACTATCCACTGGAGGTGGGGAATCTGACAGAAATGTTGAGGTACCTGAAGATATTTTCACACTATACTCTATGTATTACAATATTTCATTTGTTAATATTTAATAATACACAGTGGGCCAGATCGTAAAGCTAAGCAGTAGTGATACCACATGAAATGTATTTTTATTCAAAAGTTACCATTGTGGTGAGGAGGATGTCTTCATGGTAAAAGTCATGGTAAATGTCTTTATGGTAAAAGCCAATCAAAATCATATCAATGAGCTAATGCATATTAATAACCAAAGCTCAGCACCTTTTTGGTGTCAAAATGCAGCGAAGAAAAACAAGAGCCAATTATTCATCAAAGTGCCCTACAGACAAGTCGAATCTGTAGGATCAAACTGGAGGGTGTGTGCAAATTTGAGCCTAGGAGTTTAACAACCAGAAGAAAAATTAGTAATACAAGCTACAACGCTAAAAATAAGCATAATACAGGAAATAACAATATTACTAATAATTAGTGCATATGTCAGTCTAGTACAAAAGTGGATATACTTATGCACATTGGTATGCTGCAACTATTCAATTATCCAAGACACATTACACTGTGCAATTGTTTTATACTACAGACAACACCCAAACAATTAAAACACAAACCCAATGCTTGTGCACAAACTCATCCAATACACTAAAATAACATATAATGTTATTTAGTAAAATAAGCTCAGTGGACAAACAATGAGTACCCTGTGACTGAAGCCTAAAACATCCATAAGCATGAATAACAGCTGTGACTGGATTTGGCATGGACTGGACAAGTTTCTAGATGTAGGCCACATCAGTGTTCAGCCACTCTTGCATCAAAGAATTGTGCAGTTCAGGCAGATTTGGTGGATGCCTTCCCTGGCACAATTCTGAGCAGAATCCTTCCTTCACACTATGGTCTTTGGCACGCCAAAATTCAATCACTCCTTTTAGCCAATCATTAAAATCTGCTTTGCGACACAGTTTCCACACATCAAACGAGACATTGACTGCACTGTACCACCTCTTCTCACTATAAAGTGTGGTAAGTAGAAACAGCAGCACACTCACTGTTCAACCTCAAACTCCACCTACAAGCACAGTTTTTGGCTCAGGAGCCGCCGACTGCTGTTGTTTTATTGGCATAAATTTAAGTTTGCGTTGTGTAAATAATATGTAAATGAGATTCTGGTAGGCTGGTGCTTGATACATCATTCGTGACAGGACCTCTGCTTGTTTCAATGTTGTTTCCAAGTTTCTTGTATCAGACACAGATTTTAAATGTGTGCTCCTTTTCACACAATGTTGATCCTTAGGGGCCAGATGTGATGCTACCAAGGGAGGGCAAAAGTCTGGGACAAGCTTCCTCTGAGATATAAGAAGCCAGCCACCACATCTTTTCAAACTGCTACTAATGCAATGTCACTGGACAGCTCAACATGCTTGCAGAAGAATGCTACCTCTGTTATGCCGCCCAAAATATGCCTCCCTCGACTAGCATCATGCATCATGAGCGACAGAAAGCAAGGACAGTTATGCTCCCTTGACCGCTGGCCACAAATGGCTAGGGCATCACCAAGGACTGAACTGGCATTCTCGTGACGATAGGATCAATGTTTGAACTTGCCAAATGACTGCCTCAGGAGCTCCACAACGTAAAAATGCTTTGCATCCTACACATTACTACATCCAGTGATTTATTACATTTGGTCAGCATTCAAACCCGTAAACTCCTCACAGTAAGTAGTTGCACATTATTGACAGCATTTAGGAGATTACATGTGTGTAAATTTCACTTTTTAATATGCAGTTGTTCACTCCCCTAGAAGCACTGACATTGCCCACAACATGCTCAGAAAGGTTTATTATGACAAAAATGATTAGGTTCACAATATTGTATCATCATATCACCACTTCCTACTCTATACCCCTCCCCCCCGACCCTCAGAGAAGAAAATAAGAGCATATATTAGCTCACAAAAACTCCAAGCCATGTTCACAAACACAAGCGCTACATTTAGGCCGGGGAATACAAATTAACCTGAGGTGCCATCAGCAATCAAGCCTAATTTCAATAACATTGTGTTTCATATTCGCGTGCATTCCCATTAGCGTAATCAAGCGACAACAAAATGTTTTCCTGCCTGATAATAGCGCCGGCGTCCCATGCGCATGAGGAAATTACAGGGAGACACGAGTCCAGATTGCATTTGGAGACTCCCGTCAACAGCAGATAAACCAACCTGCAGGACCACTGATAGCCCACCCTGATCTGATTTGAGACAAGGGGGACACTGGAGCCGCAAACTCAGCGATGCCCGTCAAAAACCCTCCAAAGCAAAAAATCGATTACTTTTGTCTGGCCACTGCGCTCTAACCATGTTATCTCGCTAATGATGCAGTGGCCACCTTTTGGAGGCACTGCATTAATATTCCCTTTGGCATGCATCATCAACACAGGACACAGAACACGACGTCCACAGACGACGATAAAAGAAAATGCTGCATCAAGAGAGCTGCCTCAAGAGATAAACTTGGATCACTTATCCAAGGCCATCCTTGCAGCTTGTTAGCTCCTTTCATTTCCTCCCAGCTGAAATACCTTTTCATTGGTTCTAGTCTCAAAACACTGGATTGCTTTTGCTTGCGTGGGTCAAACCCAGGCAGAAAATAGGCTCCACAACTAAAACAAGATAATCAATGTGGATAATTCTTTGTGCTTTTCATTAAAAGGCCTAGCAACATTGTGTTTATCAGCTATAGCAATAAAAAATGCTTATTAAATGCTACATTGCAAAACAAAACATTTGATTTGCAGGATTTTAAGTTACAAACACAAGAACACCTGTTATACATGACTGCTGATACAACTTTCACTTTCCTTTGCTAGCTGGCTGGTAATTGGCATGCTAAAGGCTACATGGGTAACAAGAAGAAAAAGAAAGGCATTCCACAGTCCTACTCCAAGTCTTACAACAAGTAAGGCTGCAACAAATACTCACACATTATGAACTTTATGTTCAAATACCTTTAAAAAAAAAAGTTTTGCATTGCAAAATGTGCATGGCTAGTCGATTAGCTCACTGAGGCTAAGTGAAATGTGCTTGGGCTTAGGCCATCCTCAGGCTTTATAGGTACAATATATTTAGGATTTTAAAGATAAGCAAGCCACTTAAAAGTCATATGTATTATAATGTAAACAGTTACATACATCCTGAATGTCCAGAAATTTGCATTGTGTTATTGGTCTTGCCAATATAATACAAAATCTACATAGACATCTATAACATGAACAACAGTTAGGATGTTCTGTGTGATTCATACCTTCAGAGAGCTTCAGACACTTGTTTTAAGAAATACAAGCAAAATGATCTGGCAATTGAGTAAAATAAACTGGTAAAATTACCTGTTTTTAAGTAATTACCTCAACACTGAAGCTACTTGCACTAACCCTAATGCACTATGTATGGTCTACAGTGCAACACTTTTGTGACTGAAAAGCCAAAGAAAGCTTTGGGAGCTTTTTGTAGCAATAAAATGTTTGCATTTCTCCTTCTTTTTGCACTATTGCGAATAGCCTATCAATAGCCATCAACATGTATATCTGTTCATTTCCATGACATAACTGAATTGAATGTATGTGGAGGAACTTCACAATGCTGAATTTCTTTATTAGGAATTGAACAGTTAGAGGATGGAGGATGCAGAAGGTAAAGGGTTTGCATAAAAAAACCCACCAGGCACATTTCCTAAACAGATTATTATGACTTTGACACAAGAATACCAGCAATTCTTCAGCATTATGGGGTATTTACTTGAGGCAGAGACACTCTACATTAAAGGCCAATTTCCAAAGTGATAAGGAAACAATTTACTGAAGACCCATAAAAATAACTCTGTACCATCCATAATACTAACAAGTAAACTGAGTGCAATATAATGACACAGAATGAGTCTTGGACGCACCCAAAGGGGAAATATTCAAATAAGTGACAATAAAGAATACTATTCTGTCACAGATATATCAGTGATTTTGAGTGAATTAATTATATTATAGTGTTTAACGTCATCATTGTTTTGTACTATAATAAATAGGCGGGCAAAGCAATGAGCTTTTAACAGGATAAACAACAACACAGAGATGCAGGTGATTCAGACAAAACAGGAAAACGATTAGAATTCAAATCTGTCTCTCTGCATATTTTGTTATCCCTTCTTTACCCTGTTAATCAGTGATCCAGACCCTCACAGGACCACTGCAGAGCAGGTATTATGTGGGTGGTGTTGTGTTGGTGGGAGCGGATCAGAGACAGCAGTGCTGCTGGAGTGTTTAAACACCTCAGTGTCACTGCTGGACTGAGAATAGTCCACCAACCAAAACTAACCAGCCAACAGCGTCCTGTGGGCTGCGTCCTGTGGGCTGCGTCCTGTGGGCTGCGTCCTGTGACTACTGATGAAGGAGTAGAGGATGACCAATGCAAACTGTGCAGTACCAGATGAGCTACCGTCTCTGACTTTACATCTACAGGGTGGACCAGCACGGTAGAAGTGTCTAATAGAGTGGACAGAGTGTTTATAAACTCCAGCAGCACTGCTGTGTCTTTGGCATTTGGCATTAGTCTTTTTAATTTGTTTGTATAATTTACTTTGTCACCTGCCTGTAAAGAATATTATTATTATTATTATTATTATTATTATTATTATTATTATTATAGGAAATTGGATAAAATAAGCTATTCTATTATAAAAGAACACTTTCAGGGACACTAAATAAACATAGAAAAGTGGAGTCAGTAATACTTCCTTGTGAATGGCATTGTGAACACAGAATACCAAATGTCCCAAAAGACTCTGGATAGAATATCATAAACATGTTAAATACCATACTGCTTCACTGTAGCCCATTCCCCACACTAGAACAAAAGATGATGACAGAAATGGCAAGAAACAAACAGCACCCTCCTGCATAAGTTTAGAATAGGTATTCAGTGCTTATCTATCACGCTTTATCACAAAATATGGATATTAAATTAATTTATAACTTGAATGCAGCCAATTTATACTCCCTACAGCTGTTTATCATTTTGAGCATGTAACATTTCTTCAGTTTTGAACTCTAAACATCACTTGTGTTTAAACTTCACCACTCGCCATTTGTGATGTAGTTTGCTGATGGTCCCTAAGCTTTCAGGAGCTTCAGGGGTTTCAGGAGCCCACAGAAATCAACAAATCTTATAAGATTTAAAATGCACATGAAAACTCAAAGAGAGCTGATTATTTTAGTTCCTGCTAATGATGAATTACCCATTTTAACAATTTTGCACCCATCATTCAAAAAATACTGAAGAAATCATCTATTTCCAATCTATTCCATCTATTCCTCTATTTCTATGCAAAAATAAAACCAACATTTTACTGTTCATGAGACCCTTTTCACATTTGTTTTTCTGTTCCACAGTATTCTCCTTAGTTAACAATTATGCTAATGAAAGCTTGATTTACTGTATAGACAGTCAAACTGTAAAATGTAATGTGGCAAAAAAAACCACCAAAAAAAACCGTGGAGCTCTTACTTTCAGTTTGCTGCTGTAGAAATGTCTTTGGAAAACAGTTCTGTCAATAAAAATGTATCTCAAAAATGGTAACTTTAAAGGACAAAACACCCTTAGCTTTGAATAGAAGTTAATGGAAAAACTAGATTTTTTTCAAAGTAACTTTGGAGTGTTTCTTTTGCTCCATTCATCATGAATTTTGGCAGGTCAAAAAGGACATCTGGCCTTTTCAAATTCTGCAAAAAAAAAAAATTCTGTACAAAAGAACAAAAATGGATATACGAGTTTTCTTCCAACAGCAGCAACTTGCAAAAAGTACTATAGATTGGCACAACAAAAGATCATGAACTGCTGCTTGTTCTTTAGATTCCTCTGCTGGCAGCAGTCCCAAACCCCTTTTTTCCACAATAAATAACCCTTCCAATCTACAAGGTTCATGGGACTTATTTATTGCTCAAATGGCGAATGTATGCAGTAATCACCCTTTTATAATGCACCAGTAGTCTGTTTTTTCCTGTAATGGAATACAGTTACCTATTTTTGTATCCTGTTTACATCATGCTGGTACATGTATTCTGTTACTACTCCATGCTGCTTAAATTAATTAGAGCTATATCTTTTCAATATGTTATCATGCATGACTGGTACAGCACTGGCAGTCAAAGACACTTACTTATTAGTAATGAAACTAAACTATGAAATATAATTTCAGATTTCTATTATCACAAACAGAACTTTTTTTCTTGGAGCTATCTTGCTTTTCCTCTCAACACAATATTTCAGCTTGGTGCTAATCACTGTGCATTAAGTGATATCACAGACACAAGGAGTTCCAAATGGGCTGTTTTTGCAGGCTGCTTTCCACACATGGACATTGTGGACAGATGAGTAAATGGAATATTTTGAAACTAGTAATGTTAAAATATTATTTTGAAAATCATAATGTTTAAAATATTAGAAATTTGGGTTTTCTCTGGGCCATTTACCGTCTGACCAAAGGGAGACAGTACAATGTTTGTTTCTCAGTTTCTGAATTTCTGAAATATCAGGAAAAGCTGTACATCATGGCTCTGTTTTGTAGCAGTAGATGATTACTACATGCTGGCAAATGCAGAATGAGCCATATGTTTCTCCACTAAGATAAAAGAAAACTCCCAATTTTGTGCTGGATAAACAACGAGAGGTTGAGAAACTAATCAGCAGCATTCGTACTGACTACAGAATTGTCTGATCATTAGACATCTTTTGATCACTTGCTAGGTTTTGGGGTAAAGGCTGGGGCATGGCTACATTGTTTTGGTGTTGATTTGATCTGCTTTTACTTGGTAACAATGCTTTTACTTGGTAACAATAAGTTATGTGGTGTTCATATTTCAGAAAAAGCTTTTATTTAGTTTTGCTTAAAACACAAAGGGCCTCAAGTCTAAGTTGCCATGGTTGATGTTGCAAACTTGGAAGGAGGTCTGCTACATGGAGCAATTTCTGTTTTTAAAAAATCCTGTTAATTCCTGGAACGTCAGCGCACATTAATGAAAGATGAGGTTATTTGCTGAGACAACTGTATTCGGCCTTATTTTCTAATGACCTCATCTGAAAGCAGAATTGGCTTTTGAAATGTTTTGCATATCTTCATGAAACCTACTGGAAACAAGTTAGTCGGTAGCTCTCCAATGGAGAGAGCGAGAGGTAACAGACTCATCGTCATCATTTTTCAGCGACTCTTCTCCTGGTTTTGTGGAAGCTTGGCGGATAAGAGTATTTCCCAGATAGTTATTTATACATTGCGGTGCAATCTGCAGCCCAACACCTTGGGGAGATGAAATACAGCCCTGACCTATCTCTGGAGGCAGGATAGATTGACCCTACGGAGTGCCGCTGTTCCTCATGCACACATGCACCGGCTATCATAGTGATGCACTCTTCTGCCTCATTTATATGGCAAAGAAGGGAAGGAAAGTCTCTGAAATATCACAGAAACATCTATCGCGTTTGGGACGGAATTTGCCAAAACTAAAGTGTTGTCTGTCTTGTCTGCCTCTTAAATGGTTCTTAGCTTGGACATGGGGTTCTAGGAACAATGTTTGTGGGGTGTGGGGCACAGAACCTTTACATCGGTGTTGTCTACTCCTGCTCCTGGAGGTCTATTCACTCTGATTGTTTAGGGCAGGACTCTATGGTATTGCTTCAAAGAACCATTTTTGGCACCTTTATTTTTATCAATCACAGTTCGATTACAGGTCGCTCCAGGAATAGCGCTGAGTAGCCCTACTTTTATATAATGCATATTTGTACATGATCACATTACTGATTTATACATAACTACAGGGGTTGGACAATGAAACTGAAACACCTGTCATTTTAGTGTGGGAGGTTTCATGGCTAAATTGGACCAGCCTGGTGGCTAATCTTCATTAATTGCACATTGCACCAGTAAGAGCAGAGTGTGAAGGTTCAATTAGCAGGTAAGAGCACAGTTTTGCTCAAAATATTGCAATGCACACAACATTATGGGTGACATACCAGAGTTCAAAAGAGGACAAATTGTTGGTGCACGTCTTGCTGGCGCATCTGTGACCAAGACAGCAAGTCTTTGTGATGTATCAAGAGCCACGGTATCCAGGGTAATGTCAGCATACCACCAAGAAGGACGTTTTCCTCCACCAGCATCACGCAGTGACCTGGCCACTATCCTGCAAGAAGAATGGTATAAAATCCCTCTGACCACTGTGCAGGACTTGTATATCTAATTCCCAAGACGAACTGACGCTGTATTGGCCGCAAAAGGAGGCTCTACACCATACTAATAAATGATTGTGGTCTAAAACCAGGTGTTTCAGTTTCATTGTCCAACCCCTGTACATATTTCTGAGTTGGATTCAATTTTATGGGAGTTTACATATTTGTTTTGATACTTTTTCATGCCACAAGGACTTATTCTAAATGATAAAGTGTTTTCCCAAAGTAGCTTGAGAATACTGCCTGTTTGAGCCAGCCTCAGTCAAAACAACCTCTTTATTCCTGGGAAAAACTGCCCATCTCCCTTCCTCCATACAGCTGCCTACAGCATTTGTTGCTGCCTTCATGACAGATAGCACACACAGCCAATAGGAAGTCCATCAGTGAGTGATTTAAAAATAGAGGTTTTATTATTAGAACTACAGCTTTATTTTGAGGAATAAAGATAAAAGCATCTCTTACATTATATGGCATTTGTGTTGATGGACAAACAGATTGTGACGAGCGCTGAGCTAAAAGCAAGGGGAGGTTTATTTAACAGATTTGTAATCAACCAGAGCAGCAACAAGAGCAAGGCGGACATAACAGAAGGGCAAGACAGAGTCAGAGTCAAGAAACAAGCGGACGTCAAAACCAGACAAACAATCAGAACAGCAAAGGTACCAAAAGGGAAAAGACAAAAGAGTAAATCAGTGAAACAGAACAACGTCAAAACCAGAGTAGCAAACAAGAGTAATAACAGAGAGAAATACTCAGTAAGCACAGAGTGGCAATACTTCGCAATGTGTCAGTGGGAGAGAGGAGTATTTGTACAAACAGACTGAATTAACAACAGGTGTGATCAATATTCGGGTGATTTGGATCTAGAAAACGGAATGGGATTGGGAGATGACGGACATGTGACAGTGATGTCATCAGGTGGTGGGTTATGGGAAATGGAGCCTGGGAGATCAGGGGTGAGAAGAGAGCCAGCAGGCGTGACAGCAATATATAATTTATCATGTATATAATTTCCACTTCTTGTCAGTAATGTGTAATATTTAGAGTAAATCTTATACTTTGACATCAGACTTCAGTGTGTTAGCTAACTGTGTTAGTTCTAGCATTTGTCATTTTTGTGGGCAATAAAAGAAGGGAGCTGAAAAAGAAGCTAAAATGTTCTTCACCCTTGCCTATGTTACTTAGGAAAAATTATTTTTAGAGACTGATTCTTTGAAATGTTCTTCTATGGCATCACCCCAAAGAACCTCCATCTTTACGTTTAGGTATGCGATTGTCTTACATCACTAACCAGCCCAGAGAGCAACAGTGTTAATATGATGTTGGGTAAAAACTTTGAATCAACACAGGTTTCTCACCTTTCGCACCAGCTTTGAATTTGGCAGACTCTATAATCAAGAGTAACTAACAGCGACAGACAAGTACAGTGTTCAGGGACTTACCTGAGGACTTTTATTCCTGCATGGCAACACTGCCTGGATGGAGATCAAACCTCCAGTCTTTCGCGAGCAGGGTCACTGTACTATCCTTCACACTTCTTCCAATTTGCTATACATGGCTTTTGTCATTACATTATAGAAAAATAAAAAAGAGCTATAAATTATAAAAAGTGTGAATGCACATTTTGTCCTGCACATAGAAGCTTGGAGGTCTGATCTCCATCCATGCCATGGAGGAATAAAAGTCCTTGGCTAAGTCTTTATACCCTGCACTTGTTTAGCACTCCAAGCTGTCCTAGATTTGAGAGCCTTCTAAATGATCCAAAATGTGAGCAAGGTGTGCTATACAGTATTATTTGAATGCTAAATTAACATTAGTACTAAGACATTAGAAGAACAGCTATTCAACAATCAGCAAGTGCTGATGAATTAATGTTGGACCAATGCTCAACATGGTTGATCAAATTCAACATCAGAGATCTACTTTCCTTCAATAGTTTTACCCAACATCAGTACAACATAGTTGTATTTATAGCTTGCTATCTGGGATATTTATCTGCTCATCCCTGGCAGGCAAAATAATAGAGGGCCTGTTTTATACTTTCTCACCAAAGCGTAGTTATGACTTGAGGTAAATGCTGGTACTGAGGAGTGAACTACCTGCCAGAGAAAGGCTTCTCCTGTCAGGAGAAGGAGTGGAGGCAGAGAGCGAGGGAGGGCAGCAGTGAGAGATGAGATGGGAAGGTTTTCTCCAGAGTGTGCATCAGGCTAAATGTGACAACGCACGAGAGGAGAGTAGGAGGAGCGAGATGAGGAGGTGAGGTGGAGATAAAACAGGAGAAAACAGTACTATTCGGAGCAAACCAACAGCTATTCCTCTGCATGTTGTGAAGGACCACTGGCCTATAAATCACAGTCTCGAGCAGCTCCTTTAACACAGTAAAGACGAATGGAGTTCAACAAAGCCAAACTACACCTTCTCACTATGTGCTCCTTTCTAGAAGTGATTGTGTCATGCAACTCAAGGTTGCTCACAGCAGGAACACCAGCTAAGATTTAGATCACATGAATAGTGCAGTAGTGCATTAAAGCAATGGTTTGGCCAAAATTGCACGTGAAGATGAACACACACTCATTAATACTGTCTTTCACTGTGAGTCCTTAACTAACCAGCTCGATATTCTGTTGTACTGATGCATTCAATTCAGGCTGACCAATCAGAGCTCCATTGTCATTGCTGCAGTCCAAACAAATGTGCATCAAGGCTGCAGAACAGCAACTCTTGATTGTGGCAGCGCACAAAAGCTTATACATCAAGCAACACATCGACTATATAAATGCAGAAGTTAAAGAAAGTATATGGTGGAGCAAAGCTGAAAGGCTGGCGAATGACTGCTTATAGCCATTCATCTAGTCTGCTCATTCCCAGTAAGAACTGCAGACTATTAGCTTCTCTCACTTAATGAAACATGTTTTTTGAGGTGAGACAATATTATAAAACATGGTAAAAATCAGTTTTTTAATAAATTTAGGAAGAGAAACAACACATTACAAACTGTATTTGTTTATAATTGTACTTGGTGTAAAAAGCCCTTAAATAATCATAAAGTATCATATAGACAAAGTTCCAGCTTCAAGGCTGCTTCTACCTTAAATGGCTTTGCAAAGTTTTTATGAAATTTTATCATTTTTCTATTTAGTCCTTTGCAAAAGTAAAGCTCTCAGGTAAATTATATGTTCTAAATTACATATTATATAGGGCATTTTTCTGCAATATTTACTTTCTATTATAAATATAATTTATATTTATTTGCTGTGTTTGCCATACTGGAAAAGCTTCAACTATAAATGTAATGTTCCATTACTTTTACACAGGCCACAGTTTATGTTTTACATTTTTCCTACATGTAAAATTCAGCTAATAAACAGCAATTACACATTAAAATCATCATTGTGTGAAATACTCGCTAATCTAGCACTGAGGCCTGCTCACTCATCATAGCTGATTCTAGTTTCAGTGACAACAAAGTTCTTGATTTAACTATTCTTCTTCTGGAAATGCTCTTTTCTAGAGCGCTGCTCTAGTAGTTTGGTAATGTACTCAACAGTTGGGTTTTCAGTTGGGTTTTTAGATGTAGAGTTTTGCAGATGTATCCTAAGGAGAGTTGTTTTGAAGGACAAACTGAATGAACCAATTTGCTACCATGCCACCCAGAGGCAGACCAGTGCTGCTTCTCTGGTTAGCAATGAAAGATAGAAGCCAGCCAACTGGTGACTGAAGCAGCTAAACAGTGACAGAATAAAGTCGTAGTATGTTTGTTTTCAAGGACCCAGCAGAATTTAGATTTTGAAAACTTTCAGGGGGTCCACAAGCTTAATTTGGGGGTCCCGGTACCTCTAGAACCACTTGTGTTTCACAATTTAAAGTGTGTTCTCTGTAGACAATATTTAACTTATTTTTACTTCATAATGAACAATCACGCCATACGTAAATTCCTACCAGTTGAGGCACTAAAGTGCTAAATCTTAAATCTTTGAGATATCTGTAAGATGATTTAAGCATGCAGTTTGCACATTACTTTCATTAGCAATAATAGCCTTGTAGCTGCAGTGTAAAATTAAATCAACCACGTTAGAGTTTTGGCTGAACCATTTTTGGCTTTCAGCAAGTCAACCCCACTTCCTTCTTTATTAGTTTTTAAAGTGTACAACTAAAAACATATCAGGGAAAACACAGGGCAGGGTATTGTCCCTTTATGGGAACACTGGATCCTGCACCACTTGTGCTTTAAACTCTGGAATATTTTAGATGACAGTTATGTTCAATGCTGTAGTTGTTTAGTTGTAGGAAAAGAAGATGTCTACTGATCTACTGGTGTTTTCAGTGAGACGAGCAATGTACTCAGCAACACAGAGAACACTTCTATATAAATAAAACATCTGCCTGGTTTCAGAGGACCTAACAGGGAAAAAATGGCAAAAATTCTAAAACACACTCAGCTTGGATGCCGGGATACATTTCTCCTTTTCCCAGGATAGTAGAGAATATGCTGTGCCCAAATTCAGTCCTTATCTTTTTTAGCAATATTCTTCTGCCACAGGTGCACCGCACCTGCTCATTAAATGCAGTCAAGGATATAAGCAGCGGAGGAACAAGGAGGAACACTGAATCTCAATTCTTTATTCACAAACAGATATTTTCAACTCATGATACTATGTTTAATATTTATTACTACGTTTAATAATTGTTGTGAAATTAAGTGCTCTAATTAATCATTCTAAAGTTTCTTTCCCGAATATACATACACTTATTTGTCCTAACATATGAACCCAATTCCAATAACAGGAGGTAAAATGCAAATGAGAACACAGAGCATTGATTTTAAAATCTACACTCACCTGTTTTTGAACAAAAACAGTACAAAGACGAGATTATGTAATCGTTTTTTGGAAATATGCACGTTATAAAACTGATGCTTGCAACATGTTCCAAAAACATTGGGACAGTTTAAAACTAGACCCTTTGTAAAACATTTAAATTAACATCTTAAACAGTTGATGCAGTCATGCTTGGAAATAAAAGGAGCATCCAGCAGAGGCCTGCTCCTTGATAAGTGAGGATGGGTCAAGGTTTGCCACTTTGCCAAAAATGCAACAGCACAAAAATCCAGCACAAAAATCCAGCAGTTTAAGAGAATTAGACCTTATTGACCATTACCATCCTAAGCTTTCTTGAATGTGTTTTTGTGTAAGACCATAAGAAAAAAAAGTCTATCTCAGAATTATAATACATGATCTTAAACCGCACACAGAGTGTGTATAGATTCAGTTCTTACCTATGCCACGATAATCATGAAAATTGTGTAAGTGGGTTTTAAGAAGAAATGTCATCTTAAGAACAGATGGTCCCAATGTTCCTCAGTGAGCACCTGCAAAGATTTTGGGTATTTTTGTCTGTGCAATGTGCATAATGTCAAAACTCATGGAATCCAGAGAAATCTCTGTGCATGAAGGGCTGAAAACCTCAACTGACCGCTTGAAACCCTCAATCCCTCACTTAGCAGTGCATGAAAAACTGGTATGCTTCTGTGATAAATATAACCACATGGGCTCAGGAATACATCTACCCCTGCATCCACACATGCAAGTTAAGACTATACTACGTTTTCTCTGGACATGAGCTCATCTGAAAATTGAAAAAATTATTCTTTCAACTTTTACGGAAATAACGGATGTTCTATATACCAAAGAAGAAATTGATCTTCCAGATTGTTACCAATGTAAAGCTAAAAACCATTGTCTGTCATGGTATGGTGGTATTAAGGCATATTTCTGAAGGCACCATTAACAATGAATATATTTTGGAATGACTTACGCTGCCTTCTAGAAAACGTCTTTTTCAGATATGTCCAGGCTTTAACAAGACACATTCTGCATGTAGTACACATATTAACAGCATTATTAACATTATTAAATATTAACAGACTGGCCCGTCTGCAGTCCAGAACTGTCTCCTACTGAAAACATTCACAGTTGCTCAGCTAAAGTCAGCTAAAACAGAGGAATGGCACAGAAAAATACCTTCCAAAACTGGGTCTGTTTGTGGCCTCAGTCCCCAAATTATTATTAAGTGTTATTAAAAAGAATGCTCCTGTTTCAGTCGTTTTGGAATGAGTTGCAATCCTCATTTAGAATGAGTGTGTGTTGGCAAAAAAAAAAAAAAAAAAAAACACAATGAGAAGTTCATGTGTTTTTTGTATCAATTATTCATTGCTTTTTAGCTGAGATGTAAGTAGCTATTAATATTTCATTAATAGTAAATAGTGGTTTTGTATTTTTTTTTTTTTTTGCCATTTGTTTAAAACATAGCCTCTGTGTTGCAGCACATTCTGTATATCCTGAAGCCTTAACAATAAGGGCAATGTGATATCCAACAGCTTCATCCACTGCTTTATTCACAGTTTTGCCCATTTTGTGCAGCCTTAGTGCCGAGAGATGCATTGCCACAGAATGTGACCTGGGTATTGTATCATTTCTCCCTTCATTCACCTGAGTGCAACAGATAAATATGTGTAGTTCCGCCGCTTGTAATATTTTTCACTTCTAATCATTTCACAAGAACAAGCTGTGAAGCACACGATGGCTCCGTGGCTGCGTAGACAGCCTAAAAAGAGCGAGAGGAAAAGAATGCAAAGCTATTAAGAGGCGAGGTATTACGTCTGCACGTGGTGCAATTCGCCTCTTATCTGTTCCAAACAACACATCTGTTCAAAACAAGGCGATCAAAAGCGCTCCGTTTGAAGAAACCCAATCAGAAATGTTTAGGTTACTGTGACAGCATGCCTGCCTTCATCTTTAGCTGCACAAACAGAGGCTTTCTTCCACGTCGCAGGAGACAAGGAGGACACTGTTCTGCAAACCCGACAAGGCGGCCATGCTTTGTGGAGATCACAATTATTGGCACCCATGTGTGAAAATATTATGTTTGTGGAAAGGTGCAACCAGTGTCTCTGCTAATAAGTTTGGCTGAGGAAGAAAAAGAACCCACTGTTTGAGCTGCCTGGCAAAACTTGTCAATGGGAAAACACAAGAGAAAATGACAGAGACTTGTGGAACAATGAGGAGAGTCTTCTAAACTACTTCAGAACCTGCGCTTTTAGGAGTCTCACTTTGAAGGACATGAAAACTCCTTGGTTGGTGTTTGGCTAAGAATACTGACGTTTAGTTTAGAAACAGGTTCCTAACAGTGACTCAGACAATGCTCGCTGAACAGACAAGGGGTGAAAAGTTGAGGCAGAATCTGATATTCATGAATAGTTTCTGTGGTGCAGGTACAACAGAATTGCAAGATTTTACTTACAGAACAAGTTATTATAAAACCTCAAACCTAATCTTCTGGGTATACAGCTCTTTTTGCATGCACAATTTTTGTTAGTTTTCATCTAGCCTTTCATCTGTGGTCAGTTTCTAACCACAAGATTACTGCTGACAGGATAGTTTTGGTAGGAGGAGTATTCCAGAAGTAGCAATTCCATCCAGCTGTCGAATTAAACTTATGCAAATAACTTGAACTACACAGTGCTGTATGGCCTTTCCTGTGCAGATGCAGTGTACACACATAATATAGGTAAATGTCTTTGTCTGTGTAATTGCATGTGTAATTACATAAAAGAAAATATGCTGTGCAGTCACATAAGCTGTACGTCTGCAGTGAATACAGCAGTGAATGTGTATTCACTGAATGTATGTATAAGGTAGGGGCACCTTATAAACCGGCAACTTGAAAGTACAGTAGTACAGTTTTAATTGCATCCATCATTAGGAGGGAAACAGAGGCAAAAGCTTAATGGCAACATGAGCCCCTATAATATTCAAGAGCAGATGCATCAGCAAGACTTTTTCAGCAAAATGGGTCATTAGGAAACTTCACCGCTTTGAGATGAACAAAGTGAAGTCTTTATGGGGTTTCGCTAACGCAAGGGCAAGTTTCGTGCCAAGTTACTACTAGCCAATTGTATGACACTTTTGATTAAGGTCAATGTTCTTCAGGAGAGTGCACTGCATAGATATTTTGATGGCTTATTACTGAGATCTTTATTCAACCTTCAGAGACCATACACTAGATTACAGAAAACCTCTTAGCGTTGAGACGACTCATGTCACATTAGCAGTTCGATCATCAAAGTCGAAGGTAGAGTGACTGTTGTTATCTAATTAATTAGCGGCCTACACTGGTATAGTATTTCAAAATGTAATTAGATACATATAGCAAAGGCAGCTATATGTCAAGCATTCAGGCATAAATGGATTTGATTTAGGTTGTCCAGAGCAATTATGTGGAGAGGAAAAATCAGCAAACAGAATGGCAATTTACCCTCAACCATCACACCACACTGCGCACTACACTACACTGATTATCTTCATATTCCCCTAAGAATTCCTGGTGACATTACGAGAGGCAATTTTCACATTCAATCTTGCCTTCATAAAAATGGATATTAATTTAAAATCACATTTCCAAATCTCCATTTTGCACTACCTTGTGCAGTCACATACATATGTATAATGGGGCTTCCCTGCAGAAATTAAAGTCATGATTGGCCTGGTATTATCAGTAACCTGTTGAAAACTGCCAGACTGTGGAACAAGTCCAGTCTACTTTTAGAAAATGCACTTTCTATCTCTCTGCATTAGACAGCCTATATCTAATGCAGCGGAGATACATCATTAATTCTAATGCATTGCAGAGTAATGCCTTTTTTTAAGTAACAACCACTTACAATCAGCTCCAAGAAGAGGATGAAAATGTTGCCACTTTTGGTTTCCTAAAGAACTGTCCATGCTCGGCCAACATATCAGTTCAGTTCAACTTGTCATTATACCAATACAAAGTAGAATAACAAAACATTATCAGTGCAGTGATTTAAAAAGGAGATAAATAAGCAATAGTGCAAAGACACAAACACTGAAACACAAGACAATATGTGGAAAGACAGAAACTACTGTACAAAGATAACCGTAGGTCAAAATATGACTAGAACTGAGGTACAAACAGCAGTTAGCAATTAAATGTAGTAGAGCAAAAAACAGCTTAAGTGTTTTCTAATGTGCATATTGGACAAGTTTGGTATGTTGAGGTAGCCAAGGTTTGCAGATTGGCTGAGGTAGCCATGGTTTGCAAATTAAGATGTGGCTTTAATCAGTAGAAGTATATTCATATTGTGTACATACATTTATAGCAACTGTTCCTAAACTGGCCAACAATACAGAATCTTCATAAACACCCCGTTTAACATAATGATAAACTGTAGTGCTCAACTAGACCTTAATTATTCAAATCAGTTTGCTGCAATGCTACTTTAGCTTTGTTACAAAATATTTTTTTTCAGTTTCACAGTTGAGTTTCCAGTTTAAATGTTACTTAAAAGCTGAACTATGTTGCTGTAGCTAATCAGAACCACTGACCCACACAGAATTTGCCACCAGACAAAAACAATACACATAATCTATCCTCACAGTAGCCACATTTACATGCAGACTGATAATCTGTTGATCCAATTAAACGAGGTGGGTAATCCTGTAAATCCTGTTAGATAGAGGAATAATAGTCATGTGAACGCTACCTGACACAAGGCAAAAAGTTTATGCTTCAAACTGTGAATGTTAAACATAGTTAGCAGGATGAATGGCTGTAAAGCTTACAAAAACAAACTATTCACACAGGTATATGAGCAAATTGACAACACCGAGCTTTCAAAACCTATAGAGAAAATTTAAACAGATGGAAGTGTCCCCAATCTGAATATTACAAAGCTAAAAGCCACAATGCTAAGAGTGACTCTGATCCGTCCACATTTCCGTTTTACAAAATCATGGACAAATTCATGGGAGCTTAACCTCTTACTATTATGGGTGTACATGTGTAGTACATTTTCCTGAATTATGGGTGTACATGTGTAGTACACCTCGACTGAATACTCAGTTAACTCATACTACTGTTTGTCTCTCTTTGACTGGACTCATGTGGTACTAGATGTATGTGATTTCCATCAGATCGTTGAGTAGAGTGTACATATAAACACCTCGGTTCTTATCTATAATCGTATACTATGTGCATATACTATGTAATGTTGTCCAACAGCTCACTAGAGTTACATCATTTATGTCCATTTGCAGTTATGACATTTGGCAGGTGTTCTTATTCAGAGTAACAGGATACAAAAAGAAAGAATGAAAGAACACATTTGTTGTCAACTGAGTTTTTAGATGCAATGTACCTTGTACATTAGGCTTGTGACTTACTCACTCATTCAATCACTCATTCACATTTAGCAGGCAAAGTTTTTTCTCAACAAGGGGCTATTAGCCCTACAGTGGCTTTTAGTGCTTTATAAGATCAACAGTGTGCATCAGTGACACTGTGTGTCCCTCTTTAAAGGACCATGTAATATGGAACCAAAAGTTATTTCAGTAGCACTTTACAGATCGGTACTAAGTAGACAATGATATGGTAATTTTATGTTAACAAATTGTATTTAATCATTAATTAAATGTCAATTTCCTAGTGGTTACTAAATAATAAATCAGACATTGTAGTGAGTGTTAACAAGGCCATTATGAAATGGTAAAATAATGGTAACAAGTTGTACTTGCCTAAAAATTACCTGCTTATTTTATTTGTTCTTTACGTATAATAAGTGAGCAATTGTAGTGGTAAGAAGGCAGTAATGTAATAGAAACACAATACAACAAGTTGTACTTTCCTAAATATATATGCATGTCTTCTAGTCATTAATAAATGAAAAGATAGTCATTGTTTAGTCATTAGTCATCTATTCCTGGGTAACAATACCTGTCTATAGGTGGGCCTACATGTGAAGCACAAGACCATTTTGAACTGATGTTATGATCTGATGGGAGGTGTAGTAAGTAAGAAACAAGGCAGAAATAAGTAATTGTTAACACTCTACACTTAGATTTACTATTAACTACAATTTAATTACAATAACTACAATTTCAGATTTACTATTTAGTAACCACTAGGAAATTGACTTTTAATTCATGTTTAAATACAATTTGTTACTGTAAAATTACCATATCATTACCTACTTATTACCGATCTGTAAAGTTTCTTTTATGGCATCGTTCCAAAGACACATGTTTGCGAAAATGTGCCTAAGACAGGTCCTTAAACAGACACACAGAACAGCCAGATGAAGCTTGGCGTTTGGATTTACTGATTTCTCTTTTCTCACATTATCCTTATCTGTGATTAAATAGGCAGACTTCTTCATAACCAGAGAGAGAGAGAGAGAGAGAGAGAAAAAAGCGAATGCAGATAACCTCCTCCTCTCACCCTTTTCCATCTAATCAAAGTTGCCCATGCTGCAGCAGGGAACACGTGTGAGAGAGACATAGCTCTCTATCGCCCACTGTCCCTCCAGCAATTACTGTTCTGACAGCTCCACAATGCCTCTGTAATTATGGCACTCATATTTATCCGCTGAGCCCCCAATCTGGGTACGGTTCACAGCCGCATGTGATACAAGTACATATCCACAGATGTGAAAGCTAATAAACTGTTAGCATCATTAGCGTGCATGGTTGACATCCGCTTTATTTTGCTTAGCAAAAAAATAAATAAACAACTAAATAAATAAATTAATTAAAAATGCTGCATCGGTCACCCATAACATTATGCAAAGTGGAAAGAGGAATACGGAGTTAATTTTGGGTCAAATGGAGCTGTACATGTGTGTAATGCTGAAATTGTCTTTTTATGAACTGCAAATCCATGATCAGCTCTGTAAATGTGGAACTTGGGACACAAATTGTGCGTATATGACTCAGAGGTAACAACTGCTAATTCTCATTCACATGTTCAGTTCATGGTAGATGCCTCTAGCATGGAACGAGCAGGGAAGTTCTTAGCACATGAACCGTAATACATACTTGCTACCAGAGTGCAAAACAGCCATATGCTGGATTGCTAGTCCTGGGTCGACTGACTCGCTGTTAATGTTAGCCTCAATGGCTACAAAATGTTTGGATCAACAGTTCTTCTTCTGGAAATGCTCTTTTGTAGTTTGGTAACGGAGATCTTACACATCTCCTCTTCTGTCTTCGGTTTGGGAAATTGGTGTCAGACTTAAAAATATCCTGTGGCATAGTGTAAAGTTTTTCCAGCCGTATCCTGGCTATAGTTTCAGTGGGTATGCTATGATGGACCAACTAGGTAAGCCAAACAGTTACAGCTCCATCCTGAGGTAGAGCAGTGCTACGTCTATCAAAGACAGAAGCCACCCTAATGAACAGCATAATGCCATAATAAGTGTATTTTCATGACCCACCCAGAATGTTGATTTTGAAAAGAGGTTAATTAGGAGGTTCTGGACCCCCCATCACCCACATTCACCCCGCTTCTTGCTTCTGACAAGAACATTATCAGGAGGAAAGTTAGGATCTGAAGGTGCATTATGAGGACTGTACATGCAAAACTTTACTATTCATAATCTTAGTCTTTTTACAATCATGTACCATTTGGCAAATACCCAACTTAATGTTCTACTTTACACTTTTTTTTTTTTTGCTGGGCGAAATAACAGTTTATTAGCATTCACATCTGTGGATATGTGTCACATGACCATTCAATATGAATTACTTCTAACATATAGCTCAGCTCAACAAGTGAAGGAATTATGTGGAAAATGCAGTTTCTAAGCTTCCATCCAGCTCACAGAAGGCCCAGGAGACAATGTACTGGTAAGTGTGCCTGCTGCAATGACCTCATCATGTTTTAAAAGACTTTCATTTGATGAAAAGCTACTGTTGTGCATACAGTTTCCTCGACACTGAAACAGAAGAAGCAGCCGAGAACTTGTTGATGCATGTAAATTGGCTACAAATACAGATAATGGATGAATTCAATCATGGATTAAACTCCTATTCTCAGTCTTTAGCTTCTGATAGGCTTATAAGAGTACTTATTGACTAATCTGAGTACTTCTGTCAAGTAACCCGTACTTCATCATTCATTATTTTGTAGTCATTTCTTTTCATTTTTCTCATAACTCTTATTGCTCTTATGTATTACTGTTTCCCTACTGGGTATCGACCATAGGAGGAGGGTAGTTTCTTCTTCTTGCTTTCAGGGAGTTTTCCTTGCCTCGACTTGAACACGTCAGGATTCAGACCCTTTGTATTTAAATAGTGTTATACACCTACGTTTAAGAATTCTAGCTAACTAAAAGCAATGATTCAACATCTAAGAGTTAAATCACAGCTGAAAGAAATACTAGTGAGGGAAAGGACTTGAGTTTCAGTCCACAAGGAGTTGAGTCCACTCGGCAAGTGACATGGTCAAACTTCCCCATGTTGATTAAATAAATTAGGGTGAGGTTTTGCGTCATTGATCCCCTACCTCGATTCAGGCTGTTATTGAGTCTGCAGGAGTAGAGAGTGCTCACTGCTGAGAATGCCTGATTTTGATGAACGTGGATGGGCCTGTCTGTGCTGATGAGGAACCCAGTCTGAACAGGCACACACGCACACACGCACAATTTTAAAAGCACCTCCAGTGATTGACTGCCTGATGAGATAGGAGCTAAGAGTCTAACGGGAAGCCGAGGTTGGCCTTCCTGGCCCATTCCTCATCTGATGAGATCAAAACCTGGCCATGAGGACTGCCGAGCTACAAAGAATGGATGTGGATACATTTCACAGGGCGACATCACGGTGCTCATGGTGAAAATCCATCAGGGCACTATTGTGTCACTCACTATTTATCATGTACTACCCAGCGGTACACCCTTAAACTGCTTGTACCAGGGAGGGTTCTCTTGAAATTATGCCATAGAAATAAACACTTTAGGTTCTCTAAAGAACCTATGAGTTGATGGCTCTGCACTCAGCTACTTTGGGGGTGATTTGGAGGACCTCTCTGGTGAAAGCATGCAATTGCAAGTCAAGTCAGGAAGAACATTTTCTAACATTAGTTGTGGTTTGGGCTTTTTTGGAGCGATGCCATAAAACAACCACTCCCTGGTTCCCAAATAAACTTTTCAAAGGATAAATTTGCAAATGTGATACAGAAGTGTTCAGAATCTTAACATCTGAAAGAACCTCCCCATCATGGAAAGGTTCTATATCCATTACAGATTTTTCTTTGGACTGTGCTTTCAAGCCAAGAATTTTCCAGGAACCTTCATATTTAAGAGGGTATTTTACATTCACAAGAAGGAATCAAAGTCCTGCGAAGCGATTTCATGTCCCACAATGAGAAATGCGCTGTTACCAGAGCACACTCTGACATTTCCATATCTTAGTGAATAAGTTCATATCTCTTGGCGCAGCATAATGACTTGCACCCTTGGAGAGTTCCATGCACTGTCAAAAGCAGTTGTCTGTTGGTTCCGTACATCACCCCAGAGATGTGTTCTATCTACATTGATTTTCATTTCATTACCTCTCTTTTTTGAAGTCCTGTGAGAGTTCTAAAGGCTTTTTTCTACCTTCAGAGGCCCTGATGGCCATATCTGCTTTTATGACTTTATAATTGTCTTTCTGTGGATTCTTTGACATGCAGTAGCTGCCACTGACATGTCGCCGCATATCCAGTGCCATAGCCGTTTGATTGCAGGAAAGCTGATAATGGGGAGAAAAATGACTGACTTGGTGTGCATTGTTTGTTGCTTCTGTATAATCTGTATCACCATATCAAACTTGCTCCGGAGTAGTTGGGAAAGGGTCGCCGCCAGCTTTCCTTTCTAGCAGCTTCACTGTGCTGTTACTTTGACTCTGAATCCAACTCCATTCAATGCACTCATTACGAACAAGCCATTAGTCACCAGTCCAAACCAAGCTCGTTTTGTGTCCTTTACTTTATTTATTTATTTATTTATTTTTTGTCTCAACAGGAACATGCATACTTTAAAAAGTGGAACAGAACAGAGATGTCTTTGAGGTTTGAACTGTACCATGAACCATTTGTTTTGCTTTGCATTGTTTATTCACAGTATTAATGCTGAATAAACCCAGTTAAATTCCATGTTACATAAAATCCCTTATTTTTAGGCTGAACTGACCAAAAACATTTTTAGAGTGCTGCATGTTTTATAGAGGACCCCAAAAAGAGCTGAAAAGGCAGAATGCGGCCCAGAAGTAATGGGGCCAAGTGTGCAAATCATATGATTCGATTTGATTATGAGTCTTTAGGGACGGATTTCCTACTTCATGTAATTTCAAAAAGTTACGAGTTTATGAGTTAACAGATAACAGCTTGTAAAATGCAAAACCCTTAATTGGTTTTGTATTTACACACACATAGTTGCGATACCCATATCACCATGCAAGCATGCTAGATCCAGTGGCTGCTTGGTAAGCAATCAAATAGGAACTTAAAGGTAGTTTAAAAGTGCAGTAGTTTAAAAGTGCAGTATTGTGTAACCTACTCATAATACAATATAACCAGAATGGGAAAGTCCACTGTTAACTAGTACGTTGATGGAATAGTGTTATGTAAAGTAATAACTTTATTAATAACAGGTACGTCAGGCTATTATGTCCGCTTAACCGTATGAATTGGGTTTGAGAAAGCAGGCTTTTTCATGTGTTTATTAAAGTATGCTTTTTTAATAACCACTGAGAACAAAGGCACAAGAGGGAAAAAATTAGAAAGCAATGCGCGCACACACACACACACACACACAGATAGAGAGAGAGTCAAGTAAATGTAGTAAATGTAAACTGAAGCCATGTTTGTCATATTTAGTGTATTTAGTAGAATAATGCTTGTATTTCAACTCTGCAGGTATTACAGTAATATCTTCACTAATTCTAATAATTCACTGTTAAAAGACTGGACAGAAACAAAATGGTTAAATACTTGAAATGACGAGAGAAAAACTGGCCAGTCAGGATTTGTTTTTCTCTGTGGTATCCAGGTGGATATAGCTAACTGAGCTCTCCTATTGTGTAGGACTTCAGGTCTTAATCCATCTTATCAGTGTCCATATGAAGTTACAAAGCAATCAAAAATCATGTTTTGATTTAGAACAGGCAGGACAAATTCTGTGAGAGAAACATCACTAAGCCTTGTGGAAGTCCCCGATACATCACTGACTGTGGGCATAACTATAAGCAGCAGACTAATCAATGGGTTGTTAGAAATGGAAAATAGCAGTGCCAGCTCTGTACCAGGCATCTCTACTGAAAGAGTCACTGTTAGATAACTGCTAACAAACTACTAAAATAGGCACATAAGGAGAAGCATTATCAGTAAAGTGGGTTTTTATTCCTCATGTTTTGACATTTGTGGCCCAGTTGAAGGCCTAGCTCTGACTGTCATGGTTTGCCAACTGACTTTGATACATTAAATCAGTTTATGGAACAGCAATAGCAGTTTATGGAGGACTGGAAGGATGGGAAATTAACAAAAGACAGGTGAAAAATTAATACAAATTATGGATTAAGGAACTGGTTAAAAAACGTAAGGTAGCTTTTATAATGCACACATTCAGGTAGCTAGTATGCACAGAAGGTACCTTTTCTGCAAAATGGACTTTGCAAATTTTATTTATTCTAGTTACCACCCTGGAGAAAAATATGACTGGAAGAACTACAGTATGATATAGACAATAAGGAAACATACAGAATAAGGACCTTTTTTGGATTGGCCTTTTAAATTGGCCTTTTTGGTACTGCTTGTCTTTGTTTCCATTGTGTCAGAGTAATTCCATAGAATGAGCAAAAGGACCGCAGTCTGATGAGATCACACATCACCAGCATGGCTTCAGATGTGCTGGCTTTGACCAAACCGAGATTCGGGAAGACTAGCAGTTGGAGAGTGGAAAGATAGCCGGCCGCAGCGGGTGAAGTCTGGCCCCATTACATTCTCAGGTATCACCTCAGAAGGCAGCCAGTGCTGGGCAAAAGCTCAAAACCTGCAGTTCTGCACCAAAGCTTACCAAGTCTCTGGGAGACTTCCTCACCTACCTATTTCAGAGTCAGACACCACTGTGATCACATGCACAAATAAAGCTAAAAAAAAAAAATGATACAAGGTGTGCTGGTAAATGAGCAGGGTCTGCTGCTGGAAGTCCTGAATAGAGCACTTCATTTCTGTCGTCTAGCTTTTGTAGTGGATAAAGCGGTAAAAATAATGGGGACAGGAGCCAGACTATAATAATAAATAGGGACACTTTGAGATGATGCAGGAACAGCTAATTAAGGTTTAGACGAGTCATCTGAAATAGCTGTGCTAGAACTGCAACGTTCAGCATTCCCATTTTAAGTTACTCACGCAGTTACCGAGCTATTTGTATTTGTCACAGCTAAGTGTAACCCACATCATTTCCTACTGCTAAATGAACAGTTTGGTAAAGACTATGGTGTGGTATACTGCTGTGCTAGCTCCAGTTCATATGGCCACTGATGTGATGTTCTGCCCCTCACAATCTAGTTGAATACACTGAAGGATGTTGTCTGAGTTCTGGGGCTGTCAGCCCATTGTCCTGTGAACATCAGCAGTAGTTTGGTCTTCTTATTTGTTTCCTTCTCTCAGTAACCTTCTTGACAGCTACACATCCTTTCACACTCATAGCATTGACTTGTTTTCTCACAGTGGAGGGATGGACAGAAACACCTGAAAGACTTGTTGATTTTATATCGAAATCGTAATTTAAAGGAGTGCAATATTCAAATCGCAAGAGCTGCAAATTTAACTATAGGCTATAGTATCAAACCGTTGTGGCGCAGCCAGGGGAGGGGCGGAGCACACTGACCAGGAAAACCTCGACAAGAGCCAAAGACACCCAGCAGGAGTCAACCAGTTCACTTTACTCATACATAACATGCCAAACAAACCAAAACACAACTTAAATGCGGCTTACTGAGCCTTCTTAATGGGTCCCTGGTCTCATGCTATCTTTCCAGCATGTGGCATGTAGGCCACGTCATGCCCCCTCACAATGGTGAGAGGCCTGGACTTCAGCCTTTTTGGTGGTCTACCAAGTATTGCACGGTCCAACATTCCCTGCATCAAACCCTGTTTTGGAATGTCCTGTGTTTTCACTTATTTTCCTTAGACGTCCTGAAGTGGATCGTCTCATCAGACAGATCTCTTTAAAAACGAATAACCTCGACCTCATTAATGGGGGTTTTCTGAGAGACGGACTTTCTGAGTGGTTGGCAGAACTTTGTGCTGAGAAAGTGAAGAAAGATGCCACATTATTTATTTCCCCATTGCAGGCATCCTGGTGGAAATGACAGAATCTGGTACCAAGGCCACTGCTGTACATCCTCAAAAAAATTCTTAAGGGAAAAACCCTGAGGCTTTTATTAATTCTTATTGTGTGGACTCACTAGGCCTAGCAGATTTACATTCTATTCAGCCTCTGGTTTCTCTCTGTCCACCAGTCATGACAATAGCAGCAGACTGTGGGAGGCAATGTTATGATAGTCTTTGAAAAGCTGGTCGTGCTTTTCAAAAAGTCCATTTACACATTCTTCCCTGAAAGACCACGAAGTAGAGTCTGACGCCAGAGACAAGTTGAACACCCTGTGCTTCGAAAATGAAATGCTCAGTGGAGGGGGGGGGGGGGGGTGGCTACTGCTGTAGCCTTAATAATTTGTATCATTCCAAGTGTGGAGTGTTATCATTCCAGCTCAAGTAATTAAAACATCACTCTGCAAAGCGTGCCCGGATTCCTCGCCAACCCCCCTCGCCCCCCCTCTCGTTCCCTGTGCAGGGCTTGGTCTCCAAAGCATCAGCACATAACAAACCAATTTCCCTATATCAGCTTATATTCATATTTGATTCTGTCGCACTGCTGATGGGAGTTGGAACAAGGTCTCAATACACAGAAACCTAAATAACATTATGGCGCCTGGCGCAAACCTCATTTATAATCCAGTGCCTCAGCTGAATTTGATTACTTTTTTGTTTTCTCCTGTCTTTATTCAGGGAGCATAAGAGAAAACTGCACATAATAATGGCAAATCAACATGCGAGGCAGAGAGAATGTGATGCTACCAAAATGCTTGCAAGGAAACACCCATAAAACTGCAGAAGAGGTCATGTTCATGGTTAACATGTTGTTGCTGTCATATCAAATCAGCCTTTTACATCTGGAAACAGCTGCCTGTGACACATTTAAAGATGAGTTGACCAATAAGAAAAATTGCTTGTCAGCATAATCATCATAATCAGATCAATGCTTTTCCACGTACCTCACTAGGAGGCTCTCTATGTGTAAAATGTTGTGACTGTGTTGAGCTGCTAGTGAGCAATGTAAACGGGGGTGAAATGGAACAAAATTCACATGTCAACATAAAGAGATAAAACTGACCATGTTGAGATAACACTAATAGCACAACCTCAGCTTTCTTAACTGCCACAATTAAAATTATCTTTACTGGTGCAATATATAGGAATTTTAGCTTAAACATTCCAGAATTAACTGAAATTATCAACAGAATATAAACAGTTATGATGATATATCAGATATCTACTAAAGTTAGCATGGTAACCAGCTAGCCCTGGCCCGTTTTGTGTCGTAATGCCACCGTGTACCTAGGCGATAGTGAGTTACTGTAGCGTTGAGTCTGTCATCAGTCCAACGTAAGATAAATGAGACCAGTCCCTGGTAGAGGTATGAACAGGAAATCTCAGAGAAGATCCTGCCCCTCCCAAAAAAAAAGAAGAGTCCATGAGAGGAGAGAGTCAATGATATTATGGTGCGAGAAGGGAAATCCCCCAACCATGGAGATCTACGCAAGTGCAGTAGCCAGAACAAGCTGAAAATCTTATCGTTCTTGAGTTAAACAAGTCATTTCTGAGATCTTTGTCAGATTGTATCAGTGAGTTCAAATATGGTAAAATATGGTAATTTTGACTTTCAGTTTTGATTATTTTGATCTATCCTAGTTCAGTTAAATGGCTGCAGATAACTGCCCTGGGGAGTTGCAAAGGTGACTATAGAGTGAACAGGGATTTCTGGCTATGTGCAGACTGGCAGGCCAAATTTGATTTTTGGCATATCCAAATAGTACACAGACTGATTTTTAATAAACTGGACAGCAAAAAAAAAAAATTGCTATTTTTGCTATTGCATTTTATAGTTACTGTGAAATAGGGGTTAACCTGTATTTGGGTTATTTCTATTAACGTGTTTCTTCTTCAGTTTTGGAGCTATGAGTTCTTGTCATGCCAGCAATGATGTACTGTATTACATCATGAAAAAATGGAACTGGTCAACCTAGAAAAACAGTTAAAGCTAAGGCAGTAATTTTACATTCGTCTCGGAAATTCCATGCTCTGATTTTATGCAATGATGCATCCTGCTTAAGAAACCTTAATGTTGACGACAACAACATTATCCACCCCTAAAGTACTATAAAATAAGCAGTAGCACACAATATCAAGACAGGCATTTGATATCAGTGGTTGGCTGCTGGGAGTCTCTGGTAGGAACATCTGGGGATGATCCTGGTGGGGGGTTGGGTGGCAGCCAGTGGGGAAAAAACTGCAGGTTGGAAGAGACAGATGTGTGGACCCTAGTGGCCAGTCTGAGGGACAGAACGGAATCATTAATCAGGCAGGCGCTCCTGAACACACAACCATAGCAGTGTGTGAACAGTGATTTTCATTGATGGCTGACCCTTGACCACTGGCCTTGCCTTTTTAATGGCCCTCCTAGATCAAACGTGTTCCATCATCTATAATGCTCAAATAATGTGCCTGCACCTGATGTACTTATTGATGGTTATGCTGAAAGGCCCTGTTCAGAATGTTTTGACATTCTATATCTAGACATCTAGGATGTTGTAATAAGTGCGAGATATGATAACGGTTCAATCAGTGAAGCAAAATGCAGACGTAAATATATAACACAAAAACCAATGAAGCCAACTGAATTACTCTTACATGTAAAATCAACACAAAAATATGAAATATGACTTTTATATTTTTGGCCTGCATTTCATATTTCCTGCATTTCATTTCATATTTTCAGTCTGCATAAATATGGTCTGCAGGCTGAAAACTACTAAACTAATCCAGAAAATTTGGTAATTGTTATGCAGGTATGGACACAGGGCAGGTATGGACCTGACAGCACGGACATAATAATAGGCCCCCATAAATAATAACCTTATTATTACCATAATCATTAGTTTGATAATGACAGGAAATAATATAATTATTATATATTAATAAGTGCTAACTTTTGTATTATTAACTAGCTACTGAGTGACACACAAGTGTTATAAGCAATGTGATGTATTTTTATAAACGCATTATTCAATTCACCACTTCATATTATATTATATTAATGTTTTTAAAAAGTATATATTAATCACTTAATGGTGAACTAATCATTAACAAAGTAGCAAACAAAGCTTTAAAATGTCCCATTCATTTCTATTCCATACAGTCTACATGCAGACACAACACTGCACAAATAACAACCCAATCAAAACTTGCTGGCTTTATAACATCAGGAGTGTTTCAGCAGGGACTGCTCTCTGAACGAGGTGCTATACAGGGCAGCTAATAATAACATATATTAGTCTTAAATGCACAGCGACAAAAACAGCTTGTTTATCTCCAAGAGATGAAGGGAGTGTGGAAAATGATTGTGGAAAATGAATTACGGCAGGTTTAAAAAAAGCATACACAAACGGGCCATAGGGAAAAAATAAAATACAGGACAAATGTGGCATATGGGCCCTTTAAAGTGTCAAAATCTATCATTCACCCCCCAGTTCATACAGTCTGTATATAGAACCTAAGCATTATACTGTTTCATTGCTTCCTGGTTGTGATTTTACAAAATGAACACATTTGCATACCTATTCACACCAAAGTCCTTGACTACTAGATGTCTGGTCAACCATAAGTTCAATTACCTATCAGTCTTAAAGGCACAGTCAGAAAAAAACAGCCTGTTTAAGGAGAGGTATTAGGAGATAATATCAGGAGAGGTTAAAAAGTGCCCATGTAAAAATGAATTATGGCTGGGTTTTTATTTCGCTACATAAACCCACAGAACATTATAAGTGGACTTCAGGGAAATTAGTACCTTAGAAGAAAACAATATGGCCCCTGTCACTGTCATGATCAACATTAAAGTCAGGTGATTACTCGCCCCGTTGGAAGGCTGTGCACTGTCAAAGTCCATCGACAGACATGTCTTTGAAAGTCACGCCGAAAAGCAATTCTGTCCATTCCCTGTACGCTGTAGACATCTTGGATATGACACCAGCAGGCAGGAAAACCTGAGTGTAGAAATCTGTCCATTATCTTTATAGGCCCCAGTGTTAAAATGGATAAGTGAAGCAGTTACCTGTCACCTTGTCTTGGGTAAAAGGGGGATTTAATTACTTATCAAGCAGCCTCTCAATGTCAACAGGCTAAATCTGTTTCATAAATGTACATGGAACCGTTTCAGACTTCTCACTTCCCGAGGGGAGGAAAATCAATTTTAATCAAAATTCCAGGGATCCTTCCTTTCCATATGTATATTCTGCCACCGTGCGCTGCACATCATCTTAGGTAATAAATATTGCTGTCTGCTTGAGAAAAGAAAAATAATTGAAGTTGTTGTTTGCTGATGCTTAGTGAAGCAGTTTTTTTTAACTTTGACTGTAGGGTTCTACATTTTATTGCCAACTACTCTAATGAGTTTGTCATATAATTGAGAAGCAGCAAAGGCCTGGATGAAGAGAAAAAGCAGTGTCGTGCACAAAAGATCTACCCATGTTATTGATCAAACCCATTACTGTATTATATGAGCCCTCCATTCATTCTTCATGGGGTTGGGGATGGGGGGCTGGGCGGGGAGCATCATTTTAGGCAGAGCACTTGTGCCGAGCAGCCTCGCCAATGCTAACAACTGGAGTGAAATACAGATGTTATGCTAATATTGAGATGCGAATACTGAGATGCTAATACACTTCCATTTGTCCAAGGATGGGGTTTTCTTTACTGTATGTATATAAAGCTAAGCTTGCCTTTAGTTCAAGTCTAGCTGCATTTGCCTTTAATCTGGGGTACTATGGGGTGTGGGGGGGTGCTTAGTAGAAGCACGTACATATTAATAGAGAATTCAAATTTATTGCTTTCAGTCTAAAAGCTAAAGGGCTGCCTTCCTTTCAACTGCTATCACGGCACTTGGCAACAAAATCCCAGCACATTAGAGCGAGTGACAGGCCCCCATTGCAACATGAGCAGAAACTCATTTGCTTCCTACATTTTGAAAACTAATCTATTTATCACACTAGGGGCGTATGATGCTAACTTGACCGAATTGCTGTTCGGTGGACATAGCATACCTAATCAAGGGTTGTTCCAGGAGAGCTCTTTATTTATTTATTTATTTAGGGTTTTTCCCCCCATTTCTGGGTTTTTTTTTCTCCTGATGGAAAGTCAAGCATGTTTATACATAAAACGGCCTGAGAATATTTGCTCCGAAGGGTTCCGTCCATGAATCACAATAGCCTTCTTAAAGGGGGAGGGGGGGGGGAGTGGCGGGGGGAGAGAGA
>CM067482.1:17302585-17368434 GCA_034552555.1 Semaprochilodus insignis
AGCAGAATGAATCATGCACAGAGATGAAACGTGACTGCAAAGCAAAAGGCAAGCAGAGATTTCAGCGCGAGAGCGAGAGACAGAGAGGGGGAGAAAGAGAGAGAGACTGAAAGGCCAGATGAAATTAGTTCCATCAGGCCACTCTGATTGTTCTTTTTATAGTGTGGCTGCCACCGGGGGAAACAGTGCCTTCTGGGAGTGTCACAGCGACAGGCTTGCTGACACAGAGAACTCTCAATATCACTGACAAAATTGTCCAAGGTGTCAGTATTGGTAGTGACACAGCTCTTTGAAGAAGCAGGGAGGAGGAGAAGGAGGAGGGGTTGAAGTGGGAGTTTTCACATTCTGTTGATCTTTTTCTCTCCTTTGCTTTCTGCTCCCTCTTTTTTTCAGAGGTGCTCCAGTGAAATCGTTTTCTTTCTTTTTTTACATTTTAAACCAGAAGCAGGTCAGTGGGGGGGAGGTGGAGAGGGGGGTTTCATCACAAGCGAGATACAGGGATGTGCGAGACCTGTGAGCATCAAGTAAATTGCTATTCAGATGGCGACACCTGAAATAATAAAGGCACTGCATGTACCGTGTATGTGTGTGGTCAGGGTCATACAACAGAGCAAATTCACCTGGCAAACCTGCATCTTCAAAAAGGGTACATATGGCATAATGAAGAAGTGCAGTAAAGTGTATATACTGCATTTTCTTTACACAATGTCAGGACGTGATGTCATACATACAGTATATCTATACGACACATATGTAACTACATGAAATGATAATATGTCCCTTATATATTGCACAATATGTAACTAGAACATAAAAAAAGGTTTGTCAGCGGTTGCCACAGGTTCCAAGTGATGCTGTGTCTGTTATTCCAGGTGGTTGCTAATATATGTGTATATATGCAGTGCCTGCTAGCATGCATGCGAGTGTGTATGTAATGTCTATAGCCATGTTTAAATGCAGCCTGACGATCTGGTAATAATCTGACAAATAATTCAGTCAGAACAGAATATGTTCATACATACACCTCAATCTGAATATAAGGTGGTTGTAAATAAGGTGTGTAAACCTGTAAATAATCTGTAAACTAGAGGAATAATAGCCATGTAAAGTTAAAGTATGTTCTGCGTATGTGCATTTAGCTTGTTGATGAAGTTTATAACATGATGGGAGCCAGAAACTGGTCTACAGGGGAGACAACGTTTTCTAAGAAAAATGGCAGGACTGGCCTCCAGTTTACATGCCTCAGAATGTTGCTGAACATGACAACTTCATGTCCCTTCTTTAGTATGTGCATGTAATGTATTTTTTCCTGAGTGCCATCATTTTAAAGCAATTAAAAACACAAGAGCATCAACTGAAAAACCAGCCAGATTTCAGAACCAGAACAACCCATTTCATTTGTCTTATAAAATGGACAGTTCTGGTTGTAATATCGAATATCTAATTGGTTGAGCCATGCTACTCGGTATACACAAATATGACTGAAGACATCTACTGAGCCCTATATTAATGCACCAAGCTATTAAAACCTGTACTGTTCGTGAAGTAATCTGTAAATGTTATGTAGTTACAAGGGAACCCTGCTGTTAACGATTTACATTTCTTGGTAGAAGAACTGTTTATTGCACTCTCTATTAATAATACAAATAAATTAATTATCAGTAATTCAACATTGTTGTATTTCATCATATGCTCTTTTGTTGCTGATTAATAAAAAGCCTTTATAAAACGTCTACAGAAGTGTATACACTCTGGGCCCTAATTATTTGCACCTTTAGTGAAGATAGGGGAAAAAGGTTTTCTGGTTAATTAGCTTAGTCATACGCTCAAAATAAGAGAAAAGGTAGAGCTTAAATTTGCTGTGAGAAAGCAAAAGGCCTTATCAAAGGACATATTTTCACAAAATCATGTTTCACAACAACTACCTACCCTAGAAATTCTTAGGAACAAAACGTGACTGAAGCACGTCACCTTGCCTAGAAGAAAACACCTCCATACACAGTGAGAAGGATGGGTGGAGAGGCAAGAATGGTTTGACAATATATTTTTGAGGGTTTCTAGTTTTCTAGACTACTTTGAGATTAGGTCTGTTTCCATACCTTCAGTGGAGCAGTGATCTAATTAAGCACACTGACATTATTGTGTAACTTTTTTGCCTATCTTTAGCAAGAGTGCCAATAATTACAAAGCTGACTAAAGCCTTAAACATGTTAACTCACTAGAAATCATGAGCTCCCAAGGCTTATTGCTTTATTCAGCTATTAAATGCATATGGCTTGCCAGTTCCAATGAAAATGTAAGGTGTGTATGGACAAAGCGACAAAATCCTCGTGTAATCTTTCTCTCAGTTTTAGCAGCACGGCACATTAATATGTATGCAGAGTGCTAGTGTGATTATGTTAACCATATGTTAAGGCAAACAAAAATTAGCCAAAGCACCAGGGGAATGGGAGCACACAGGCAGGTTTCAAACAGCAGAGGATTGGCTTGTCAAGCTATTTAATCTACAAATACCAGTGTCGCGACTCAATCTGTGACTTTGGGCTCAGGCGCCAGGACTGAAGCCCGCCTAAAAACAGATGTTAGGGCTTTTTTTTTCCTTTACACGGATACCTTTTGCATTCAGACATGCATATTTAACAGCATTATGCTAGCAAGGCATGCGTCCATCAGAAGTCGATGCAATGCGGCATTGTGTGCTCTATCTTTAACAATGCACCTGTCGAAGCTCAAAATGGGGGCTTTTACCTACTCGGGGGAATTCAGAACCCCCTGCCTACTTTTGCCAAACCTGCTGAGACAGAGCCGCCTGTGACAGGCTTCTCTTGATGAGATGTTCAAGGAAACCACAAACACTGCTTTGATCTGTTGATAGGCGTAATCAGGGAGCTACAGTATTTCACGGTAAATTAGAAGTATTTTTGAAAAACTAAACTTTTGAACGTATCCTTGATAAAGTCAAACAAACAAGAAAGGATTCCCAGCTGAGAGTGATGTTAACCTCAACTGTACTGGTGGATGTGGCTGTAAGATATTCATTGTGGATTAAAACCCAATTAAAACTACAAATTGCTTGTGTTTCCCTATGTGCTTAGCACATACAAACAGTCCTGTCCTGGCGATGTCCTTGCAATACACCAGAGCCCAGGAGTGCACAGCTGACTTACACAACTAGATATAAACACCTGCTTCCTGCAAATTCTCCAGGAAACCAACAGAGATACACTTAATTAACTAATTGAGGTCATTAAGGTCTAAACAGTGTTGATACCGCTAATCAGAGGAGGACAATGGAGACACTGGCTCCTTTTGACCACAGAAAATTAAATTTATGACTTAAGTTGCATCTACATTGTACCATAACACTAATACTGTAAAGTATATGCTGCGTACTGCTCTACTTTGTAGTAAGAGAAAATGATGCCAGTGTCATCATGCTTAAAAAAACGAAGTAGCAATTAAAAGAACTAGCAATTTACAGGAGAAAAACATTCTAGCACTACACTGCGTCACCCTGTAACGTCCATCAGTAGGCATCGGGTTGGCTTTTGTGGGAGTTTTTCAGACCGTGTCATGCATCTCACGCTCAAAAGATTGTCCAGGTTAATGTTTAGGTCTCAAATGCAAAATCAACATTAAAGTGGTGAAGATATGATGAAAACAGTATCAATATTCACTTACAAGCTCATAAGACATGTTCTTTAGCAGGTTTTGACTGTGTTCTCTTTGAACTCTTCTCCAAATCCCCAAACTCTCTTCTCCAAATCCCTAAAACTTACATATTGTAGCTCCAACAGCTCTTTGTATTGTACTTCCAGACTCCCAAAAAGTGCATGAACTTGAAGTTTTGAGTTAGCTAGTGTAAAACTCAGCATCCACCAGGTGCCTCAAGTGTCTCCTTTCTTTCTGCTTTGCATTGCACTGTGAGACACTAGCGTCCATCATTATCATACATAAAAATTAACTGTGGTCGACTGTTAGCAGGCATGCTAAGTAACTGTTTTCCAGAATGTGAACAACAAATACCTTAACATTCCCTGAAACAGTAGGGAAGCAGTATACTGAAGACACTCCACTCCATGTCCTAGACTACAGTCTGATTATCTTTCACCTGAAGCAGCCCGGACTTAAATCGATACCTAGGATACCCACAAGAAGGTAATTAATAAGATGGTGATTTATCTCCATATATGTCCCATTGGCGGAAAAGACACAAGTGGGACCCTGTCGTCTTCCTGTGAGTTAGCTATAGCTGCCTGTGCATTACATGCTGGAAGTACTTCCCCCTATATAATGACAGTGATGACTAATGCACGGGGGGTGGGGGGGCAAGAAAGAGAGAGAGAAAGAAGACAGAAAGAAAGAAAGAAAGAAAGAAAGAACGAACTGACAGTACCCCCCACCCGCCCCCATATAATGGCAGTAATGACTAATGACTAAAGAAAGAAGATGAGACAGAGAAGACATGAAGTCAAGAAAAGATAGTAAGACGAGGAAGACATAAAGACAGAAAGAAAGAGAGAACACAAGAAAGAGAAGTCAAGATAGAAAGACAAGGAAGAGAGAAAAAAAAAAGAAAGCAAGAAAGAAGGGATTCCACTGCTTCAGGTTGGCAGAGCTGCAGGTGAGTATAATGAAATGCTGCTTGTAAATAATACAGCAGCTACCTGTAAGCAATATCACAACTACTGCTCCATCCAGGATTGCTGAGTTTAATATTCAATGATGGAGTGCTATTCATCCCATTGTCAACAAAATGCTATTTCCCCCCAAAAGCAGCTGAAGGGCCCTTGAGCACCGTGGCCTCTCCCATTCTCTAACGCAGTCTGTCTCCGTCAGACGACGAAGGGCAGAGCGAGTGAAAATGAAATGCACAGTCGCTGCGCCGCAATTTAGCCAGCAAATTGTAAGAAAGTGGGGAGAAAAACAGCTCCCAATTACTGCGGCTGATAGAGATACATCATCATTACGCCATTTCAAAAATCATAAGGTCGAACATCACGCCATGATGAACAGCAGCCAGCGGCAGAGCAGAGAGGCAATCAAAGATAGAGGGAGGGAGAGGGAATGGAGAGCATGAGAAAGTCAAAGAGAGAGATAGAAAAGATAGAGAAATAGTGTAGAGAGAGTGAGAAACAGAGAAATATGTGAGAGAGAGGGAGGAAAAAGAGAAAGAGAGTAGATGGAAGGAAGTAAAAGAACGGGACGGGAGAAACAAAATGAGAAGAGAAAAAGAAATAAGAGTGGAAGAGAGAAAAAATGAGAGAAAGAAACAAAGTGAAAGGGATAGAGAAAGGTAACGGAGAAGAGAGTAAGAAAGAAAAGTAAAGCGTTAAAGAAAGAAAGAAAGAAAGAAAGAAAGAAAGATCAAGGAAAGAGTGTTGTGAGACAGTGGACAGGAGAAAAGAAAGTGAGAAAGAGAAAGAGTGGAAGAGAAAAAAGAGATAGAAAAAGAACAGAACAAAGGAGTAGCAAAGAGATAAAGAGAGTGAAGAGAATAAAGGAGATAGGGAAGAGTGCTAGCGATGGAGGGAAAAAGTAAGTGGGAAAATTAAAGAGAGACAGAGTGTTAAGAGTATAGAAGAGAGAACAAGAGAGAGAGAGAAGGAGAGAGGAGATGAGAGGGATGCAGAATCAGAGAAATAGAGGGGAAAATAGAGGGGGAAATGGAAAGGGAGTGAAAAAAATGAGACAGAGAAAGAAAGAACGAGTGTGTGTGCATGAAAGCCAGTCAGTTCTTTCCCCTAGTCTTCTCCTCAAGTCTTTTTTCCCTCCCTTTTGGAGAACCGTCTCTGACAATCAAACACATATTTCAAATTGAACTGTCACATGGAGGCTTAGGCATTGCTCATCTCTGAACTGCGCCAGTAATACATAAACATTCCCCCTGGGTGGAGGGCAGATAAGCTATGAGCGTGCGAGGGGAGCGATAGCGGGGGTCATTTCTCCCTCCATTCATCCTCCTCTTCTCCCTCACGCCACTCTTTCATGCTAATTACGGCTATGACTGTAATCCCAGGGAAGGCCGTGGACGCTTGTATAGGAAGGCTGAATTAAAGGTTAGGACTACCTCATACATACATTCAGAGCGCTTAACGGTTTACTACATGCTTTTAACCCCCGCTGCGCTACAGGTCAGCAGCCAGTAGGGTCGATGTGTGAAGTCCAGCAGTTGCACATGTGGGGCATAGTGCTGCACAGGTCCATCATCACTGCAGGCAGGTTTAGAGGCCTGCTAGAGTGGGTTATCTCCCAGCAGGACAGGGACCCTTTCTGAAGGTCAAACACACACCCTGGTGAGTGAAGGTAAGTCAGTAAGTCTGTAATGCACTGTGGCTGTAAAACCTGAATACTGGACCTCCTATATTGAAGCCCAAAGAATAAACGTAGGGCTGCCAGGAAATACTGATTAAGGGAGCCATTTGTAAGATCATACAATCTGTCAAATCCATACTCCAAACAAACAGGGGACAACATATCACCAAAACGTTGTGGTGTTCAGTCCTCAATATTAGCATTAAAATCTGTTTACTTACTAGTTTAGAGGAAATGTTGTGAGTTCAGCATCAAACTTCATCCCTTACTTGCCCAAAGCTCTTCAGCAGTGAAAAGCAATACCAGTGTTAACTCTAGTTTTGTTTCCATTTATGTCAGTTCTTTTGTTTACTGAACATGGTTTCTTGCTGAGAGTGGGCACCAGTGGTCTCTATAATGGTTGTTGCCAGGAGCTTCAGGCACTGTTCCATTTACTGATCCCTTCTTTGGTGATCTATGCTTAAATGATCTAACGGGAAGCAGAACCTTCAACATGATAGACAAGAGGTTACAAAACACTGTAGGGACAGAGCTACTTCTTTAACCTCTCATGTTGGACTGATGACTCAATGCCACAGTGACTCACTCTTGCCTCTGGAGGCACAAAGTAGTATTACGAGACAGGACAGGCTGGGGCTAGCTGGTTAGCATGCTAACTTCAATAGACATCTCTGCTACACTGTACATGTCTATACACGTCTTTGACACATCGCCAAAACTGTTATTTCTTCACCTTGTTGATAATTTCACCTTTAAACCCCAAATAAATAAATAAATAAACTTTACCATATAAGATCGGCAATGGTTGATTATTTGGCAGTTTGCATATTGCTCATTTTACATTCACGTACTTGTCTCTGTTACAGTAATATAGGGCACTGTGCATGAGATTTAGGCACTTTGTGTTTATTGGTTTAAAAACATTAACATTACAATAAATACAAATGACAAAAATACAGTAAAATAGAGGTCCTGTATATGTATCCAAAGTCATTCAGAGTGCATCAATCTAGAGAATCTTTGTTAACATTTCAAATAAAAACTCACATTATTCTGTTCACATCCCAACCAATGAATTATGGAGAAAGAAAACGTGCAATTAAATTTAAAGCCAAAAGTGCATAAAGTGGGGCCGCTAAAGCGCAACAGTTTCAATTTCTACTGGGCATGTCTCACAAGGACACACAGGATTACTAATGCAAAGCACTGCTCTCATGGCAAACCAAAGGCGATTTGAGTGCTAACAGCTCCCCCTTGTGGAGAAGTTTCTGCCTGTTAAACATGAGTGAGTGAGTGAGTGAGTGAGTTACAGTGTACTTTTTGTACACGCTTCCAGTAGAAAGAATGCTGCTTGTGGTTAGTTTTTATCCGAACTGGACCAGATTTAATATAGTGGGCCCCTGACCAATGCTAGGATCAGCTCAAATCCTAGTCTGGATAGCTCTGTCTATAGTTGCTTAATTAAATCATTTTTTAAAAATTGTTTGTTCATTATAAAAACACTCTGATTACATGGTTAACCATCAGAATAATCAATAAATTACTTGATAACTAATATTGTACTAACATTAATCACCAAGTGGGGTGACATTAAAAATATCAGCATATATATATATACTATGATATATATACTGTGACATACTATATATATATATATATATATATATATATATATATATATATATATATATATATATATATATATATCAAGATGTTGCATGTTAGAGCATTGTTGTACGCATAGAGGTTCTGCTAGAGTAAGTAATATTATATATTACATAAAGTCCTGAATGATATGTCCGACAACATTATTACTTTTTATGCATCGGTGTACTTAAGTGTAACACTGCACTCCAGTACAGTGATTGAAATGCATTTTTTTGCAGCACATTTGTCACAGAATGGAATAAAGAAATAAAATCAAACTGAACGAGACGGCTACCAAAAATAAATAAGAGAAAATGGTTTGCTTGTCCTGATGAATACCTAATCACGCATATCGTTAAAATTGCAGCAATAGAGAAAGCCATAATTAGTTTAGTACCCTCAGGGAAGTGACTTTATGGCTGTGAAGCAGTGGTGCTCCCCTGGTCTCAAACCATAAAATTAACATTTAGCAAAAAAACATTTCTCAAGTTTTTTGAAAACAGAAAAAAGAGAAAGACAATTTTACTTCATATTTGCACTCTGGTACGGTCTGTATCTTCCCTAAGCCAGACGGTGTGAATTTACTGTTGAGAATAGAATAAAAAACCTCACATAGCTTCTTAAAGTACACAATAGTGTCCCCTTTGGCTTCAATACTGTGCATCTACTGTATAAAGAAGAGCACCATACCCACTTCCCCAAAATATACCTGTGATCTGACAACAGGGTTGTGGTCGAGGGGGTTTAGATTGAAGGGGTGATACATACCGAATGACACCCTTTCTGTCTGTCTCTTATTTTACAGAGAAAGAAAGTGTGTGAGAGACAGAGACAGAGAGAGAGAGAGAGAGAGAGAGAGAGAGAGAGAGAGAGAGAGAGAGAGAAAGAGGGGGGCGGGAGTGAGAAAATGAAGTCCATCTTTGTGTGGGAGTTTGCCTTTAACTCTTTGACGGGGTCTTTTCGTCCTAACTGTGCATTCTCCCAAAGCCCAGTCCCATACATCATCAGCAAGCTAGACAGGCTGCTCAGTAATAACTCTGCAATCTCTAGAGCAAACAAGCAGTCACACTGCATGAGAAGGTATCTTTTTTTAATCATCCCGATGCGTCAAACAATGCACACAGACAAGCGCTGTGGAAAGAGCAACGGTGGCAGCCAAATACCTGGGCCGAATAAAAAGTGCTGCATGCTTGCAGAGAGTGAATCACAATGAATCCATTGGAGACTGACTAACATACAAAAACAAGAAAAAGTGGTTACACTCCTTTTCAAGGGGGCTTTGTTACATCTAAATGGTTATACAAGTATTGGGACACCTACACATTACACCTACAGGAGCTTTTATGACATCCCGTTCTAAATCCATAGGTATTAATATGGAGTTGGACTCTCCTTTGCAGCTATAACCGCTTCCACTTGTCTGGCTTTCTATACGATTCTGGAGTATGTCTGTGGGAATTTTGGGCTATTTATCTAGAAGAGGCTTTCGAATCTCCATTGTAGTTCATCCTAAAGGTGTTTAAAGGGGTTGAGTTCAGGGTTCTGTCAGGCCAGTTAAGTTCTTCCACACCACTCACCTATCCATGCCTTTATGGACTGCACTGGGGCAGTCATATTGGAACAGAAAAGGCCTTCCCCAAACTTTTCCCACAAAGTTGGAAGCATGCAATTGTCCAGAAGCATTAAGATTTCCGTTCACTGGAACTAAGGTGCCTTGGCCAAACCCTGCAAACACCATAGCATTATCCCTTCTCCACCAAATTTTACAGTCTGCACAATGTAGAAAGACAGGTAACATTCCGGCATTCGCAAAAACCCAGACTAGTCTATCAAAAGGCCAGATAGAAGCATGATTCATCACTGCAAAGAACTCGTTTCCACTGCTCCAGAGTCCAGTGGTGTCATGCTTTACACCATTCCATCCGACGCTTGGCATTGTGCTTGGTGATGTAAGGCTTGCATGAAGCTTGGCCATAGAAACCCATTCCACGAAGCTCCCGGTGCACAGTTTTGATGTTAATGCCAAAGGAGGTTTGGAACACTGCTGTTACTGAGTCAGCAGAGTGTTGGTGACTTTTACACGCTATGTGCCAACGCTGCTCTGTAACTTAACATGGCTGAGTTGCTGTTTTTCCTAAATGCTTCTACCTTTCAGTAACACCACTAACAGCTGATTGTGAAATATCTAAAAAGGAAAAAAAATCATGAACAGAATCAAATGTTTGGAAAGGGAGACTGCATGGCTAGGTGCTTGATTTTATACACCTGGCTCAACAGGACTGAATGAAACACCACTACATATGTCCAAAGAAAACCATGTTTCTCCATTTTTGTTGAGTTTCACTGTTATGCATCATATATGCAACAATTTCATGACGACTGGACCAACAGAAATGGCCCAGAAATGCTGGTTCCATTGACTTACATTAAACTTAAATTAGGTTTTTGCCCTCTCATGTAAAGTTGCCATTTTGGAAATACTTTTTTTTTCTTTGGACAGTGACGATTAACAGTACATCCTTACCATCCTTACTATCCCGAGCAGCTGCATTACTGCCTAGATGGGAAATTGCACCACGCAAGACCCTTTAGTGAATAGTGAGGACAGCTGAAAATATCATCAGGTTTACTCTGCCCTCCATCACGGACATTTAAACCACACACTGCATCTGAAAAGCCACCAGCATTGTAGATGACCCCACACGCCCCTCACACAAACTGTTCTCTCATCTGCCATCTGGAAGAAAGTACCGTAGCATTTGAGCCTTCACAGCCAGACGGTGTGACAGTTTCTTTCCACAAGCCATCAGATTCCCCAACTCCCAGAGACCAAACTGATAGACACCTACATACACATACATACTTGAGAAATGATACCATCTCTGTCCCCGCTTACTGCAGTACCAGATTATGTCTGAGATACTGTATTTAAATAGAATAATTACTGCAGATACTTCACTTAATATAATTCATATGTCCAACTACTTGCATCAGTTTTTTTCCTTAGCAATATCGGCTGTTAGAATACTGCATCAAACAATACTGTATTCTGTTACTGTTGTTCTGGTTGCTACACCAGTCACTACTGTGTTGATACACGCTAGGCTATCTGCTAATACGTAGTTACATCCTGTCTTACACAACTCTACATATTCCCAGTGCTGTGGACTGTATTACATGTGTTTTGCTTTGTATTCATTGTATTCTATTTCAGTGCATTATTGCACTGTGTATATTGTAGTGTTTTGCACTTGTGCTCCTGTGTTGTACCCTGGTCTTTGAGGAACACTGTTTCGTTCCATTGTGTACTTCTATACAGCTGAAATGACAACAAAGCCTCTTAAACTTGATATACAGTGTATATTATGTTTAGAATGTGGCTGTTTTTAAGTGTGTTATTTAAATTATGCCACAAAGCTATAAAGTTACATTGGTTAGTTATTGTATGTACAGGGTGTCTCAAAGTTAAGGAAACTATGAGGGAAGGCAGAAACCTCTTAGGCCATGTCACCAACCTGGCCATCATTTTGAACGCTGCCATCTTGGATTCAACTTTTCAAATGGGAAGGTAGGTGTTTGATACATCAAAGAATTTCACCTGAAATACAATGTTGTACCTCATGTTACATACCTTAGTTCATTCTAGTGTTTGAACAGTGATTGTTCTGCTTTTGGGTACATCTTTTGTCTACCCATAAACGACACCCTTACAAAATTCACATGCTGAAACACCTCACAGAGAATGACCATCAGATAGAATTTGCAGAATGGATGCCACAGCAACTACATTTACCCTAACATGTGCTGTGGATGAAGCACATTTCTTTGTGAATGGTGAGGTCAACAAACCACTGATACCAATCAAACGCAAACCCTCACTGGACTGATCCACCTAACACGGTTGCCTCACCTAAGGTCATGGTAAGGTGTGGTGTATGGGGTACCCGAACTGTGGGAGCTCTCTTCATTGACAGAACATTGTGCAGATCGGTATGCAAGGTTGTTAGATAAAGACTTGTTTCCTTCATTGTTGTCAGAGGATGTAAAGTTTCCTACATTTCTCCAACAAGATGGCATTACGGACACGTTGTCAGACATCTTAATGTGCAGGTTCTCCAGAAGGGGGTTGGTCATATGGGTCCAATCGAGCCAACACCATGTTTTAAGCCATTTGGATTTCTGTGGGGTCATGTCAAGGCACTTGTTTACTCTGTGAAGACCCAAAATGTTGTTTATCTCAAAGACGGAACTGTTGATGCTTGTGCAGCCAGATGTTTTGGTGAAAGTTCATCAGGATTGGGGGAAAAATTATAACCTTAACACTCAAACATGGTGGACAGCATATTAAACACTTTCTTTAGACCTTATGGTCACTTTTCTGGTTTCACATACAATCACTGTTTAAATATGACAATGAATGAAGTAACATGAAGCATACCATTGTTTTTTCTGGTGAAAGTTGAAGGCGAGATGGCGGCATTCAAGATGGCTGCCAAGTTGGTGGCATGGCCTAAAAGGTTTCCCTCTTCCCCCATAGCTTGTGTCTAAAATCGGATAACCGTAGTTAAATACCTTTTAACACCAAAAGGGTCCTGTTACTGTTACAACTCCAAATCTTTTTTTAGTACTGTATGGAACTCTTTTTCTAGCAATATAAAGATTTTGAAGACACTCACACACTAAGACTGCTGCCCATTTCTGTACTGTTCATTTCCATCACTTTCAATTATCAAACACTTCCCTTTAAAAATGAGTTATTTTATCACTGCAGAAAGGCCAATTGTCCTCCGAGCTGCATTTTACATTAGCCAAAGCCTTTGGAGAGCAAACGACTTTCATTAGGCTTTACAGCTGACTGGCTTCTTCAGCTCCAGTCTCAAGAAACTATTCACAAAGCTCTGCAGAGTCACATGACAGGATGCTAGGACAGAAAGGCCAAGATGGATGTGAGGAGAGGATATCAGTTCACATGCACAATGGATACAATTAATCTTCTCTGCTTCTATCAGAAGATTATTTGGGGGTGGGGGGGAAGTGGATGAGAGTACATGGAGAAGAGGACAGGGGCAGCAAAATGACTGTTTGAGTCCATGAGAGGTCAGTCTTCTCCCAGCAGCAGGAACGTCTAAATGGGAGAGAAGCAAGAAGAAGTGAGAATATTTCCTAAACAGCCAAGGTCGATGATAGCCTGGATCAGTGTTGACAGCAGCCAGTCAATATTTCGGACGGTTCCAAATTGAGGTGACGGACGGGAAATACTTGTTGACAAGGGGACTAATATGTCTTTCTTGCCCCCATTTCATCTCCCCTTTCTTCTCTGGCTAAGCTCAAAGGTTACAATAGGGTTTCCCTCTGGTGCTGGCAGTATTCCTTTTGGCTCAGTTCTGGAGGAATTTAATAGAAAACTAGATTTCATCTTGTACAAACCTGTCATCTTTTCAGTACTAACTTTGCGTCATTTGAAAACACTAGCTGTCCTATTTATATTTAATAAAAAGAGCCAAATTGTTGGTAACCCTGCAAACAAAACTCCTCCCCTTTTGTGGAGCAATGCACATGCACAGTGGCAAGAACAATCCATAAAAAACATGTTTTTACTGGAGTATTTGAGTCAAATGCTACAATATTGTCTAGGCTTTGTGCCAGATTTTAGCAGTTACTTTAAATATGTTTTTAAATGGAAGTTGATGCAAGATTTTAAGAGTTAAAACATTCTAAGATTAACTCAAATTACACAATAACCTAAACAGAACATGAAGAAATAATTGTTTTGACAATATGGCGAAGGCATCTATCCTGTTGTAGAGATATCTACTGAAGTTAGCATGCTAACCAGCTAGCCTCAGTCCACCCTGTCCCATGATAGCACTTTATACCTCACAAGGCAATTGTGAGTCAATGTAGCAACACCATCAGGTCAAAATAAGATCTAATCTCTGATCAATCATGGACAAGGTTCAGCTCCTGGTTAGATCATTTAAGGACAGGTAACCAATGACAGGTAAAGTAAATGCAATGATGGCTGAAGCTTCTGACAAAGGACAATTATCATCATCGCCACCACCTGGCACTCTCTGCAACAAACTACGCTCACTGGCAAGCTAAAGAAGTGATATAAATAGAAGCAAATCAAGAATTCATACTGGTGTTGCTTTCCAATGTCAAAGATGCACTTGGTGAGTAAAGGATGAAGTCTGATAAGGTCTGAACTTGTGATAGGGGTTGACACAACAACTTTCTGGTGATATTGTTCTAATTATTTGTTTAGAGTATGAATTTGACAGCTTGTGTCATCTTACAAATGAAATGGCCTTTTAATGTGGCTTAGTTTTAAGTTCATAGGTTTCCTTTATGAGTGGAAATAACTGCCTTGTGTCTAGTTCTGCCCTGCAAGCAAGCCGTTTTAGCCACCATCTCTGAAGAACATCAAATCTTAGTTTAGCTAGTTAGCACCAAAGATTAGCTGTCAGCCCTACCCTACCCCACTAGCTGAAATGGAGATTTTCATTGACTTAGCATCGCATGTGGCTTAGGGAGAGTGTAGATGTAAGCATCCTAAACTCAATCAAACATAGTGGGCCTTCTCCCCACTACTGAAAAGTGGCAGATGCCTACTTGGTTGTGGTGATCATGTTCTAAGTCTGCAGAACTTTAGGTGGGATGATGGTGGCAGCCCTTTGCTTTTGGTTATCAGTAACAGTTCTAACTTCTTTGGTGCCAGCAAAACTTGTCAACCCATCCAATGGTTTGAGCTTATTCGCAGCCTTGTTACCTCTGTTTTGTAGTACCTGAGAAAATGTTGTAAGAATTCTTTAAAGCGTTTTCGGTTGTGAGAAGTTGTACCAGCTAAGACCGCTTTGCATTGCTGCACACTGGCAATGGGATGAATCCAGAGCTTACACGTCACTGGCACAGCTTCATTTGGAGCAACATCAATAGAGAAACAGGGCCAGTTTTGAGTACAGCTCACCTTGGCTCAGCCTGAATCTAAATCACTGGACAGTTGCAGATACTGTCAGCTACAGCTTGTGTATAAGGAAACAAGAAAGATTTTTACAAAAGCAAACTGAGTTATATTTACAGTTAGATGATTTTAAGAACCCATTGACGCATTTAAGACTAGACCTACAAGCCCAATAACATAGGTACAATGTAAAAAACCTTGCATAGCAATTCAACCTTTACATCGTATTTATCATCAGCAACAATTAGCAGTACCATTTTACATCAGTTACTTCTAACTGGTACTGAAACTCCATTGCACCTTTGTGTTCATGAATAAAACAACAGATCGTTTATCATTTGAATTAAAATGCACAGAAGGTAAATTGTTTGTAGACTGTGTGTAAATAGAGAATTAACTAATAACACTGACCTACCAAAAGTCACGGGATAGCTGTATGTATATTGATAATGAAGTGGCGGTAGGGGATGGTTTGGGAATGCCCAGAGTTTGAACGAGGCATGACAGTGGGTGCCAGACAAATGTTTCATTCCATTTCCAAGTTGTGTGGACATTTAACATTCCTCGATCCACAGTGCCACAAATATGTCATAGAAATCATTACCACCCAAAATGGACGGTGCTTAATGATTGTTACCAGTTGCGACTGGTTAGAGCTTTAGTCTTTAGTTTCCATGGAATATGGAAGCAGAAGACAATAAGATGGTAATGCACTGTGCTATCAGGCTTCAATTGGTTTGAGGAGCATTCTGGAGAGTTCAGATGAATGGTGTTGCCTGTACGTTTGCCTGACATGAGCCCAATCAAGGCATTCAACTATCATTCCTCATTCCGACTTTGATAATTCTTGTTTCCTTGCCATGAGCACGCTGGTCAGTGTTCAACCTCACTCACAAGATAATTCCTCACAACTGATACAGGTGTGGGTATTCCCAAGCCGTTCCTTGAGGTAACACCACTTCATGATCACTTTACATACTGCTACCCCCTGACTTTTGGTATGCCAGTATATATAACTACATACTTTAATACATAATTACGAAACTGTATTCAAAAGGCATAGTAAATAACTCTCGAATTCTAAGGGTCAAGGCATAAGGCACATATGGGCATCCCTGATGGACAGCTTGTGGTTTATTGTGCAGGTTCATGCACTGCAGTTAATCTCACATCTGCACATCAACTCAAGTTCAAGCCTGGCTAATACCAACACACTCGCAACCCCGCCACTCCCAAGCGTCTCAGAGCACGACCATGAATACAAGATCAAGTGGCCTGCTCTAATGATATGAGCACTAATATTGATGCCCTGTACTTACAGGAAGGAGGCAAGCCTCCGAAATGTCAACAGTGGCATTTTCTCTGCTTAATGCCATATGGGTGCAGCGAGCTGGTAAAAAGCTTTTCCTCCAGCGCCTCCATGCTCAAATGCTAATGTCTCACTGTGCGAGCGCTCAGGTCCGCTTCGTTTTCTGCCCTGTTCATCTAGATGAGCAGTGGCGTGCTGCAGCGAGCGGTCAGCGTGCAGGAAGCGAGCAGCAAGGGGTGGCCGTGACTCAACCTCGACAGATTGGTGTGGCGTAAGAAGCAACTGAAGTGAGAGAGAGAGAGTGAGCTGTAGTCCTTCTTTTTATCCAGTCGTGATCTGCATGAAGACTGTGTTGCCTTTATTCTTTCATTATGAAGCTCTCAGGTGGTCTATAATAGTCAGACATAATTTCCTGGTAATAAGATGTTAATTAAAATGTGTTGGCTTACATGTATTAAAGGAAGCCATGAGAGGCTCTGTGTTGAGCCCTAATCACACCAGCATTTGCCAGCAAAATTTGCGAGTAAAATTGCACTAATTTCCACTTTGGTGAACTTTGACGCTTGAATTAGGGTCTTTGACGAATGGGACCCCTGCGTGGACTGTGTTGATCTCTAAAGGGGTGGTCGTTCATATAGCCACACGTTCATAACGCTAATTTAGCCTTTGTCTAAGCACAAAATAAGTAAGCTAAAAATAAGACATAAGTATAATATGCAGTAATTACCATTTTTACTTTTGTTATTTTACTGTTAGTGGTAAACAAGATAGGAATCTATATTAGGCCCATTGGCTAAACACGGGTGCAAACAGGTCACGCCGCGGCCACTAACCCTGCCAGATCCATACAATTTTTACTACAGGTCAGTGTACAGCACTATTTTGAGTTGAGTATATACATAACTGATATAATTAATGTTCTCTTCAGTTGCTGTTTTAGTGTTTATGGTATGTGAGCTAGCCAGCTTGCTAACTACGACGTTAGCTGAAGCACAGCTCTACACTAGTCACCCCACTGTGACCAAATCGTTACAAATAAGTCACAGATCAGCGTGCAGCACTGTATGATCATGAGAATATATATAAATGCAATATAATTATGCTCACTTTTTTGTGTTTTTACAGTTTATGGGAAGTTGGCTACCAATTTTTGTCTTGTTGGCTAGCCTCGGGCACTCCCATTTCGTAAGGCGACACAAACTCCAAATGCCTAGTGTGATTGTGGTACAATGCTTTTGCCATGGTTAAGACGTGTTGTTAAGCATGAAACAGTCACAAAATACCTCACTGTCAAATAAATCATTTATTATAAATAATCACAATTAGCAAGTCTTCTGTGAATCAGTGTAGTTTGCTAACTGGAGCAACATAACATAGACAATTACATAAACAACATAATAACAAACACACAAATGTGTGATCATAGGTGTACGTATATTAAGTATTTTACAATGACTCTGAACGTAGCTCAAATTTTAGAATCAAAACTTTCTGTTTTCTATTAATATATGCTAGAGTGCATAGTTTGGCTGAAAGCTTTACAAAAGACGCTTCATTCAAATTTAGCTGCTCCACTGATACTATATCTTATTTACATATGGATACAATTTTGCTATTCTTCAGCAGCCCTCCATTGTCTTTTAGGGCTAAACTGCATCATTTTGGTTTAGCAATACAAAAATCTGCATAATATACATCCCACTAATGTATGATGCAACATGAATCATTGTGTTGATCTGGCACAGTTAGTCAAATGTGCACTACCCATACTTCCCAATACCTGGACTGTTTGTGTGCCTTAGACTCACTTTGAAGCTCCTTCCATTTTATCAACACATTTTTTTTCTGAAGATAAATGATGCCAGACTTTGCCTGCATTGGGTCTCCTGCAGGTTTTTGGCTCACAGTCGGCAGGATGCTGGGGCTGACTGGCACCGGCATGCAGGTATTGTGAATTGTCAATGGATTCACAATGCATGCAGCACAAAGCACCCAGGAAAATATGGTCATATTTGTAAGAGGTATTCATTCCAACCTGAGATGATATGAAATGATCCTCTGGCTTAACGGCAAGCATTTATGAGTGACATAATATAAAACGAGGAAAACCATGCATAAAGGAGTTCAGAGTCATAAGAATGCATTATGTTCTGTGGTTCTCCATTTAGTTGCCTTGAAATGACTGGAATACGGCCACCTCAAAATTATGGGGTCCATAAATATTTCATGATGCTTCAAGAGCAGCACCTCAGACTACCGTGTTCATACAAATGCTGCCTTCAAAAATCAAGTTTCCCAACTTCTCCTACCACAACACTCAATAACCGCGAAATCATATTGTTTTAAAATGTCACCATCTTTTACTCAGTTGTGCATTTTGTATTGTGCGAAAGTCAGAGACCACTCTTCATTTATTTCATTTCCAGCCAAAACAGTAATTATTTTTCAGCATGCATTTTTGACTTGTCACAATCCAAGTAAGTCCAGCCACACTGAATTATGTTGAGATCTTGGATGGTCAGTCCATCGCTTTTAGAACATCAGCAGTCTTATCCAACAGTCTTATCACATTATGTCACAACGACAGGTGAATGTAGTTAGGAGTTTTGCCCACTACGCTATACTGCACGTCTTGGTAACAACTTATTGACAGCTAAACACCTTTCAGACCTACAACGTTCAGTTGTCTTCTCACAATGGAAAGACATGTGTGAAGGAAGAACTGAGCTTGATTAAATTGAAAGAAGTAGCATTATTGAGTATGGAGAAAAACCAAATACACTAAAACATAAAAGCATGCGTCGTTGTGAGTCTCCCTATAAAGCCTGAAATAATCATTTACAAGTTAGAGGTACCGGGACAGATTTGGCAGTTTTTTGGACCATGTCACACGTCTTCATGTATTATCATCATGTGCAGAGGCTCAAAAAATAAGGCCCGGCTCATAGTTTAGGCTTCAAAAGCAAACTCAGCATTATACTGATGAAGATATGATGATAATAGCAGATCAATCACTCACATCCTCTGAAGACATTCTTCATCCTTCACCACGTTTGAACTGAGTTTTCCTCAAACACTCTTTGAATACTCAGGGCAGGTCGGAAGCACAACCATGGTAAAAAATGTGTTCCCAAATCCTGTATTGTTTTGCTTTAAGCTTTGGTGGTCTACAAGGTCCTGTACCGATTTTAGGAGTCCCATTTTCTTCATTATCTTTTCATTCGTTTTGGAAGCTCCTGTTTACTTGCTTATTTTCCTATGACTCCTATCACTCTTATGCAAGTAGATTCTCTTATATCTAATGTCCTCTGAAAAACTGAATAGCTCATACGTAATGACTTTTCTGACTGGAAGTTAAATAATGAAGGGCGGTCTATTACAATCTTCTTGGTCCTGGAAGCCCACTGCCCTGCACATTTTAGTGCTTTTCCTGCTTTAACACGCCTCAACTCAATAACTCAATAATGAGCTGTTAATGAGCTGATTGGTTTATCAGGTGTGCTGGGAGCATGCTTCACACTGTATATTTCAAATAGCCTCAAGCTGAACAGAATATAAGACGTATTGGAAAAAGGCTAATGTGTACATCCTGTGACTTGGAAGTTTGCAATCTATAATGGCTCAGCATCTCTATGCTTAAAAAAAGAGTACAGAGAGTACAGGAAAGAAGCAGCTGTGCAAGTTATGTGATATAAGGCTATCGGCTTACAGCCACTCTCTATCAGTGCACCTCAAATCCACACCTGCCAGGCAAGCGTTCCTCACACAGCTAGCACGCTACTCCATCCAGCACTGACAGACACTGGTCATTTTATCAGTCATCGCTGTCACTTTGCTGCCCATCATCATAGCTTTGTTCCCCTGTCAGGCGCCTTGCCCTCAATCTGTCTGTGTGGGTGTTGCGGGGCAGAGGGACGTGAGGGGGCTTTTTCTGAAATAAAAGAGATGACATTCTTCTTAGGACGCTTGCAGAAACATTAACACATGCAAATGTGCAAGTTCACCTGACCTATCCAAGCTCCCTCCACAAAATGTGTTCTCTCATAGCAGCTGTTGCAAAGTTGAGTTCAGAATGCTCAACTGGACTACAGTGTGCAGTAAGTTTGAGCATCCCTAAGCCAAGTTCATTTTGAAGTGAAAAGAAACCAGTGTACCATTTAATTGTATTCGATTAACTTTAAAATATAAACTATTAAAATAACAATTGTGGCATGAGCAAAAGATTGGACATCATACTAAGACGGTAGATCTTCCCCTATGGAAGATACCCACAGCTTGCATTTGCTTTTTTGTAGCAAGCTATGGAATCTTCACCCCCACCTCCTCGCAGAACCTTTTCTGCAATATTCTTGGGATGTTTTGCATGCACAGCATGTTTAAGGTCTACTCACAGGTTTTCAATGATCTTCAAGTCAAGGGACGATGAGGGCTCATTTAAAAAGCGTCATCTTTTGTTTCATGAAGTAGTTCATGGTAGATTTTGAGGTACGTTTAAATCATTTTCCAGAAGCCAGCTTCTTGATTGCATCACAATTCCTTCCTGAATTTGCCGATATGTAATCCATTCTTTCATCTACCCATGCAATGTTTTGTTTTTTTTGTTTTGTTTTGTTTTTTTGACAGTTTTTCCCAAATTCATCACCATCTCAAATTCTCATGAAGGAAATCAAAAATGTGAACATGTGCTCTGTAGATGACGCATTAACCGTTATGCATGATAATGGACAGATGAACTAAACACATAAACACATATACATGACTTTTTTCTGCAAAAGTCTTCTTCTTAAAACATCTTCCTTTAGGTTTCTATGGAAACACTGTATAAGTGTACATCTGTATAGGTATATATATCAGTAAGAATCTGTGGACAACACAAAACGAGCAAGATTTATAATATGGGCTATTACACTCTTCATCAAAACAATAGTTGCACCCAGAAGGAAGTGTCAGATTGCAATGCTATTGGGAAGGAAGATAAAGGTTACCGTCAACAATAAAAGATGATAAATTTATACTGATACAGATAATATTTATTGAGTTACACATACAGTAGTAGCATGGAGTTGTAGAGGTTCCTAATGGTGTTCTGTGATAATCCATCCCATGCAGCTTGAATATTCTCACACAGTTCCTGCAGATTTTGCGGTAGGGATGGAGGTGTTGTAATGATCTGTGTGCATGTAGTCCTGCAGCGTCCAGTCGTCTTCCAAAGGTTCTGGCACTAACAGGATGACCCATGGAGGGCATCACTGCTTACTGAATGTCCTCAATCATGGCTGTTGGGTCAGTCAGGTGCAGTGATAAGACCCATCCTTGCTTACGTCACATGTGCAGCCGAGCATGAAACTCAAATCATTTGCATGTCTCACAAGGTCAAACCTACCCACCAAATGTCATGCCTGTCGGTTGATTCCAACTATTTGTGCAGCTATTCTTTTGATGATGAGTGTAAATCACTGTAGCAGTGCACATCAGGACTTGAGGTAAAAGTCCCTATCTCCAGTGTGTGGTACCTTGAAAAGTAAAAACAGTCTTGTTTTTCCACCTTTTCTCCCAGATAAGTCAAAGTGCTGATACAGCTGCAATATTAGAGCCCATACAAATGGTTGCCATGGCCATTATCTTCCTTGTTAAGCCCAGCTGAAGGGTTTGTATGTCTGACTATTGTTCAGGCCCCTGATAACAGAGATGAGACTTGCCATTAAGACTCAATAAATGGGGGAAGAGCGGCTAGACTTTCTATGGCGAGGATTTTTAGTCTCACTTTTAATGACCGAGATGACCTCAAGATGTGCCCGCCCCCATTGTGAGCCACATGCCATATTTGTCATTTCAGGAATGCATAGAAATGCAGGCGCTAATTTGCATTTCAGATTCTATTGCTACATTAATTAGAAATGAACTGATTTCGAACCAAATTAATTAAGCCTGAAAGAAAGACAGAGAGAGAGAAAGAGAGCGTGAGACAGCAACAGAAGACTATCGTTTATTATCTGGATTTCGTCTGCATGCCATTTCAGAAAGAAGGAATAGAAAAGGCGCGGACCGCTGCCCCATCCGCTTCCTTGGTCGCCATGGAGATAAACAGCTCCGGTGGGGAAGCGAGGCAGCAGCGATTTGCCAGTAAACACACAGGCGCCTACGAGCAGAGCCTCAGCCGCACGTCGCAAAACGAAATCCCCCGTCTCGGCTAATAAATATACACACATGCTGCTATCAATGTGTGCACATGTGGGAAACTAAATATAGAGCGTCTTCAAATGTGCACCTCGTGGTGTGTGTCTGTGCCTGTGTCGGGCAAAAGTAATAGGGAGATGAAACAATCCTGAGCAAATTTGATTTCCTTTTAATAATCTAGCCACTATTTGGCTGGCTCGAGGGAGAAAGGAGGGTGCGGATGATCCTAAGGAGGCAGGCGGCATCTGTGGTCAATGAATTAAAAATAGCAGGGGAGCGAAGAAGACAGTGGTTGGTGATCGGAACTATTCTTAGAAGCCACATCATAACCGACCACACACGGACATACAGACAAACAGCTTTTGTTTTTGTTAAAGCGTTTTGTGAAAGAGTTTGGCTAAAAAATGAAATGTAGACAATTTGTTGTGCAGCCTGTTTGGTGTTCAAGTTTTGCTTCTAGAGTTTTGAACCTGAGCTATGAGGTCAGTGTAGCTAATAAGCAGTACCAATATGGGAACTGTGGCTTCCCTTCATTTCCACATCTGCCAATGGCAGAATAAAAATGTTTACAGAAGGAAGTGTTGGATTGCAATGCTATTGGGAAGGGATTTAGACTGATATGGGCAATATTTATTGAGCTGCACACACAAAAGTAGTGTCTCTTGGTATGGTGTTGGGCCGTCATGTTTGCTAATGCAACATGCAGATGTGTCGGCACAGAGTTGTAGAGGTTCCTAATGATGTCCGATAATCCATCCCATGCAGCTTGAATATTCTCATGCAGTTCCCACAGACTTTGTGGTAGGGATGGAGGTGGAGTGACACCAGGCCTTCTGAACGCATGACGCATGACAACAAACTGTTCATCTTGGTGCTGACCCTGGTGCCTCCACACACAGATTTATTAGTCATCTCCACCAAGACAAAAGCGGAACTGAACATACCTCACTGCCATTCAGTCCATCCATGACAGTCTGGCACGACACCATTGCAGTCTTTGGCATGGGCTTAAGGGTAGTCATCGTAACAGTCTGTGTGCATGTAGTCCTGCACTGTGCAGCTGTCTGCCAATGGTGCTGGCACTAACAGGATGACTCATGGAGGGAATCACTGCTCACTGAATGTCTGCAATTGTGGCTGCTGGGTCAGTCAGGTACAGTGATAAGGCCCAACCTTGCTTATGTCACATGTGTGGCCGAAACTTGAATCATTTGCATGTCTCGTTAAATCAAACCTACCCACCAAGTTTTATTCCTGTTGGTGGATTCCTTCTGGGTGCAACTTTCTGTGCGACTGTTTTTTGACGATAAGTGTATATAATGTAGAAATTACGACTAGATCCATCTGAACTTCCATTAGAAAAGGATTACTTATTTGTAAACCCTGCAAGAAAAAAACAGGTTGGCTGGTCAACAGCAAAGGAAACTGATAAGCTGATCACCATCAATACCAGCATATGTTGTATTTTGACTCTGGCATTCTGGTCAACCAACTTGACCACACCAGCACCAGACTAACATAAACATGCACAGACCATCTTAGACCAGAATGAAATGCCTGCTAGTCTGTGCTTTTTTTGTCAGCAAGGAAGGTTTACAAGAGAAGTAAAATGCTGAAATGCTTACTTCTTAGCACCTAAACATTCTGCTCTTTCAGCATACAATAAATACATTTTTGGTCAGGTTATCATCAAATACAGACCTCTACAAAGAAACCATTTGCCTCAAGCAGTGCACAAGAGTTCTTAATCACAAAGATATTTGCTTGTGTAGTTTTTGACACTGTATGACATGAAAATTGGCCTTGACAGAAAAAAAGCATGAATTACACATGAATAAACACACTTAAAAATGTGTTTACGGTTTTTAGCACATGTCACACTGAAATATATGTGGCTTTCTTGTAAAGGCACTACTGCTGTTTTTAACTATGCAATGTACTTTTTTTACCCAATTTTCTTCCCAATTTATTAAGTCAGACCAGTTGTAACCACTAGTTAGGTCAGGTCTATCACATGATGCCGTCATGCTGGGAGGATGAAAGATAGCCACCAGATGTTAGCCACCACAATCTTTGTAAACTTTTCAATCAATGGGTGGATCAACATGCTTGGAGGAGAACACTAATGCTTTCTTGACACTGTTTCGGTTTAACCTCCGTTGTCCCACCAGGATGCACAACATCAACACCCTTTTTAGTTGGATGCAGTCGGATGATGTAAAAAGGTACATCAAAATTTCTCATGCAACAGATTTGTGACATCAACACTTTTTTCAACATTGCAGGGAACAGAAGCAAACAGTCTGACAACTAAAAGCAGTCAGATAAACTGCAGAAAATATTAAATAGCAATGCTAAAGTAAGTTTTAAAGATGACCAGTTAGCTTGCATTTCGTGTCAGCCTCATTTGAGTGTGTAAAACATGCCAAAGTAGATACATGCCAGCTAACTACTACTGGTTGACCATAGTATTACAGAGGATTACACTAGCGATCTCCCAGAGATAAGGCTTATGCTTAGGCAGGTTGCACTGAGGAGACCACAATGTACTCGCATCATTCATTTTTATAGATGTCATATGTTGTTGGCAACTTTAGTGCAAAACCAAAGAAACAAAGTCTGGACACAAAACATGTCTTGGCTGATGGACTAGGAAAAGTGCATACATTTAAATCATCGCTTTAAAACTGCCTCCTAGACCTGACATCCATTTGTGAGGTAACAGGTCCCCATTACATTAAACATCATGTGGCAAACTACTGACCTACATAGCAATGGCCTTGACAAAGCTATAGAGGTTGGAAACTAGGCGATTACACCGAATGAGGGGCAGCTTGGTCTCATGACTGCATGAGGCAAATCAAACTCATCTGCCTAGACTGCTTCCACAAACGCTGGGGAAGGGCACATGGTGTGACTGATCAGTGCAAATGCCACCCTGTCTTGTGGTGTGCCTTTTCATTTGCAAAGTGGACACACAATGGCACAGAGCCCACACCACAAGATGCTGGCACAGGCCACTGGAGCCAAAAATGCACACACACGCTTCTGCCCCAACTGGCACGGGTCCTCACTGCTACGCCCACACCAACACCCGGGTTTGAAGCAGTGACGTCAGGGAGGGATATATTTGGGATGACGCACGCAAGCGCCCCACAGCTCGAAGCAGAATCGTTTTAGCTGCATGGGTGAGATTCCTTCCTACCCCCGCATTCCACTAAAATGGAAGTTATTTTTGGGGTCAGAATGCTATATGAGGCAAATACCCCTGCCGGACAGACATAACGCAGAGGCAAAAAGGACACATTCCATTCTCTCACACCTTTTGTCTAGTCCTGCTCACTCAGGGTGATGAAAATGTTGCCAGAGTGTGAAGAAGGTGGTTATAGCAACACATAATCTGGCTCCAAAACAATGCTAATTATAACAGTAGCAAGCTAACAATAGGGCCAAAACAGCGCTACTATAGGTCATATCTAAAAAGTGTACTATAGGTCAAATTAAATTTAAATTTAAGGTACTCTTGGTCATGTCTAATAAATGTAATATAGGTCATATCTAAAAAAGTACCCTTGGTCATATCTAATAAAATGTACTATTGGTCATATCTAAAAAGTGTACTATAGGTCATATCTAGCAAAGGTACTATGCGCCATATCTAATAAATGTACTATAGGTCATATAAAAGACTAAAAGAGTGCTAAATCTCTTTGTTACCACTATATTGATACACCTGATACTGTTCTTAAAAAAGGTCATATCCAAGGTGTGAAATGGAGGGCCACCTGGGGGCCTATAATATCCTATATTGCTCTGTATTTTATTTTCACTTTTATGAGTTTTTATGAACATATGTATCAGTCATAACAGTCATAATCCACGTTTACACAACCGCTGTCAAACCTCTCTTTGTTGCTTAGAACTGAACAGGCTGCATCTGTATCTGTCTTTGTATCTGTTTATTCCCTAAACCATAGGGAAGCACAATGCCAGAACCAGAGTCGGGCTATCAAAATCCATGGTGAGGTGTGGCCAAAAACATACAAACATGCAACATACAAGGTAAAATAAATGTTAATATATCTGTTTCAAGCTTTAAGTAAAACATGGAATGTTGTTTACAAGCTGTGAATGCTTGTGTTTCATCTCCCAACACAGACAAATATTCACTGGAATCACCAGAAACATGCTAACGTACTACTAGAATCCCATGGGTGAGCTAGTTCCTTGTTTTTAACCCAGTTGTGACATTTATGGGCTGAAATAAAGGTCCAGCTGTAGCAGTCACGGTTCACCACAGGTTTACATTCTACATCAGGCTATTATATCCACAATCAATTCCAACTAGCACTGTTAAATACCCCCGACTAAAAGGCTTACTGGTATAGAGATTTACAAAGAAAGATTTGAGGTGCTGTATTGTTTCCAGCTCACGACTGAACAGTATCTGTATGGCATCTTAATTATGTCTGCATGTTGAGAGCATCAGATGACATGGATCAGCACTTCTGCTGCCTATTTCTAGCACATGGTGAAATGGATGCCTTACACGCCACTGGCCATGACATCATTGTGCAGGATCATACGTGTGCAGCAGGCTGATGTGAATAAATATCCTGAGCTGATATCGTTGTCTCTGACGGCGCTAGCTTCCACCTTTCCAGGTTTCCAGTTGCACGGCTTTGTGTGGAGGTTGCATTTTCCCTTCGCCCAGCTCCATGTAAAGTGATCCAGTCATGTGGCTCTATTCCGGAATGACAGGAAGAATCTGTGGCACCACAACAGCGGCAAAGCCTTTTTAGATCCTTGTGTTTTTGACTTTTGAAGCATCTACATGTGCACTGAGTCAAGGCAGATGAATGAAGACAAACTCCATCACAAAGTGGTAGATATGTATAGCCATGCACTGTGACAATGCGATCATCGAGGACGGGCATTCACTTATATTATGGAACTGTACGCAACTGCAGCGTTTTAGCACTAAAGTTCGCAAACTATCAACAAGCCATACCAACATGTCCATAAGGCAATGGAGATCAGAATTTTCATATATTGGAAAAGTAAATGAGCTTTATTTTTAATATAACAATGCTTCTCTCTAATGCTATACATTCTCACACTTAAGAACCATGAGAACCATGAGAACCTTACACTCTTAAAAAAGACGGATCTTTATGGGTTCTTCATTTAAGGCAATAGTCCTACATAGAACTGTAAATTCTAGAAGATTGATGGTGCTGTATATGGGTCTTGATAGAACCTTTTTGAAAATGGTTCTATAACTACCGCCACAAAGGGCTCTGCTATTGTTGCAGTGTTAACCAGTTTTAAAACGTTTTTGTATGTAGAACCATATACCACACATTCTCCATCAATCTGAGCAAACTATTTCACCATGCAAAGAACCATATAACAATAAAGTGTTTTTTACAGTATATAGAACTCACTGCTGTTAGTAGAACCATAAGAAACCCATCTTTTTCTAAGTGTGTAATATAGTGTTGTAGACCTGTATACTTGATCATCTGAGCTGTGTATTTATTTATCTACTGTATATATTTGATTTATCTATATACTGTACATCTGTACAGCAAGCTGTTTCGGCTGTTCACCAGAACATTCAGCTGCTATTCTCACTATGTGCACCGTACACTTTATATGTTCTTCTACTGTTTACAAGAATATACTTAACTGCACACCTGGCCACCTCAACATAGTGTACTTTCCTACATGTACACTTATACTTACACAGTATTTCGCTTTCCTGCATATGCTAACTGCTGTTTGCACCTCAGTTCTAGTATCTAACACACTGACATACAGTTGCTGTTGCACATTTTGCACGTGTCCTGCTGTTTATGCTGTAATGTCTTTTGTCTATTGTCTTTGCACTGTACTTACTATTTATCTATTCTTTTTAATTACTCCACTGGAGAAATAGCCTTACAGTGTTTTGTTATACTGTATTCGTATAATGACAATAAAGTTGGACTGAATTAAGTGAAACTGATTTTGGATGTTCATTGACATTATTAATAGTTCGCACCAAGAATTGCAACAAATGTATCAAGAATTGGTACACTCCTACTTCCGTGTCATGTTTTGCATAGGCTAGTCAGGGCGAAGCTAATCATAGCTTCACATGTAACATCAGGGCAGATTCCACATGTAACTGTTAAGGCAGATGAATGGGGGCAAATTTCAAGGCAAACGGTAAGCATGTACCAACACAAACACACAGAATAGAACAAAGCTAGTGCAGCTTACAATACAGTACTAATGAGTAATGTCAAGGCTAAAGTCAGGGCAAGGACAACGATAACTTCAATGCAACATCAATTTAAATTGTATGTATTTATATTTGTAAATGTATGGCTTATTCTAACAAATTGGTTACAGATGGAAAACTTTTTACTGATTAGGTCCTTAGTCTAAAATACTTTTGATTTTGATTAACTCTGTACCTCAGTTGTGTTAAATTCCAATTTATCACTACAAAAAACAATCATAAGCCAAATCTTTGGTAGAGACAATTTTGACTAGTTTTGAGCACAACTCAAAAAACGTTAGCCAGCACATGACTGGCAAACAGAGCTTAAAAAAAAGTGGACCACATATAAAATCATGCTATGATTCCTGCTCTGAAATGGAGGGACGCGCCTAAATAAGACTCCACCCACTGGGTCACACTCTGGATTTTTTTAGCATCATTATTTGAGTAAAATTTTATATTAGGAAAAAAAATAGTCATGATCTTCCAGGAAAGTGCCCTCTAAATGGTAAGTTTATATACATTTAGTTACTGCTGTCTTTATTAATGCTTTGGTTTTAAATAGATCATAACATCTGTAAATATCTGAAGGTCTGAAAACTCTTCTGTTAAATATTTTATTCATTTTTTATTGTGTGATCACAGTTTACACTAATAAGCTAGAATGACTCATTTAATATGTAAAGAAATCTAGTTAATGATGGCTGTCTCATGTGTCACATCTATCAAACTTTCATCCCTCTGATAAGGGAACAAAGTGTTCATTGCCATGAACATGCTATCATTTCTGTTTCCCAACCTGGAACCACTGCAGTGTCACCAAATGTTCCCATTTTATCTCTGAGAGAATATAGATAAGCACAGCTGGAGATGTATGTCCTGCAGCACTACAGTTCCTAGAACAGGGAATTAAACTGTTAGCTTGTTGTTTTCACATCATGACTTATTCCGCAGGATATTTTATGACTGATAACGTGACCACTGAAACAGATAAATACAGGTTGCAGTTTATGCATTTTCAGATTCAGTGTTTAGTATTCTTCATGGCGTTTCATTTTCAGATTATTTACTATTTAGAGATGTGTACAGATTCTTGCACTGCAGTCATTTGTGACCCTGAATGCAAATGTGGTGTCTTCTCCAAAGTTTAGACCAACCTGGCCACCCAAGCTTCTTTGATTCTTATCGACTCTTCCACATGATCTACTGTGAAATCTACTCATCTTCACTGGTTAAGCTGGGATCATGGGGATTGTTTTGACTGAAACTGCTAGAGGGGAAAAAGTAAATGTAAATCAACATCCTGCATCTTCATGTAAATCTATTTTGTATTTCTGCTACATCACTTCTCTTTTGTTATTAGACTTACGGCTACGTAATGACCATTTTTTGGACTAGAAATTTGGTCATCGGGTTTTCCCTTGCTGTTAAGGCAAGGTTTGTTGTGAGTCTTAAATTTTTGCCCTTTAAATTCAAGAATTATTATACAGTTATTATTCTTAAGATTTATTATACAATAACTAGTATGAATGATTCAGTAGCTACTATGAAACCAATAAGTGAGTTGGGTAGAGAGTACGGTTGGGAAATATGACAACATTCGTTACATGTTACAATATGCTTTTTTAAGCACATTGTGGGTTTTGCACTTACACAACACTTGCAACTGAAATAGCAGTAGCAGATGCAACTTTCATTAGAAAGAGAGCATAATTAGCCCTGATTAATTGGCATTAGAGAATCACAGTATATGTTGTTTTCAAATCACTCATAATTTCGGATTGTATTTTATTTTAATACGGTGCTCCTGGTCCTCTTTTGTATTTTCGCCATATCACCAACAAACTGAAGCCACATTGAAGAGTTATATTTTGCACATTTATTAAGTTTAAGCCTGTATATCGATGTAAAACTCCTTGCATTAGCCAAACATTAACATTGTTATGGTAATTTAACTAATGGTAAACCTCACAGTCCGTCTTGTGGTGAGGATTTTTGCATAATTGATCTAAGATTGCAGATCAATGCTGGGACACATATTAGAACATAACCTCTCCAGAAAGCCGGAAATCTTTATAACATACAGAATACCCTACTTTTCATGTTTTGCGTATTAATCAATGATATTTATCATATAATTATAATGCATTAAACCTTAACTTCCGTGTTTCCAGTCACTGATATTAACGGAGTAGGATAGGACAAATGGAAAACTGATGCAATGTCTCAACTGGGGTTTGTAAAAATGACAACTGCAAGGCAAAGAAAATGCCTCAGTAATGCTCAGTAATGGCACAAAAATACCTCTTCAAGGCCCAAGGCCACTCAGAACTAAGTGTAAAGCGACTCACGGCCTGACTGCTAATGCTGAGGGCTCAGATTCCAATAAAATACAAAAGAACAAAACAAATTATATATATATTGTGCACCTTGCTAATCAGCTACTACTCAATAATTAGCTCCCGGTAGACTCCACTAGACAGGGAGGACTGAGAGAGACAGAGAGAGAGAGAGAGAGAGAGAATTTGGTACACAGCTGTGTATCATCTCCGTGACATCTTGCCCATTCAGCAATTAGAGTCCTCTGTGACTAACTAAACACAGAAAAAGAGAGAGAGAGACAGTAAAAAAGGAACGAGTGCATTTCCCTAACAACAGTACACATGTGTTATTTGAGCGTTTCTTACGATCAGCGAAAGTCAAAGGTTGAGCTGAGGAGAGGGAAAAAAAGGCAACATTACACCACATGCGCGCCTCTTGCCTAATTGTGGGGAAATACAGACTACTTACAGGAGCAATGAGGGGGGTAATGACAAAGTAATTTTGACTAATTTCGCCTGGCTCGCTCTCCCATTCTGTCTGATTGTGTGAGAGCCTTCTGCATCATTACAGCAACATCTGCAGTGACTAACTGAGCGTATGCCAGCCAGAGAAAAGAGAGAAGAGAGGGAAGAGGGGAGGGAAAAAAAAGGGAGCGAGAGGAAAGAAAAGAAAGTCAGCACACAGCAGGACAAGACAAGTTAACATAGCTGCTTAAACGTAAACATTGCCTCCTGGTGTCAGCGAGCGAAAGAGTAGGACTGGGACGAAGCTCAAAGAGCAAGCAGAACTGAAACGTGTTGAGATGTTTCTCATAACCGTACATGACAGCCAGGCCCGCTGATTGCAAGGCATGTCAAAAGCTAAATGGCTAAAGTGGCTCCTCCATAATCACGGCCTTGGTGCCTTGCAGGGAGATGAGTAAGCAATTCCAAACCTATATAACAAACAAAAGCACATTAATGACCATTGTCTGCTATTTTAACTGCCACTGCCTTAATCCAATTAGAAAAGCCCTGATCGGCAAAATTCATTATCATTTCATCTTATTGGCTACTCAAGCGTGTAAATGCTTAGTCAGACCGTCTACATGCAGGCATGAAAACAACGTTTATGTTGTAGGTTATTGGACAAACATAATGGTAGCATCATATTTCCTACTCTAATATGGAGTAATGTGACAGTACGCACATTAAATATGCCACATAAATAATAAAAGAATATCACTTGAAATTAACTCACAATATCAATGTACTTGTCCATGCTCCACCCACAAATGTGTTCTTTTGTAGAAGCTGTCACCACAGAGCCCGCCATTCAACTGAAGCATTTACATCACGACTTTATTTACATTCCCTACAACCCGCTCCAATAAAGTTGGGACAGGAACATGTTTATTACTGTGTTACATCACTTTTGACTTTAATAGCACTTCATATTCGTTTCAGGACACAATGGGAGACAGGTCTTCAAAGAGACGGGTCTGGACTGCAAGTATGTCAGTCTGATTATGCAGCCATACTGCTGTAAGACATGCAGAATGTTTCTCGCTGTTGTCATTCTGAAAAAAACATGGGTGCCCCCGAAAAAGACGGCATCTAAAAGACAGGATATATTGCTCCAAAATGTTTTCAGTGTTACTGATGCTTTCACAGATGTGCAAGGCACTCACTAATAATACCGTCCTACCATGACAGATGTCAGATTTTGATGGTTTTCTGCACTTCAGAGGATGAAATACCTAAACTCTCACTGAGGAACTCTGACTGAGGAACATTATTTTCAAACCATTGGATTTTTGGATTTAAAAAAAAAAATCCTTGTTCATAAAGCACTCGTCCTTTCCTGGTTGCGCCTTTATATCCCTTGTTTTTTTTTTTTTTTTTAAACATTTCACATTCCTAGTCTTAAATATCCCGTCCCAACATTTTTGAAACATGTTGCAGGCATCAATTTCAGAATGAGTGTATATATATAAAAAACAATTAAGTTGATAAGATAAAACACTTTTTTAAATGTTTTAATTTTTTTTGTAATTAAATATATATAATATACATAGTAGACATTTATGAACTTAGGCAAACTAAGTTAACTTCCTGTGGTTTATTCCTATTTTGAGCTCATTTTTATTGCTTCAAAGTCATGGGAGACCATTCGTCACCGAAATGGTAGAACGATCCCACTACGAAAAGAGCACATTTGTGGGCATAGCATGGTTGGGTTATGTGTTTTTTCTTTTTCATTTTTCTCATATTCTGCAAGGGGTTACTCGCTCTCTCAGTGCACACAGATCCACACACACACCCCTGGCCGTTCTCCAGTCACGCTGCCCCTGGAGAGCGAGAAAGTAAATTGGTCAGCTAGTGTAAGGCTGTACTTCTATTTGCTTTATCACTTGGTCTATGTCTGTACATTAAACAACCCAGGGTGGTGAATAGCCACTTGAAATGACTGACTCACTGACCTCTTCCATTCACCAGCCTGTGTAGAGCGCATTACACTGCACACACGCAATCAAGGCCTGGACCTGCCGAGAATAAGCTTGTGCGGGACATTTTCTGCTTCCTAGGAGTTTCTGGCTGGACCCCAGTGGTTATATAAGCTTTCTCATCTGGCTGTTTCTTCCATCCAAACACGGCGGAACAGGTGCCCGTGAAATTAAAGTTAGTTTACTCAGACGTGTAGAGGGAAATACAAGGAAAACGTCTAACAGTATTGTACTGTCACTGAGGACAGGGTGCAGGAAAAACGAGCAGGTCAGCGAAAGTGGAAGTTACTGTTGTTTTTACACATGGCTCTCCAGTGAAACTTATTTTTGTTCAGACTAAAACTTTAGCTTTAAATAACTGCATTAAACTAACTGAACTGTACTCTTTCAGTAAAAAAGAAACCCATAAAGGGGATCTACACTTTTATATTTGGAAAAGGGCAGTTAAAGAATTAAAAGGATTTCCTGCAATTATTTGCACTCCACTGTGTAGTTAATCACGATTAATTGCATATGTAAATTTTGTTCATTTAAAAAGCAGCACATTTTGCTGTAGCTACAAATGTCAAAGACCCAAAAAACATGTATGTCTATGTGTAACATTGTGGGAATATTTTATGATAAATAAATCAATAAAAATGCTCCATATTAATACAATAAAATCTCTTTATATTAACTTGGTTTAAAAGTAAAGCATTTCCTTGCTTGTTTTTTCCTTTTCCTGTAGAGTTACCATTTCGGAGATTCTGGAACCTTTATATAGTTATATTGCTCTGGAGCAATATACATAATTCCAGTCAGAACTTCATTGAAGTTTCAGGACATATTTCTGAGCAGGGTAGATATAAGACTACATATATAAAGCTTTCATCTTTGAGGGAGAGGGGGAAAAAAAAGCTTCGCTCTTGCTTCAGATCCTAAACAATCCACACATGCTTCTACCCATCCTTCTGTAAGACGACAACCACTAGGAGTCTGAAGGAATGTGTAGCTTTCAAGAAGCCCTTACTGAAAAACGAGATGCTGGTGTTCTCAGAACCTCAACATCACATGTTTGGGATTACTTGGATCAGCAGAAAATGGAAAAACTTCTAAGATGGAGCTTTTTTGCATAGAAAAATATCCCTAAAGATATTTTATATATTATACTTATTATATTTATATATTATATTTAGTTGATGAGGTTTCTGTGTTGTTTCTATATTAAAGTGTATATTGTTCCAGATTTTCTTCAGACTTGTAATTAATGGTCATTTCGAGTGGAAATTAAATACTCTGCTCTCTATTCTGATTGGCTTACCTGTATTGTGTCTCACTCAATAAACAGTCTGCTGAAACCTTATAACTTCAGCATGATGGGCAGAGCTACACTGATGTAGGCTGTGTTGCCAGATCCGTGTAAATCTATTGGTTTTCATGACATGAAAAACCACACCGAATTTAAAACGGGGGTTTCCATATACGGACCAGATGCACTGAGGAGTAAAGGGTTTGATACTAATATTTCCATACTCTATCAAACGCCTTTATTTAATAAAAATAAATAAAGAAATAGAGGATTTTTTATGACATGGGCCCATTAAAAACATTGCAAATTCTGTAAGGAGTAGATTGGCTAGACTGATAATGACACTCAGTCACACTTTGCAGCGGATATACACTGTTGGACAGCTGATGGGTTTCACATTTGCACAAGAGGGTGGACAAACCAAGCCGTTACGTCTCCTGCCCCAGTTTCCCATCCTCAAGTCTCAAAGCAAAGTCAGGCCCCATCAGACCAGATACATCAGAGTGTGTCACGACTGCTCTGAGCTTGGAGCGTTATCAAGAGATACAGTTGCGTTCCATTGTGGCCGAGTCCAACACTTATTATAGATTCCATTAAGATGGGCCCAAATTGGACCTCTCCATCAGGTCTGGCCTACCTTGTTTGTTTTAGTTCTTGACAGTGAGTCAGAAAGGCTTTATTAAGCTCCACCGAGATAAAGAAGAAATTAAAGGGGCAATGAAATCAAATGCTATTACTACTATCACTTATTGCTTGTCAGCAAAGAAGGGGCAGAAAACGAGCATAAAATGTTGAAATGCTGCAAACTTTAGTTTGTCCCGTCTAATGAGCACAGCTCAACTGGAATACCTCGGTAAACAATCAGGATTGATCTGGACCAGCCCTGGATGACTCCAGCCTGTACCATCAGGGTTGGGCTTGCCACAAGCAGCTCTTAGATCCACTAAATGAAGATAGATACACCCAATAAAGAAAAAAAGAATGCAAAGTAATGAGTTACAGGCCCTCATCTTGAAATTACACGGGCTAAGGATAGAACCATGACAGCACTGCACTATGCGTACACAGCAAGACATTTACCACACATGGCTGAAGACACAGCACAATGTCAGTGACTGATTAAAATGATCAGGCTCTGTAACGATGACGCTCAGCTCGCTGCGGAGACTCCCCGTACACAGTTTGTTCTGATTTGTAGGCATATATTCTACGACATTCCCTGCATACTCTCCTGTAATGGATGAATAGGGTCTTAAATTGTTGTGTGGTGGATGCAGTTCAATTAAGATCACCATAAAACAACTATTTAACTGACACCAATGTTGATGATTGAGCGCATAAGCCGGAGGCGAAGGATGGGGTATATCATAATGCGCTGTACTAAATGTACACCGGCAAATGGAGTACTTTGTCGAAAATGGGCTCTACAGATTGGAGGCCATGAATTGTGAGACCACCAGGCACTCACACAGTGTGCGAGGGGTGGGAAGCCAGGAACAAATCACTAACTTCTTAGCAGCGTGACAAAAGACGGCTCATTTAAATATTTATGGCCACGCTTGCCGCTCATAAATGATCATTGGTGATTAGATCACAGGCCGTCAGCGCGGTGATGAGCTACAGCAATGGAAGGTGGAACAAGCGTACCGGCGTAAATAAGCCAAGGCAAACGGGAGAAACCTCATTTCATCGCTCAGTTCAGGTGCTGTATGTACTGATACACGAGAACATCTTGATCGTTTAAATAATACCTGCTTGTGTGAGTGAACATGATTGGCTGACAGTTTGATTCTCTGTCAAACATCGTGGCCACACGCACTACCACCCATAAATGCTGGTATGGCCAAAATGGGATACTGCTTATCCTGCTTATCTTTCATTCAAAATAGTCATAAAAATCTAACCGCAATGACTGAAAGAAAAAAAACTCTTATCATTATTTTTTTCAATCTATTTTGCCAAAATTATTGGCACCAATAGAAATTCTTACGAGTGAAATCTAACTGAGGTATGTCCCCACTGATATTTTATGTTTTATAGTTTGCTTGAGTGATTGGTCATAAATGGTCAGCCATGACTTCCTGTTTCAGTGGGGTATAAATATGACGTGACACAGACAAAATAACTTTAGGCTGCGTCCAGAATGGCATACTTACGCAGTGCGTACTGAATTTGATCTAGTACATAATGTTTGGCTGTTACAGAAGTATGTATCAGTAGACGAGTAAACAGTATCCACACATTCTAGGATGCATTACATCCGCCATCTTACCAGTGACCGCACGTTCTTTCCCCTGTAATGTCTCATCACAAGCACCAAGTCTAAAGAGCTTTACTCACCAAAACAAGTTTCCTTCTGAACATCCTTGTGGAACCTTTTAGGCATTCACCTGTGTTTTGATAGGCCCATCGAGTTTTAGTAAGAATTGAGCAAACATGGAGCAAAATGAAGAGCAACAAAGATGTCCTTAATAAAGAAAGAAAGAAGGAAAGAAAGAAAGAAAGAAAGAAATAGATGATTTTTTATGAAATGGGCCCATTAAATACATTGCAAATTCTGTAAGGAGTAGATTGGCTAAACTGATAATGATACTCAGTCACACTTTGCAGCAGGTATACACTGCTGGACAGCTGATGGGTTTCACATTTGCACAAGAGAGTGGACAAACCAAGCCGTTACTTCTCCTGCCCCAGTTTCCCATCCTCAAGGCTCAAAGCAAAGTCAGGCCCCATCAGAGCATCGTTGTGGAACCATACTGTGAAGTACGGTGGTGGATGCGAGATGGGGTTGTTTTTTCTGCTAAAAGCCCTGGAACTCCATCAAGTGCAGAAATCACAAAAATCAAAAACAGACTGCCTCCTCCAGAAAGCTTAAACTGGGCCACATTTGGATCTTCCAGTAGCACAATGATCCAAAGCACACCTCAAATTATCACAAAAATGGTTAATCTGCCTCAAAATCAAGGTTCTGTCATAGCCATTTCAAACCAGAGATGTGATGGAGAAAGAGAAGCAAGGAAGGAAGGACAGGCAGATGGAAGGAAGGCGGGAGAAAGAAAAGGAAGGAAGGAAGAAGGAAAGGAAAGAAGGAATGAAGAAAGAATAGGAAAGAAAGAAAGAATACTACAGAAAACCAGTGAGATGTGCTGGAGGGAACAATCCAAAAATGTTAAATATTAAACTAAATTGAGGGAGAGAGGAAGGAAGAACAGAAGGAAGGAAGAAAGAAAGAAACCCCACAGAAAACCAGTGGGATGTGCTGGAGAGAACAGTCTAAAATCGCTCAGTTTACTAACTGAATTGAGGAGGGAGGAAGGAAGGAAGAATGAAAGAAGGAAAGAACCCTATAGAAAACCAGTGGGATGTGCTGGAGAGAACAGCCTAAAAACGTCCATTTTAATAACTAAATTAAGGAGGAAAGGAAGGTAGAAAGAAACAAGGAGGAGTATGTTAAGTCTACAGTCCTAAATGGCCAAGTCCAGGTTGCAGCTCCTGCAGGGCAGAAGAGAGTTTTTTATTTCGTGCTTAATTTAGACTCTGCCACAATTACGGAGGAGTGTGAGCTTAGTCATGGCTGCCATCCCCAATTGCGCTTTGGGGAGTTTTATTTTGGGTGATGCTGCACCCTCTAGTTGGGAGAAGAGTTTGTTAAGGCTGTCGACTGTGACACCTGCCTGGGACTTTAGTCTAAAATCATTTGACAAAGAAACTAACAGTTGACAAGCATGGAAACTTAAAGAAGCCTTTAGGGAATACATTCACTTTCATTTCACACTGAAATGGAAGCACTTATGTAGTCACTTCCAGCACAAAAAGTGCAGTTTATTTGTTTCCATCAGCATAAGAACAATCTAATTTGTGGGATTAGAGTCTTATCTTCCTTATCAGCTTTAGTGGAGGTATTTATCTGGCTCAGTTCTTAGTTCTTTAGGCATCTCTAACTGATAAACCGAAATTGATCTTGCTCTCAAACACGCACACACACACACACCCACCCATACATACATGCTCAGTCCAGAATGACAAGACAAAAAGTGACAGAGTGAGCCACCTGACTGATGAAATAGTAATGTCTTTACTTCATGCTTCTTTGTAGACATGACTGATGCTCCATCTGAAGAAATGAATGGTCAAATAATAACAGCACACTTTGTTACAAACCTCGATTTCAAAAAAGCTGGGATGGCATGTGTAATGCTAATTAAAAGGAAGTCATGATTAGCGACCTGCCTTGATCTGTATTAAATGGAAAACAAATACACATTTTATGTTATACCTTACAAACTGTTTTTAACCCAAATGTTAAAAATGTACAGGAGCATGTTCACCACTGTGTTACATTACCATTCCTTAACATTTAATAATCGTTTGGGGATAAAAGACACCAACTGATCCAGTTTTGAAAACAGTTTCTTGCCATTCTTCCTTCAGTCATCAGCTGTGCAACCATGCACGGCCTTCGTTGTTGAATTTTGTGCTTTAGAATGTGCCACATGTTTTCAGTGGAAGGCAGGTATGGACAGCAAGAAGAAGACCAAGCTGGGGTCCACACTCTCCGATTACGCATTCATGCTGTTGTAATGTGTAAAATATTGCTTGGCCCTGTTGAAATAAGCATACACTTCTCACTGAATGCAGCTTTTGTTGCTCCAAAACATGCATTAATGGCCCCTTTTCAGGTCTGTGCAGGTTAGCCAAGCTATGAGCACTCCTAAATCCCTGCAAACTGCCAGAACCTCCCTTCTGAACCTGGTAACGCTGGTATGTGAGAAGCAATCTGGGTGGTCCTTCTCTTCTTTGGCCTAAGAATGCTACATCCATTTTTTCTATGAATAAACTGGAAGTTTGACTCACCAGACCACTACATTTTAACAGTGCATTAATCCATTTCAGATGAGCTTTCGCCCAGAGAATTTGGAAGTGTTTGTCGAAGCATATGTCAAAGTATTCCAGAGCTCACATGCTGATCAAAGGTCACAGAGATTCAGGTTTTCAGGCTTGCTCTTTACGAATAGAAATTTCTTTAGATTCCTTAAGCCTTTTGATGATATTATACATCATACAGGGTGAAACAGCTGAAATCCTTGCAATTGCTTATTAAAGGAGGCTGTCCTTTACTGTGGCCTATTCACTGATGCATTTTTGTGGCTAGCCTCAACCTATTCTTACTTGTAAAGGACTAGGCCTTTCCTGAAAGCTCCTTTTACACCCATGCATGATTGAACCACCTGTTTAAGATGTTGTCTGAACATTATACTATATTACAAGTGTGAGAATTGGTCCCAACTTTTTAGAAACATATGAATAAGTGTATAATTAGAAAAACTATTAAGTTCAAAAGGTAAAACATTTAATAGCCCATCTTTGTACTTTGTTGTTTAACAGAGACTGGAAAAGAAGTGAAGAAATTTGTAACTATTCATAAGTAAGTCTTATATGTTTACATGCTTAATTTTTAAGTGTCTATTCAGTGGTACGGTACACTATAAAGGTTCCTAAATGGGCCCTAATTGTGATACAGTATATACACTGTTTGGAGGTTTCTTTAAATTTGAAAAAGGTTCTTCACACAAAAGTAGTTATTTTATGATATTGCTCTAAAGTGTCACGCCTCTGGGTTTCCCTGACGCCTCCGATCTCCCAAACTCCATGTCCCAGAGTTCATTACCCGATGATGTCACTGTCACATATCCCGAACTGTCCAATCGCACCTCATTCTCTCACCCCCCCTCGCCTGAGTATTGATTATCACACACCTGCATCTCATTTCACCACTAGCATTTAAACCCCTCAGACATGCACACAGACTCCATGAAGTATTGTCAAATCTAGTTTGTATACTGAGCGTTCTCTCTTGCCTTCCCTGTTTATCTTCTCTGGTTCCGACTCTCTCTCGGTTCTCCCCTTTGATATGGTTGCTGGTTTGTTTGGCCCTTCTGGTATTGCATTCCCCATTTGTTTACTGGTTTACGCTTTTGTCTTTCTCCTTTGGATTTGTCTGCCTGTATCTCCTGCTCTCTGGTTCTCGACCCCGGCCTGCCTCTCTGGTTATTCTCTCTGCCTCGTCCCCTTGGTAAGGTTTGCCTGGTCCATGCTGTTCTGCTTTATTACCACTCTGTCTAATAAATCTCAACTGACTTTTAGTTTGTTAATCCTGACATAAAGAAGGTTTTTTGGTACCTTCATTTGTTACAAATAAAAATGCCAAAATTACGCCATTCTGTTATTTCCATTTGCATACTGCTTTTTTAGGGCTGTAAAAATAAAGATGCCAAACGGCCTTCTTTCCACACTGTGTATGGGTTCTATACCAGTAGGACCCATTTTGGAGAGTACACTATAACACTGAGTAGACACATGAGTGTAATTCACATAAACATATTAGATTTGCTTATAAATAATGAGAAGTGACAGTAATGAGGATTACATCCTCTATAATTATACTTGTACCTCATTTGATTGATTTCAAACTTATGGAGACCTTGTTAAAGTAATGTTTCCTTCAATACATTATGAGCCCTCTGAACTGAAGGCCTTTGGCTGGCAGAGCGGATGAGATGAGCCAGAAGCAGTCTGTTAATACACACGCTGAACCATGCGGGAGAGGAGAGAGGAGTCACACACTGCCAGCGGTGATGATAAGCCACCATACCAAAACCCTTCACTCACTTGCTCTCTGCTTCAGGCTCAATCAATAGCTCAGCTACTCTTGGCTTAAAGGAAAGGAAGAATGCGATTTTGCTCACAAAAAGAACTATATAGGTTGGCAAACATTGCTTTCTTGGGCCAAAAGCTTTGATTAGCATGAGGCTAATTGAAAAGTCTCATTTCCAGTGTTGAGGAACATTAACTTGTTACAGCATCACTGCTGTTAAAACAAACCAATAACATTAGAGCTTCGTCTGTTAGGAAAAGTAGTGCATAAGGATGTAGCGACTTTGACACAGTCGGAAATGTCAGGAAACTGCAATTGAAAAACTGAAAAAAAATAAAAATAATAAAACTTCTACCAAAATTTAAAACTGTATCATCAACACAGCCCTTGGACTCTTCTGAGTGTCTTATTTGCTGTCTTTCGTGGAAACCACTGTCGCTGATGAAACATTTGCCACATAGGTGCAACCTGTCAGAATAAAGTAGGCTTAAACCCATTCTCAAATGGCTGGGCTCTTGAGTTGAGATTTTCTTATTTTGTTTGAGGTCTGGCCAAGCCAACCTGAGCCAAAATAACTGAATAGCTGTACTGCTCTTGAACATTTTTAAGAGACTGGAATCAAATGTTAACTTCAGAATTGTGAACTATACTGAACTTAAAATTATATCACTATCATTATCACCCCTTGTAACACAATATAGTATTTCTGTCACCCTGGCCACATTCCAGATTGGTTGGTTCCATGGGGAGATTCAAACAGAGGCTGGGAATTGGAGACAACACTGGTGATACAATTAGGCAAAAATCCAAAAGATGGCTTTATTTTGGAGTGATTTTCATTTTTCATATAGCACAAACGTAGCATTTGACTGTTTCAGTAAAATAAAATAATAACATTCCCAGTATTATACTGTGGGTGAACACGATTCCAGAAGCACCGCATGAAAAAGAACTTTGAAGTAACTAAACCACATTTACAAAGGCAGCTACACAGGTGCGTCATATTAGTCTGAATGCCAGTTATCAGCATGTGTCAGCTAGAAAGGTACGCTGACAATCAGCACTTTGATATATGAGTTATCAAAGCAACATGAGGCAAACAACAGAGTTCCAAAGAGTTCAAACAGTCAGTGATATGCACTGATCATGCGAACCTCTAAATCACTGTTGATGGGAATAACGTTGAAAACATGCCAACATAAACATGAAAAATTACCTCTGCAAAGAGGAAGAAACAACACTGACCGCTACTGGAAGATGACCGTTTGATTAAAAATAGGTTGTCAGTAGACTGGCAACACCAACTGTTGATAGGCAGGACCAGAAAAGTGAGTGACCAAAGGCATGACATTTACTGTCAGAGGATATCAGAAGTTAGGAGAACTGATAACTATTGTGCTACTGGGGGGTAGCTCTGTGTGCCATGCCTCATTGGCATGCACAGACTCATGGAAACTGTAATGCTGACGTTTAGCTGCGGAGGGCCTCTTGTTCTGCATTATGCATGTCCCTTCTTGATAGAAATTAAACATGATGTTAATTAAGAGCAGTCTTCAGCTTCTGTGCAGTTCTTTTCACATTGAATGCAGCCATAAAGAACGAGTTACACTGCTGCTATAAAGCATTTGGCCTATTAATATGGAATTCTTTTAATTCTAGTCATTTGGGAAGTCGTAGTGAAAAACAGCGTTTTAGTCATTGAGAAAACGGTAATTATTCCCTGTCACACAGGAAACACAACACCAGAAATAAGAAGTTTTCTTCTCCATTTCCAATGCAATAATTCCACAATATCACCACCTTCCAAATTGTGAGTATGCCGTTTCAGGCTAGATTTGCTATGCTAGGATCAGATTCATTCCAATGGTCTAATAATCTGTTATTTTGCTCATTTGTATGTAATTTGTCAATGTGCTTGTTGTATTTAAACTCTGCAAGTATTGTACCAATACTTTGTTTCACATTTTCTTGGAAGTAACAGTACTGAATTCTTGAAGTAGCCAATGGAAACTTGTCCAATCGGGATTTTTTTTCACCTAGGCAGATACATCCAAGTGAACACTTCAACTGGTGAAGCCTTTACTTAAACTACGTTTAACATAATTAAGAACTGAAAGCACAATTACATTTTGATTTTCAGCAAGTTTTGTGAGGAAAACAAAAAAACATCTCTCTAGGCCTTGTGGGAATCAGGTGGGAGTCAAAACAGCTCTTTAATAAAAGACTCACTGTAAAACTACATGGTAGAATATACATCTTCAACATACAGCTTCAAATGTTTGTGTTAAATCCCTAATGGCCAAAAATGTTTAGCACTAACAGCAATACTAGCAGAAATTACTATTATTGTAAAGGGGGTTTCATCCTCGTTTTTGACCACATTTTGACATTTTTGACCAGAACTGAGGACCTGGTTCTGAGAGCCAGTTAATCACTGCCAGATGCAAACTTTTCCCAACATTGACAATAGAAAACAAAAAGATTCAGAAACCAGTGTATGCAACAACCCAGAAAAAGCAGGCAGCCAGTGCTAGCAGGTTCCTACTCTCTTCCTCTCTCTCTTTCTCTCTCTTCACAGGAACATGGCGTGCTCTTGCTCTCTAAAGATCCTGTTTGCATTTAAAGATGCCTATCGCTCTTTTCCTCACTGACACATAAAATATTTTGGGGGGAGGACGGCATGTCAGTATAGTGTTTGTCAGGACACATTCAACTGCAGTGGCTGTTTATTAAACTGGCATAGATACCATATCATTTTCAATTTTCTCATCTATCCACACTTTCTAGCAGCAAAAGACGTGAAGGTGAAAGTACATTCTCAGCTTTTTAAAGTTACTGGTCTGAACATTCAAAGCACTTAGCTAAAGGTTGTCAAGCATTTGCATGGAGTATAGGCCAATGCTATTAGTGTTTAGCTTAATAACTTGACCAGTCCATGTTGTTTCCTTGTTCAGACTTCATGTTTAACATAGAAAGAAATGTTCCATTGAGACAAACAACAACAACAACAACAACAACAACAACAAAAGTCTTGGTCAGTCTCAAGTATCCAATTAGCTCAATTTCCAGCACTCCTCTTCAGTTGACTGGTTCTGCTGTCTTGTCCACACAGTAAAGCTGTCAGCTTCTCACAGATCCAGATCCCCACCACACACTCTAGGTTTCCACTTAGAGGAAATGATATCTTTTCTGTGGCAGTAAGTGAGAGCAGCTTTATTATTTCGTTTTGCTTTTGAATGCAAGTCTATGGAAGGCTAATACCCGGAGATAATGTGGCCGAATGGAAGTGCGAAACACGGGTGCCTTTAAAGCCTCAGGCCTGCTTTGATATTAAAGGCCATATCAAACTTTATTTTAGGCTGAGGTGGAAGATAGATCCAGGAATAGCTGAGATATGTGGCTAAGAAAAGGGTCGTCGCATACTTACATCGCTGGGACCAATAGCAGTCAGACTGTGCAGATTGTCTAAACTGCATCACACTGCCATATTTCCAATATTCTCCTATAATTCAGTGCTAATGTGTATCAGTCAGTTAGAGCAAATCATTCAAATCTGCATAGAGGCTCAGTGAAGGAAAAGCACAGCATGTTTTGATGAAGGTAACACGCCTACAGTTCATGATCATGAGCTCTCAAACCAAGGATGTGCATTCTGACTACCTGAGATAAAATAGAGGTGGGTGATATGACAAAAACTTATCATCATATCATATCATAATACCTTAAGAATTTTTTTGCAATACACAGTAAGTGCCAATATATTGTATATTTTTTCTGACACTTGATAAGTTCTAAAAGTCATATCATTTAATACATTAATTTAATAAATTAAATTACATTATTTAATAAATAATATCAAAATATTCATGTTTCACATCATTTTTTCATAATCTTATTTTATCATCAACTTTTTCCCATACTACACTGCAAAATATTCAGTTGTTCAATTGAACAGGGTTAATTAGGTTATATGTTATATTATATACTCTGTTATATGTTATGTTAGACTTTGTTATATTATATACTCTTTGAAGTCAAACACGCAGTTGAGAAGAGTTTCTAAGTACTGACGATGCTCAGGAAAGGATATTGTGATGTATTTTTTGATGTAATTTGTCATACATATATATATATATATATATATATATATATAAATCACAGACCTCAGCCCTAGTATAAGGATTAATGACCAGATAATTGGTTAACCTGTGGGGAAGGAAAGACAAATTGCACAGACAATCACCAACATGCAGTTAACTAACATTACAAAGACTAACTTATTTATATGTTAGTGATAAAGCCATGCTATCGTTGCCTGCTCAATTACGCTCTTAACAATATTTTACTGGAAATGTGCCAACATTGAGCCACTGTGTAGGAATAGCAAAGAATAATATTATATACATACTAACTTGTAAATACTCTACATTTTAAAGTCCTGTCAAAGCAAAAAACTGCCTTTTCACTTAGTATGATCAAACATAATCAATAACAGTGATTTTAGTACAGCCAGTAAAGACCCCTTAAACAGTTAACCAGTTACTTGAGTACTCATGCACACCCTTACTCCAAACATTATTTAAGGCCAACGTAGGAGTCCTGAAAAAAAGTCCTAAAATAAAATTTTAAATAAAAGTGTTAACAACTAATTAATTCATTAATTCCATAAATCATTAACAACCATTTGCCCTGATGAAGAAACTGGAGATACTGTTATTCAAACTGATATTTTGAATGCAACGTCTTAGATATTGGACTACAGCTGTAATGATATGTGAACATCTTTATTATCAATTTCATTATCGTTATCAATTATCATTCTTTTCAAAAAGATGACCTTGATGGTGGCACGCACAGACGCAGCAGCCTCCTGGGGTCACAATAAAAGGTGCTAATGTGTGTGGTTAGAATAGATAACTTAAGTGTCTTCTAATAATACCCACACAGACACACTCACAGCCTTGCTGCACATTTATCCACTTCATCTTTCTCTCTGTTGCTTTTGTCTGTTTTCCAGGAATTATGGTTCGGCAGTTTATTGCAGAGTGTAGTTCATTGTCTGTGTATCTATTGCATTTATTGACTGCTGTGCCATTGTCACCTTATCCGCCTGTCTGCTGCTGTTTTATGTAACATTTCGCACTGTGCTCCAGAGGAACTGTATTTTGTTCCTATCTCAACACATGGCTGTAATAAGAAGGAAGAAGTGACATCATCTTTAACACCAGGTATAGACCAAATAGCCAAGGTTGCTGTGGTTGTTCTAGACAGTTAGCCTACCAGCCTACTCTTATTTAACTGTCCTCTTAGCTACCCTAGTGTTCTTTACATGTATTTTTATTTTTTTACATGTATTCATGTATTTCCTACAGACTCAGATTGAGGTTTACTGCTAGACTTTGTCCTTTACATGTTGTATGCATTTGCAACAACAACAGCTTTTAATGCTAATTAATTTAACATTAATCCTTAGGTGCATGATCATTAATATGGTTGATGTACTTGATCTGCTGTCTCTTTGCTCAGATGGATTCAATCGCTAGCTGTACGCTTTTACATTAATGTTAATTTACTTCACTCAAACAGGGTTTTTTCAGATACATTATTTCAATTTTGACAGCTTCTTTATAGCCAACTGTTGGCAACTGATGTGTTTGTAATATACAAATACAAATAAAGTGTAAATTGGACATTTTATCACTGGACAGTTTGACACTGTTTAACCAGCAGCATGCAGAATGCAGAATAGAAATCTGTCAAAATCAATGGGATAATAAGGACATTACGGCCGACTTAACCCTGGGAACTCACATTTCCATATATATGTATTTGTTTACAAGTGGCTCTTGACCGCTGCAACATGGCAGCAGCACAAATGTATCGCCTCAGATTGAGAACAATACAAAACATGGCATCTATGTATTATATCTGTGGTGCAGACTGCCATTTTCTGCTAGCAGCTAATTAATGCTAACCTACTAACAAATTTTGTAGCAAGTTAGGATGGTTAGTATCACTGGCTAGAGGTAGTTTATTAGCACAAAATTCCCTGCCATCGCCACAACACTGTGTTTAAAAAAATCACACTCTCGAAAAAGACCAGAAAAAAAATGAATGTGCAGCAGCTTTATTATACAGTCTATGTAACAGATTCAGTGGTCTTCAAAAATCAAGCAGGCCAGTTAGTGTTGAACTGTTATGCACTTTCAATGTGCTAAATACGACTGGACTCATAAGACTTAATGGGGAAAAAAGTTAATGATTTACAATGCAATGTTTGAGGTCTATGAGTAAAAGCTATTGATTAACACTTAAAGTTAATGCATGGAGAAGTAATATGGCCTTCTAAGAGTATTACTAATGAGCAGTTAATCATTGTTCCACATACTGTACAGCCACTGAAGCATTCATTTTATTTCTGTCACGTTCACAGTCCTGGTCACTCTGAAATGAGAGTAAAAAGTTCCCCACGCTTTGATTTTCCCTCTGGAGATGAAACGATAATGTTAATTTAAACCATAAAAGACCCCCTTTAGAATGAAGCTTTTGGGCATTAGCTACGCCGATCGGGGTCATAATCAGAGCTTAATTCTTAAATACGACTTTCTTGATCATTCTCTTTCAGAAGATGGACTGTTCTGATTCAACTAGCTGGAATTATCAAGACCTACATGGGATAAAAGAAGGAAACTTCCAAGTCTTGACAAATCTGTTGAAAGCTGTAAAGCTTCTGCATCAATAATTCACATGTAGAGGCTGCAGTTTTGATTTTGATGATCTACAGGCCCCGACTTATTCTGAATTGTGCTAACTTGGGGGAGAACATGGAACACAAATGGTGTTCAAGTTAAAAACAGCACTTTATAGTACAAGTAATAAATAAAACTCACATGACCAAACTTGTAATTAGTAATGATACTGGCAATTAGTAATGATATAAATAACTATATGATAAATAATGATAAAAATAACTGATGCTATAGTATATATATATATATATACACATACAAAGGAAAGATGAAAAGTTGTTGTATTTTTGCCATACTGCCAACCCCTATGTCAGTGTGACCAAAAAAAGAAGATCAATGTCTTTCAAGTGAAATTCCAAGAGTCAAGTGCAGAGAAATCCACACTCATGAATCACACTCCTCGACGGCTGATTTCCAATATTTAGCAAACAAAACAACTGGCAAACTTACAAACAGAGAGCCCCTTTTTCATTGCCGTTTTTCTGTGGTATTTAGTGGATGGATTAAGATTAAGTAGAGGTTTCGTTCATATAATTTGTCTCTTTGGCCTTAACATTTATCAGCCTTTACGTGATCTCACTGATTATTTTAGGAATAAATTTGGGGAACAAAAGCCTCTCAAAACAGCACATATTTTATTTTCTTTCATTTTAATTGTATTTTATTTCATTTGTCTAAACACCCAAAAGTACTTTGTATTAATTTCCCTTTATATGTATTACACCTCATGTGCTATAATACAATAAATACTCACTTTGTCGTCAAATAAATGTGACATGAATCAAAACCTGAACAAGAAATTAATATATACACTCATCAATCAAACCGACTCTGCGTATTAATGTTGAAAAAGCTGATTCTGGTTTGGTTAATGTCTGAGCCTGGCCTTCTTTTTGGTTTGCTTGAAGCGCCCATTTGCAAAGTGTCACATTTAATTTCTCTCTGACGTTAGGGTAAACAAACACGGTGCTCATGGGCCTGATAGGAGGCTAGTCGCCCTTTGGGAGGGGAGGAGAGGCGCCTTGTTAAGGATCAATTTGTGCGGACAGCCGTACAAATGGCAGCAAGACACAACGTTGTCTTTGGCGCACGCCCGCGTGATTGATGGCTCCACACCTGCACCGTAAATCCTCCTGACAATACGGAGACGGATCTCCTGTGTGCATTCATTCACTCGCTCCCTCCCTCCCTCCTCCTCCTACCCCTCTCCTTTCTTCCCCATATCCCTATGCCATACACTTCCATTTTTTCTGCCTTTTTTTTTTTTTAAACGAAGATATCCAGAACACATCGCTCATATTTCTCCTCTTTTATGTTTAGCATCGTAATGTGCAAACTCACATGGGCTACACATAAATATGCTTATCAGACACTTTATATGTAAATTCGCAGTGAGCAGTGAGTGGCAGGGAGTTTATATTGTGAGGCTGTTATAAAAATTAAAAAGCTATCCCCGGTGAATACCAGATGAAGTCATTTCTGTACAGCCCTCCCTTTCTTTTCTTTCTAGTTTTTTCTTGCCATTTTTTTCTCTCCAAAAGGAGGCCTACAAGATACCACTCTTTCCTTATAACGAAGAAGAACAAGAGCTCGGCAGGCAAAGTGTGTAAACCCTAAAGTTAACGGCAGCAGGAAGATAAAATAACTTCCCTCGGGGGCTTTCTTGAGCGAGAGAGAGAGAAAGAAAGAGAGAGAGAGAGAGAAAGAGATAACAGTCTTCCCTGGGGAGTCCAAACCACTGTTTGTTTCTATGGAGGCACCACAGGCATCTTTTAAAAGCTGCCGCCCTAATCAAATATGATCTGTTCACATGTGCCATCCTTCTTCCCCAGGGTGGCCTTCGGTCTCTCTGATAGAGAGGGAAACATTTGCATACCACAGAGAATTTAAGTAGTTAGGCCATGGAGACTGAATGTGGATCAAAGGCAATTTTAGGGAAACAAAGCACGGTGGCACAATTTAGATAAAGAGCATAAGCAAATATCACTCTTCTGGAAATACATGAAAATTGTATATTAATATCTTATTTATTCAGGTCCATGTCTATGGCTAAAAGCAGAAATATGAAGCGTGATGGCTTTCCTCAGCTTTTATAATAAAATGTGTCTACACTTTAAATAAAGGTGCAACAAGGGCGCCATACAGCGATGTCATAGGAGAACCACTTTTGGTTCCTTGAGTAGTTAAAAAAATAAAACTTCACTTGACACCAATCACATGAAAGACCTACAAATTTGTTTGGATGCGCATTGTCAATGCAAATAACAATGGACTAAAAACTTGAATTGAAAAACTTTTTCAACCTTTGTGACCGTAAACCCCTTTGCTAAACCCTTAATTCACTGCACAGACAAATACCATGATATCATTTTAGAGCGAACAACAACACAGCAAATAGTGTAAATAACGACTAACTACATTATGGGTTAACAGACTATATCTACAATTGCTACTGCAATGTTAACGGTGCCCCCTTAAATCTTGCACCACTTAACGTGGAACAGGAGGATTTGAACAAGAAGCTGGCAAATAGGAAGCCAACTTCAGCCTTGTCAATTCTCAGAGCTTTCTTTATCATTGAAATACTCTGACACTCACATTAATACAGCTCATCGCCCTTGCCTGATCTAAGTACTTCTATTTAAATCTTTTTGGTCTTCTCTTCGGCCATCTCTTCTTCTTGACAATGTGTGAAGTTCAGCATGTAGACGAGCCCACCCCCCCTTGCTTACTTAAACCATTTCAACATGGTTTGCATGTTTGTTGTATACCAAAGAATAAGGCTGCCTGCGAGCTTTGTTACCTGTAGCAAAAACATTCACGTCGGTGGAAGGTGAGAAAGCTATGTGAACAGCATTCCTCAGTCATAGCTGTTTTATTTCCAAGCACAACGGTGGTCATACTGTTCTAAACGCACTGATGTTAGTTGTGATTAGGCTGTCAATCACATGCTTTGCAAGTGAACAGTTTGACAAGAGGAAGAACTTTGGTTACATGTTGATTGGCCCATTGTTCATATCTAGAAATTATACATTATTATACAACTATAGAACCATTTGACTAGTTCATCTGGGAAAACTGCAGCCACTGCAATTCTTAACAGAATTTGCAAGCATTGCAAATTGTACAGGGAATGTAATGTTTTCCAATGAATTCTGCGATTGCAGAATCACAACACACTGGTGGGGCCACATATGTTCTGATGGTCTGTGTGCAAAATTCCTCTGGAGTCTGAAGTGTATGGTGTAAATGAGAAACAATTTAGAAATGTATTGCTTGCTCATTGCATGCAAGGTGTCGCGATGGATCTGCTTGTGTGTGTATGTATGCACGTGGTAGATATCATCTGCTTAGGATTCAGCTCACCTCTGCCTGTTCTCTGACTAACACGACTTGACGGAGAGGGATTTCCGAAAGAATAAAGTCTAAACCTGACACACGACGGGGTGAATATTAGATTTATCCTGTTGTATGCATGTTAGTGCCCTCCTGCTGTAATGGATCGCTATAAATAATTAAGCACCTCACTTCCTCAAACAGCTCTGGAGCAAAACAGGAAGAAATGGAGATAAAAAAAAGAGGGAGAGGGGAAAGACCTTCATGATCTCAGCACTCAAGGATATAGCTCTGCATACCAATAATAATAAGTATCTCTTTTCAGGAATTTCTCGCTATTTAAAAGTCTAACCAAATATTTCTCTGCTAACCAGAACTGCTGCCATTTCTCTCCTAACAAGAACTGCTGCCATTTCTATCCTGCTCCTTATTTTCAGGCACTTTAAAGAGCATCATTAAGGCAGTGCTCGTTTGAGCCATTTTTGCATTTCATGGCATAAATTTGTGGTGCAAAAGGGCACAAATCACACCACTGACAGATGAGGGGCAGCTGTGGTAGCAGCATCCTGTTATTAAATGATGCAAATGCCCAACTGCGGCAGTGGCATCTCATTAGGCACCAGGGGCCCAGTCACGCTTCCAGATACTGCTCTCTCTGCAGGCGATTGGCTAGTATAAAAGTGCACAAAAGGTACAGAGCTGCATATGACAAAAGGAAAGGTGTAATGTTCTGGATGATTGTGCATTTCAGCACCTTCCAGTGATTCCCAAAGACTGCTGATGAAGCGGACAAAAGGGGAAAGAAAAACTGAGCAAACAAAAGCATAATGGAATCTGGTATATTTATGTTGTTGCAAGCTTTCTAACTTCTAGGACCCTACTGTCCATAAAGGTTTGCTGATGATTATAAAGCTATTCCTACCAGTAGTCGTTTTAATCCGAACTGAGTCTCTGCGCATTATTTGAAGTTAAGCATTAGTCATGCTCATGCTCATTATGTGCAACACAGAAAGAACGCTGTGTTTCTTCTGTAGCTGTCTGTGTTTGAAAGTACAAAGTGATATTAGTCATGGAAAACACAAGTAAATGCTTCTTTGAATGCCCCCATACCACAGAAAATGATGCCATTTTTACCAACACGTTGACATGCTGACACCGACATGTGGATACAACATGGGGTTATCTATGCCTAATGTTATAGCAAGTAAACGGTGCCAGAATCTTTACTGGGATAGGAGTTTTTGAGGTTTTTTTTTTTTTTTGTTATATCCATTTTGAATTTGATTTAAGAAAAGCTTCTTGTTTACCACTGTTACATCACCTCTTCCTTTAACAACACACTGTAAGTGTTTGAGAACTGATGAGACCAATTGCTGAAATAAGCAAGACCTTCCCTAAAAAAAAAAAAAAAAAAAGACGTCACCTGGCTGGAAGCATATGTTGCTGGGTTTGAACTGTGCATTGATGAGCCGGATGGTCCCGCTCTTCTTTAGCCCGGAGGATGCAGCATCCATGAATTCCAAAAAACAATTTTGCTTTTTTTTACTCCTTAGACCACAGGACACTTTCCATGGTACAGTTTTAACTTAAATTTGTGCATGTAGCAACAAACCGTCACAGACAATGGTTTTCCAAAGTACTGCTGAGCCCATTTCCACTACAGAATAGTGCCTGTTTTTAATGCAGTGCCACCTGACAGCTCATAGATCACAGCCATCCAATATTTTCCATGTTCCCTTTATACAGAGATTTCTCCAGTACTCTCTGAATCTTTAAGTATTACATACGGTTTTATGTAAATTATAACATTCCTTGCTATTGTACATTGAAACATTGTTCTTGAATTCTCAGGCTCAGTCTTTCACAAAGTGGTAAATCCCTTCTTATCTTTACTTCTAAAAGACTCAACCTCTCTGGGATGTTGTTTTAATACCCAATCGTGGCTCTGATCTGTTGGCAATTAACCTAATTAAAATCCATGTCCACATCCGTTTTCAACCAGATTGGTTTCATAGTATTGAAAATGTTTATTCTGACAAGCAACATATACGTCCATACTTAGATTAAACAAGGCATTATTATGCTTCATTAACGTAGAGGCGCAAACCCAACCATTCCCCGCACTTAAAAATAAGCCTGTGGCACTTTACTCTAATCCACAGTATACTCTGGCTCTATGCATTTCAAATGGGCCTGAAATACAGACAGAATGCTCAATTTTCATAATCTAACCAATGATCAGCCATCGTACTCAACTCATCCTCTAAGTAATGAGGACTGAAAAGGAAGAAGTGAGTGTAGGGGAAAAATCAAAGTCAGGCTGTCCTAACAGATGATGAGCAGCCGCAAATGGCGAATCTCTTTTCTCACACAATTAAAGTGTGCACTTATTGATTTCCAATGGGCCGCTCAGGTGACTCTTTTGCAGCTGCCCGCTGTCACAGTGAGCTCTGGGGTAAGGTGACCAGTTCCTCTATCTCTCTGGTGTCCTAAGCCAGGTACATATATAGGACATGGCGTTCCTAAGGAAGTGCCACTACAGCAATTTACAGAGCCACCGCCACTCCCAAACTGAATCCACTTCATTAGTTAATGTAAGCAGGAGGAGACCAGGATGCAAGGGACGTTACAGCCTCAGCCAGGAAGGGGTATTCTTATACAGTAGGATTAAGGACCTTAAGGTAATGCACTGTGCATTCTAGTCCAAATAAGTGCTTTTACACTATGAAAGTATTTCATACAAGCTCCATCACAAGGTGGTTAGGATAGGTAGTTCATAAATGCAAATTTTAAATACAACTGTACCAAAATAAGTACTGTAGAATAACTGTAGAAGACAAAAGTCTTTTTTTTACTTTTAAGAGCCTCCACATAATGTGACAGTTATACACCACACTGTAAAAAGTGTTTTGTTGGAGTAACCTAAAAAAAACTTTCATTTGTTAAAAGTAAATGAATTAAGTTTATGCAAAGTAAAAAAAGGAATGTGAACAAACAATTATTTCCATCTAAGCCATTTCTGAGTTGAGTAAAACATATTTAACTGCTTGTAACCAACTGAAGTATGCAAATGAAAAAGGTTTTGCACAAGCCAAGAACCATTTAGGAATATTTATTTTTAAGCATGTGGGAAAACGTAATCTTCAGTGTAAAGAGACACATACTCTATTTGATTCTATTTGATTTGATTCACACTCCAACTAACCGATAATGTCTACAGAGAATTCCTGTATATCATTTCTGAAAACATATGGCAGAGCTAGTAGGAAAACAACATTTCTAGCAAAAAACACAAGAGACAAACGCACCGGCTCTGGCCATAAATAAAGTTGTAGGATTTGAAGATATTTATTCATGCCCATATGTGCAAAATAGCTGAGCACTACCCATTTCAATAACAAATGCCCTCTCTAACAAATATTTTCCCTGCAAGGCAAAGCATTTATTGAAGTCTCTCGGTTTTAATAGCCTTCCATTACGACATACCAGCAGCATGGCTGCCTGAAGATTTAAACCAAAGACTGCTGTGGTAAACATGACTGCTGTTCTGTTATGGGTCGCCATACTGTGGGCTCAGTGTTGATGCTGCATGCATGTCATATCATCTAGAAGCACTTGCCAAACAAGCTGCTGACAGGGAGATACTTTCTCATGTTCTAGTTCCTCTGCACGCAGTTTGTTGGTGGCAGCAGATAAAGTGAGACATAGCTACAGTGGCATTCTCTGTGGTCATGTAAGGTGACAAAGTGGGAAACTGAGGTCATGTTGACTTGGTAAGACAATGACAATCAGTGACTGTTTGGGACATGAAGAAAAAACAGGAACATAAAGAACTACGCAAGACTGAAAAAAACACAGCGAACAGGCAGCAGTACCCTGAAATCTAGGCTAAAGTGGGCAGAACAATTTAGTCAGTTTTCCTGTACCTCCAAAGTAGTTCATCATTTAAAGACATGCTTCTCTGAAGTAAGCTTCTTCCTGTTTGTACTGGAGCTATGACGCTAATGTAGCTAACAAGAAATTAGAAATTATATAGACACCAGATTAGCATCATTCAAGTACATGCATAAATCATTACACGCTGGCCTTTGTAAGCTTGTGTCTATTTGAAATTACAGGTCAATTGGGATGATTTGGGCATGCAGTTTGTACAGAGTGAAGGATAAAAGCATCCATTGTTTTTTTTGCTACTTTAGATTTGTAGCTCCATTGCAAAACTAAAACGGAAGATTTTTGACATCAAACATGTTTTGTCTGATCTACTACAAGGGGGACACTGGGTACATTCAATTTTGGCTTTAATTTATCCAGAAGGAAAATAATAATGGGGTGTCAATACAGAACTCCGTTTTGGTATCAAGCCAAAAAAATCACTGGATCGAATATCAGAAGAAACAATGGATAAATTATCTAAATTATTACAGAAATGCTTCACTTTCACAACTCCACTTTTGCACAAAGTTGCAGTTTAAATTTCAGGTTGAATGTTTGAATGGTGCTGACCAGCCAATCAAAAATTCTGTTAAAAGTTGTGTGTGTAAAAAGAGTCATTTTGTGGGCTGTATTTCTTCGTTTAAGGGAGCAGTAATAATAAGCAAACCGTATGCAAATGTATTATTAACAGCTAAATTGTTTAAGACAGGTAAAAACACTGTATAATTCTTATACTGATATTGGCAGATACTCAAGGTTGCTGTTCCAGGCATGAAAATGTGGTATCGAGCCTCCCCTAGAAAAAATACCACTGAAATGAAAGTTTGAGTCTGGCTTTGTGAATCAGTTTTAACTAACTGTTTGAACACATACCATTACACATGTATTGACTGCTAAGGAGAATTCCCCAGGCCGCAGCTCAGTGGTCATCTAAAATAAGTCACATTCAAGCTCATTAGACTCTGCAGCTTTTTGTTGGTAAACAGGCCTCTAGTCTCTCCTTCAACAGCTTGCTATGGGTTTTATGACTGTCCTCTAGAGCTGGGGTACACTACAAACTGGCTTATTACCCTGAAACAGATCGCAGTATTATGCCTCTGCTTCAGCGTTTATCTGCAGCACAATAAAGAGCAAAACACTAGCTGACTGCCTGACTCATTCCCTTCGCACTATTTCAGTCATGACATTTGTCTAGGAAAAAACATGCAAGATAAGACAGGCAGCAATAAGTTGCTTAGTCTGGAAGGCACATTACTGGGTTTGGTTTTTTTTATTCACTTTACAGTACTTTATTTTTTCCATGAAGCAAGGCAATGTCAGATGTGATTCGACTAGCTGTGTTGCACGTTTATGGAGAGAGGTGAGAGGAAGTGACGTGGATTTTCTCTGGAGAGAAGCTTCTCTCCCTGCAGGGCCTCCCAGCTCAATTAGCTCACCTCAGCCTGGCTCTTTCTGCTGAAGGGGGGAATCAGCATGTGACAAGAAGGCAAAGAGAGAGAGAAAGGGAGAGAGAGAGATGTGTATGTGCACATGCCTGTGTGTCCTGGTGGCTCAGAGCAGTCCTGCTCTTACGGATTGGAACCCCACAGAGTTCATCTTAACGAGCCTGGACTCGGGCAATACCTGCTGGCCGGCTGAATTTCAGTGATGTTAATTGATGGGATAACTTAGGGAAAAGAATAAATAAACCCAGTTGAGAAAACAGCAGGTCGACTTGCACTGCCCCACACTGACTGCATGACTCCTGATTTAAAGGGGCCATATCCTATATCATTTTGGGTATATATACTTTTTATTTTTATTCTGAGGGTCTGTGTGTTTTCATGCACCATAATGTCACAACCCTATCATATCACAATCATATCACGATTTGGTTACTGTACTTTGACCCATTACGCTCATTTTCAAGCTTCTACTTGAACAGATTTCCATACTTAATTTTCCCAAAACACAATATTTACCGTATGTCTGTATTCACAACCTATTTGAAATGCTCTGTTAGAACCAGGTGTGCTCTGATTGGTCAGTCTCCCTGACTCTATTCTGACTGGTGAACCACCAGAGTGGCATCCTGTCGCAAGTTCTGCCCCCATACCGCTGTTACTCGTCTTACAACGAGCACGTTTCTGACATATCAGTTTGAGGCAGATTTTGAAAGTCAGGTAGAATGACTTTATAACTTTGGAGCTACATAACCCACCAAAGGAAGGGGAAAAATGGAAAAGCATAACAGGTCCCCTTTAATAATGTTCACACACTATATAAAACTCTTTACTTGAAAAATTCCATGATATGGCGCCTTTAAGTAAGTAAGCTGAAGCGACAGAGACTGCCTTATAAAACTGGAACAGAGCTGGGGAGACTAGGCAAGAGTGAGATGAGAGCCTCTCCACCTACTCCAGTTTAACAAACCATTAACATCTGAAAGAGAAGTTGTTTGAACTCCCACGTAAAGCAGCAGTCGAGTGAGAGAGTGGAAAAAAGTCAAAGAAGGGCTGGCTGCAGATATCTTGCATGGTAGCACTCAAAACTTTTTTTTTCTTTTTGCTGTCAACGGCTTTCGCAAAACAGCTTAAATTCACACAGAGCTGCAACGTGTTGGGAGAAGATGCAGATATACAAACCACTGAGATGGCCAATAGATCCGCCTCCAGGATAGGATGTCCCACAAAGGCCAAGGTCAGCAGTGGGGGGTGGGGGTTTAATATACAAACCCCTCCCAGAATTTTCACCCCTCCTCCCTCACCACACAACAGAGGTGTGGTCTCTTGAAGGGACTCATGCCACACACGCTTCAAAGGCAAAGTCAGGGAGAAAAGCTTTGGAAGGAGAGGGAAAAAAAGAGGAAGAGAGAATCATAGAAAGTGCTGGAGCAGCAGATCTCAAGGCCAAAATCTATTTAATCACTGAATAAGGACAGTTCAAGAAGTGGCAACGTAATATTCCCTGCATAAAAATTCCCTCAACCTCTGCTGGTGACCTAGAGACAGTGGAGCTGGCTTGCTTTTATGACACAGAATACATTTAGACAGCAAAAAAAAGCTCACCACCAGAAAACTCATTTCATCGATTCACCACAAAACTGGCCTCGGAAATTAATATACCCACAAAAGCCAAACAAGACCAGACTTGCCACCAAAATGTGAGGAAAGCCTGTGGAATAATTTGGCTCAGTGCCCCACGGTGCTCGTACAAGAAAGAACAAACAAGTGAACTATACAGATAGTGGTAATAATAACAACAACCTCTGCAAAATGAAAGTGGGGAGGTCAGTAATTGCCAGGGAATGTGAGATAGCATTGTGTCTCGTGTTCCGTTTGCTGGTAAATTTGTGTGGGGGACAGCGAGATCCACGGTGAGGCAGTATAGAGACAGTAATTCACAAACACACTGATGCTCTCGCTCTATCTCTGAGGCCTTGGAAAGCAATTAAGGTACTGTTGAAATGATCAAACACAGGCACAATGGATGGGCAAACTGCTGCATCTGACGGAAAACAGTTTATAAGCTTAAGGGTGCATCATCACCACAAACAAGCTCTCCCCTGATAACAGCTATGCCATTTATAGATGAAACTGTTTTACTCATGCATATAAAGGATGCACAAATCCAACTTCTTCAATTCCGATATGTATTTCGATATACACTCATCATCAAAAGAATAGTTGCACAGAACAGCTGACTGACCCAACAGCCATGACTGCGGACGTTCATTCAACTATATGCACACAGACCGTTAAGACGGTTGCCCTTAACACCACATCAATGTTGCCAAAGACTGCAGTGGTGTCAGACTGTCATGGAGTGACTCAAGAGTCCTGCTTTTGTCTTGGTGGAGACGAGCAATGAACCCATGTGTGGAGATCAACAGTTTATTGTCACGCAAATGTCCAAAATGCCTGGTGTCACTCCACCTCCACCCCACCACAAAATCTGCAGGAACTGTGTGAGAATATTCAAACTGCATAGGGTGGATTATCACAGGACACCTTTAGGAACCTCTACTCTACTGCGATGTCCGCACGTTGCGTTAGCAAACATTGCCGGCCCAATGACATACTGAGAGACACTACTTCGGTACATGTAGCTCAATAAATATTGCCCATATAAGTCTAAATTTATAATTTACTGTTCCTGGTTTCTTTTATCTTCCTTCCAAATAGCATTGCAATCCGACAACTGAGTGCAACTTTTTTCTTCATGCATAGTGTATAGTGTATTCAAGATTATCCTTTTATCCAAAACTGATTATCCTGATGCTGGATGCTCATGCAACTAGCTCAGCTTGTTAAGGCACTCGTTGTAAAATGAAAAGTGAAAGGAAAGGTGATTAGGGTTGTGTTCTAGTTAGGTCAGGGACTGGTTTGATTTGCCCTACTACATGAAAATTGCACAATTTTGGTTACCTGCTCTTTGAAACAAAATTCTCTTCCAGTGCAATATGGCTTGATCAAAAGAGATTTCAGAGTTAGAAGAAGAGCTGAAGCTCATTAAATAGAGAACATTTACAAAAGGACTTCTGCAGTCATACACCTCCACTGGTAGACAGTTTACAAATGAAAGAAATTTAGTAATGCTTATGTTCTTCCCAGGAGTGGGCATCCTACCAAGATCTAAGCACTTTGTAGGACAAAAGCATGCAGCAGAATCTTCAAACAACTGTTAAAGAACCCTAGCATGACTGTGAAGAATCTGCAGGTATCTCTTAATATCATTTGTGTTTATGAGTCTATTAAAGAAAAACACTGAACAAAAGTGAATGGTGTTCATGGGTGGTTACCACGAATAACCACAGATAAAAAAAAACGCAGCACATCTTAAGTTTGCTAAGGACCACCTGGATGTTGCTTGGCACTGTTGGAACAATGTTGTGTGTTAATGAGTCAAAAGCTGAACTTTTTGGTAAATGATCGTTTTTGAGTTAGAAAAAAAACCAATGGATATTAACACACCAACTCCCCCAACTGGTGAAGGGAATGTAATATTGCAGAGCATCTTTGCTGCTTCTGGTCCTGCGTGCAAGCACTGTGGGGTGAATGGATTCCACAGCAGAATGTCAGGGAATCCGAAAAGAGGCCGGACTGTGTAAATTAACCACAGAAATGTTCTACTTCAGAATGTCCAAAACAGGCTCTTGACATCAAGCCGATTTAAATGCTTTGGTGTTACCTGAAACTGAGAGTCAAAGCAAGAAATCTCAAAAACATACAAGAACAGAAAACATTTGGTATAGAGAAATCAGTCAAAATACCTTCAAAATTCTTATGAGCAGCTACAGAAAGGGTTTGGTTAAGGTTACTGTCTATAAAAGGCTTTAGATTCCACTAGTTAAGTAGTATAATGGTTCACATACAGTAATGGGCAAAAGTTAGAGACCATCTTTCATTAATTTAATATCCAGGCAAGCCTGTTCAACATTTTCATTTTGTAAGAGCTAATTCTGAGGAGATCAGATACAAAAACAACCCATTCACAGACAGGAAAATTAAATGAACCTCTGCGTAAGCTCGTCATACTATTTAGTTAGCTATGCTAGTGTTAGTTACTTGAGGCTTGCTATAATCTAACATTACCTAAACAAGCTATTACACTAAAGTTGTAGCTCTCAATGAAGCAGAAAGCAGATGAAATCACACAGCATGGCTACTTACAGGTTCCTGTTGGGGTTGTTTGCTAATAAAGTTGAAACTGCTTCTCTTTTCAGCCTCTTTAGGTCCAAACACTGTATGAAGTGTGCTTGAAGTTGTCCATGGTTAATTGGTGCCACATCTACATTTAGCACATATACAAGCTGTAACATTTAAGGTGGAAGAGATGAAGAAGCTGACGAACTGGAAGCCAATTGTTTAAAGATTAACATCAATCAAGCCGTTTACTGTTCTTAGAGAGGGAATGAAAAGTGCTAACAACATCCCCTTTATAGCCTGAAATGATACATTTCTGCACATAGTCTGATGTTGTATATTAATATTAATGTATATTAATGCTCTGATGTTGTATATTAATCCAAAAAGACTGTTATGTAACAGTTTGGGATTTTAGAATTGGTCTGTACTAATGTCGAATCTGTTCAGGAGGAAATACCCTCCTTTAAGAGGTTCACAAGGAGGAGGTTCACGTTATATCAGTTCTATGTACTGAACACTCCTATGGCAATGCAAATACATTCTACGCCACCATTAAAAGATGCAGAGAAAATATCCCAACAACCACACAAGCACTGGTAGACTACCAAACTGACACCATTCAGACATTTCTCCCCATCCTTCGCCTGTGATAAGACAACTCAATAGAAAAAGCATCTGCACTTGTACTAAGGCAATGGCTGGAGACACTAAACACTGAAAAATATATATTATATGGAGTTGTTGAGGTTTCTGTGTAGTTTTCTGTTAAAATGATGCTTCCTGCTTATTTTTCTTTTGAAAGCGTCTTCTTGGCGTTGACCATGGTGCCTCCACACAAGGATTCGTTGGTCTTCTCCACCAAGACAAAAGACTCGTCACTGAACATGACCTGCTGTCATTCTGAGTCACTCCATGACAGTCTGGCACGACACCAATGCAGTCTTTGGTGACGTTGATATTTGTTGATATGTGTGTTAAGGGCAGCTGTTCGTATCTGTGTGCAAGTAGTCCTGCGTTGTGCAGTAGTCTGCCAATGGTGCTGGCACTGACAGGATGACTCATGGAGCTGTCTGCAATTGTGGCTGTTGGGTCAATTAGGTACAGCGATAAGGCCTGTACTTACATAAACACATATGCGGCCAAGCATAAAACTTGAATCATTCCCATGTCTCACAATGTCCAACCTACCCCCAAATGACATTCCTGTCGGTTGATTCCTTCTGGGTGCAACTATATGTGCAACTATTCTTTTGATGATGAGTGTATATATATTCAGTTTCAAGCAGTAATCATGAAAATTCCATTAAAAAAGTTTTTGAAATTGTTCTACTATGGTATCGAATCAATCTATATCTATAATATATATTTACTTAGATTTTAGATAAATAAATTCACCTTTATTACAAAGACAATAAATGGATTTACATACACTAGGACCCTATTAGGCCTTTATTGTGTTCAGATGTTACTGCATTTGCTGCTTTAACTGTCTAGTCTACACAGTGTTTAAAGTTATCAGAGCCATACAGACAGTGCCAAGTAAAATTAGTCAGGATATACACAGAGGAGTTCTTACAATTCACTTAACTCAGGTTAACTCAGGCAAAGTGACACATGAGCGCTGGATTTACTTTCAGTAAAAGAAAAACGGCACCACAGAGACACCTCTGAGCTGGAAATGCACAGTCCTCCAAAAGCAGTTTTGAGTGGCTGGTACTGTTACCTGTCTCCATTTCGAAGGCTTTGAATGATAGACCTCACCCTGTGGAGGATGCTTGTGCGCTTTGTCGAGACAAACTGAATGCATCGCTTTTGAACAGCGGGAGAGGCCAGGCAGTAACCGAGTCTGGAATTTTAAAAGCATGCACAAAATGTGGGATAAAATTTTCAGCACCATGGACAGCTGCCTCGAGAGAAGCAGCAACTGGAACGGCTGCCTCAGAAGGAGACTGTTCCTACACATACCTACATATGCAGCGAGTTGGCCTCCCTTACTTTTGCTGTTAGACTGGAGAAGCTATAGACTACAGAGCACAGAATTAAATGAACCTGTCAGCCTCCTCCTGGCGAAGCCTGAGAGAGTCATGTAGGTTCTTAGCTGAAGAAAGTGAGGGAGTTGGGAGTTAGACTATAGCGGCCGCCACAAGGCACCCCCTCCCCACCCCTGAGGGCAGCACCCAATGATTCTCTCCCACAGCCTGGGCCCAGCATGCTGCGCACAGCCGACTGAATAATATAAAGGCTTTACCCGCTGCTCAAGCATGAGTGGATAATCTGGCCACAAGGACACACTGTGTCAACATTGCACTTAGTTATTTATTTATTTATTTGGCACCCGCCATCCGAGACGAAGTGGGGCGGCGGGGGTTGGCGGCGGCTGGAAGCAAAAGCCTACTCTCTCTCTCTCTCATGCAAGTCTTTTTTCCCCCTCTTTTTTCTTTCCGCAAAAGGGGTTTTTAAGAAGCTTTTAGGCTACATCACCCAACAGTGGCTTGCATGCACGTGGACCATGGAAGAGCATAAACCTCTCGATACTTTGGAAGAATAATCGGCTGTGCAAGTGCAGGAAATGAGGAGCGCCCCTGGTTTTTAATTATCTGGCTTAATTCTGTTTTCCACCCATTTTTAGCCAGTTTGTGGAGAACTGTGCACCCTGCAGTCTTATTGACGGGGCAATTATAAAGCATTTTACAAAATGACTCTTTTCTGACTCTTGTTTAATGCCTAGAAACTGTAGCAAAAGGGTTTTTCAGAGAATTACCCATTACCTGTCAGGGATACATTTGCATTAATGTGAAATCTTTTGTCAGTTGAAGCTGAGTTTGCTCTGCTCAAGCACATGCATGGTTAAGACTCTTCAACTGAAACAATGACACAAAAAGACAATATAAATATGCCACTGGCATGAGGAGCATCAGTCACAGAGGCTTATGGGTGTTCATTATGCTGTGAAAGCACGTGGAAATTTTAGCTGGGAGCAAACACTTACGTTAGCATGAATATGTAATGAACACTGCTCTGTCAGTCTTTCTCCGCAGTTGATGCCTGTAATGACTAAACAAGAGCAAGTCAGCTCTTCAGAGGCCTAGGCTTTGGAGAAGGGTTCATAGCAGGGACATAGCTACAGGAGCCTGGGGGAGCCCAGCCCATCCACCACTTAGAAGCCAGGCTCTCCCAGACTTCTGACCATTACAAAATGCCAATGAATGAATAATACACAACACACAGTTGTTATGGGTAAAGGCGCTTGTGCCTTTTTTCACTTGAAGGAAGACCGATAAACCTCTCCTTAGAACAGAGGTCTTCAAACCGGTCCTCAGGCCCCCTGAGACAGTCCACATTTTACCTATAACCTAAATTATACTGCATAAGGGTGGAGCAAAAATGTGGATTGTCTGGGGGGCCTAAGGACCGGTTTAAAGACCTCTGCCTTAGATCATCATGAACTGTTGGCTGATCACCCATCAGCCTGTATTGGTCACACAAAAAGGCCAGCAAATCAGCTTTTTAATATTGCAACATTTGCCTGCTCCACTGTTTCTTCTGATGGTGAGAACCTTGTTTAGCTGTGCTGTGTCCATAGCTGGTGAGTAGTACTGGTTGACCACGGTAAACAAAGTTCAGTATGCTCCACTGTTTCTCCTGATGCTGAGAACCTAGTTGAGCTGTGCTATGTCCATAGCTGGTGACTAGTACTGGTTGACCAGGAAAATAAAGTTGAGTAAGTAAAAGCATAACAAACATTGCAATCTTCATCCAACTACATAGAACATTTAAATAAGAAACTGCAAATTAGAGGCCAGCTTCAGCTTAGTCTGTCAGCTGTTGCAGTCACTAATGTTAGGCAGTCAAATGTGAGGAAAGCAATTGTGGGGTTGTTAAATATTCAAATCCTTGTGAATATGGAACTGACGTCTAATGACTTGGCTACAACAAAAAAAAAAAAAAACAGGCAAGTTGATGGTTCTGGTCATCTTCACTATGACCACGTAAAATGTATGTACTTGTGTTTGGCCGGAATTCAAGCTAAAACCGTGAAGCGTTAAACACCTGAGCAGAACTGTAAAGAGAGAGATCTCAAAAGGTGTTAACAGAGCAGCATGATTTCAATGTAAAGAAAGGATCACTGCCTCCTAACAAATCCAATACTTTCAAGCAGCCTCAAGTACGGGCCTTACACTCTAAAATTCAACATGCCAATACCGCTGAACGTCAGATGTCTTTTCCTACCAACAGACTCATACATCATTTAAAGTTGGTCCCGCACACGCCTCACCTGGTACACGTCAAGTTCAATTTCGCTCCTCCAAAGTCCTCTGGAACGCTGATGTCAAGTGCAAGTCTTATAGATCGCACCGCCCGCATCATCTCTCCAGGACTGTCCAACATCATACTCCTGTTGGAGTCTCTTCAAAGCATCACTACGAAGCTCTTTGCTTCTATTTTATTGATGGGATTCCTGGAGAGGATTTACTTATTCTGTCTATTGTGTGCATTAATTATTAACATCAAGGACAGGACTACATTTTTCATTATTTATTTATTTTTTTGATCACTCATAGTGTAATGTAACTTCACCCCTTGTTAAAGGCTCATGCTGCTGCACGTACTATATTAGCACTTGTAGGCTTTCAAAGTAGTTGGATCCATATCACTGGCAACAGCTTTTGCAGAGTAAGCCTACTAACTATTAATGTAGTTCATCTCACAGGTCCTGCTTCAGTAAGCCATGCCTTTCTAGTCCACGTGCACACCCCCAACACCCCACCCA
>CM067482.1:17368826-17382342 GCA_034552555.1 Semaprochilodus insignis
CGACTACGAAAAGTCCCCTGAGCATGTGTTTGCGATTAACACCGCGCAGTTTTGTTACTGAAACTCTCGGAAGTATAAATTCAAGGTTATCGGTGCTGAGCTACCAAAACAGCGGCTGCCTTAAACCCCCCTTGTCGGCGTTCATGTTTAAATTCGTCTTTAACATTGAGGTTAAGTCGCCGCAGCAGGTACTTCTGGAAGTCCTTCCTCACAGCTAACGAGAGTTTGGTCCAGAATTGGTCTGGAACAGGGCGAGTGGAGGGTGAAGGCTGAGGAGAAACTGTGATCCAGCGGGGGGCTAAAGCGGACAGGGCTGCTCTTACCTGCTCAAACGAATTCTCCCAGGTGAAGTTGTGAAGAGAAGAGGAGAAGAGGTCCTCCTCTGACAGCCCGTAACCTTCCATCTGCTCGGAGCTCTGGAAAGGACCGTGAAAATGTTTCTTCGGGTGGACACCAATGTCTTCACACGAGTGTTTGGTGGATGGGTGTGAGTGTGTCGGCTCGGTTCTGCTGCGTTCTGTGTAGCCAAACGGCAGCTGTGCTGCTGCTGCTGCTGCTGCTTCTCAGCTGAGTCACGTGGTGCTCCTTCTCCAAAAAGAGGGAATTCTTCCTTCAGCGGCGCGAGACGCTCACACTCCTCTCACTTCACTGCTTCACAGAGCAGTTAGCAAACCGGTTTAAACTAATACTGACACAAACAAGTCTTATATTTGACTTATTCTGACTCATGAGAACACAGTCATGTTTCTGGCTCAAGAGTTAGCCTGCTTACTATTTTCAGTCACTCAGGGAGCAGAAAGCAGGTTAGCCTACCAAAGGTTAACATAGACCTCATTATCTCAAACTTTCAAAGGGACACTCTGGTCAAAATGACATGCATTGTAATGAACATACAGCAGTGTACAGTAATCTCGATTTTAGGGTTTAAAAGACCCTCATGTATCTTAAGGTGGGACAAACTTGGAAAGGCTACAATTTGGTGAATGGGGGAGCCTGCTTTATATTTACATGTCTGCTTTTTATTTGTTCAGCTGTTTTTTGTTTTTTTTTTGACGATGAGTGTATTTATTGTTCACTGGTGAATAAAATATGGGACCACCTTTTTCCACATTTACATTGACAATGTTTGCACTACAGGTCCCCTACCTGCTGCTAAATGCCAGTGTTTCCCATTCATATATACTGTTTTGCTGTCTTGTATTTATCATCTGGCGTATTTATTGTATATTCTGCACTTGTTTGGAACTGTCACGTCTTCCCTCTCTGTAGTCCTGTATAATGTGCTGCACCATGGAGCCAAGAATCCAACATTTTGTTCTGTATACACGTTACATGAAGTAAAATCACTTAACATGTCTTGACTAAATTAAGGCAGATGTAACGTTCCTGCTAGAAAGCCGAATGTCTTGTAGCAGCTGGAAAAAAACGGATTAGCCAAATGATGGAAATGGCTCGTCAGATGAGGCCGACAATAAGATAAAGGCTAAAGTTAGCCGGGTGGCTAACAGCTGATAATCTCCAGAGTGAGATTTTCTGGTTTAAGACCCCCTTCTGATGATGTATCTTGAAGGTGGGAGGAGCTTTTGACAAACTATAATTGCTTTTGGGTGGATCCATTTATTGTTTGTTTGTTTGTTTGTTTGCTGGTACTTTGAAGAAGGGCAGAAAGAATATTACATTGTATTGTGTGGATATTTTGGACCAGCCAGAAAAAAAATAGATTACCTAAGAGATGGAAATGATTAGCCAGATGAGAACAACAATAAGCTAAAAGCTAGAGTTAGCAAGGTAGCTAGCTATCAGACTTTGGCTTCTTTTCTCTGCCTGAAATGTAGTTTTAAAAAGAAAACTTGTCTCTGGCATACAGTTTCTTTATGATTTTGCCTGATGAGTGAGGTAAGACAGTAAACAGTAAAGATGGTCACATTTATTGGCAAGGCTAACAATATTAATTTACACTGCAATGAATATTGATAAATATAAACATAAAAACATAATATGAATTATGTAAAACGGAAGAGGCTGAGGGATATCATAATGGACTACAGCATACTACATGAGTGCATAACACCAGAACAACCAGAAAGTCCCTCAAACTTGGATTTCAAACTTATTATTATTATTATTATTATTATTATTATATAAACTGGTTTCGCCTATAGACTGTTGACAACTGGGGGCTCAGGCCACTGAGTTATTTTAATAGATGCCAGCTCCTATCACCGTTTTACTTTAGCACTTTGCCAGTAGTGAGTGATGTGATGCAAATTAAGGATAATGTATACAAATTCCTATCCTACAGGAACACGACATGACAACTTAACATCTTGTGGTGTGAGTTCTTTCAGACTAGCATTGGCCTCTTTACAGTCAACCTGAAATTGAGTTTGACCTTTTTGCCTTGTTAGAGACAAGGTCCATTTCTAAAACATCATTTAATTATACATAATTTTTGGGCATTTTTATCACTACGTACAATCTTCCAAAGGGTGTTAAAAATGAACTGAACCACAGATCGGACAATCTCTAACTACACAAAGAGGAATTTACCGTTGATACAGTGCCGTGAAAGATACGACTTTGAAAGCTCTAGCTGACCATTCAGTTGGCATTTTTTTAACAATACAAAAAGCAGTTCAGTGAACATGAACAGTGCAGTCAAGCAGAGTGATGCAGGTTAAATGAACTTTGTATTTGCTGTCTTGAAAAATACTCCACTTCATGCTGCAGTACAGTCAGTACTGACATTTTAAACTGAAAGTACCAAAGCGACAATCCACTAAAAATCTTTTTATCTATTTCTGACACATGTAAAATGTTCCTCCTTACCGTGAGATATTACGTTCATCCGGCAGACATTAAACCTTCACGTTGTGGTTGAACAGCTCCATGCTGGAGCACGTTCAGGCTTACCGAAATTGCTGAGATCCACTTCAGTGACTAAAGTAAGGAGAAGATGAAATTGACATTGTTCTGTGTTCGTTGTGTCCCCAACAAAGTCATGTAGCAACAAGACATGTCGCTGTCCAAAGAAAACATGTATCTTCATTATTGTCATTCATTATTTTTACTTTTATGCATCATTTGAACACAGCAGCTGCCGTTCACATTGCGTGGAAATATCATGATAAGATAAGATAAGACCAAGAGAAAAGGCCCAAAATTGCTTGGAAAAAAGTCTGGTTCCATTGGCTTACATTAAAATTAAATTGGGTTTTTGCACTCTCCGGTAAAGTTATGAAGCCATTTAAGAGGTGCTTGTTTTTCTTGGGACAATTACGATATGTTGTTATGTTGTGATGTCAAACTGTTAAAAATGAAGCCAAATGGTAAATGAGGTAAGAATCTGTTTCCGGTATCTCATATGCTTATACTGTAATTAGGTTGCCTGTTCAGCAGTATAAGACTTTTCAATACCATGTTACATGAACTGGTATCTAACTATGCATAAAAACAGCTTCAGACAAACTTTTTCTTACTCTGTGTTGTTTTTGTTTTTTATGTAACTGGTGTGACATTTCATACATCCAAGCTTGGCTTAGAGAGGACGAAAACGTGAGCTCTTGTTCATCATACACTCATATACAGCCACCTAGTTTTTTTTACTATGCACTCTTCCTTTTTATCAGCTCCACTTACCATGAAGGTGCACTTTGTGGTTCTACAATTACAGGGTTTAGCCATCTGATTCTTTGCATACTTTGTTAATCCCCTTTCACCCTGTTCTTCAATGATCAGGACCCCCACAGAGCAGGTATTATTTGTGTGGTGGATCATTCTCAGCACTGCAGTAATACTGTGTGTTAGTATGTGTTGTGCTGGCGTGAGTGGATCAGACACAGCAGTGCTGCTGGAGTCTTAAACACCTCAGTGTCACTGCTGGACTGAGAATAGTCCACCAAACAAACTATCCAGCCAACAGCTTCCTGTGACCACTGATGATGCACTAGAGGATGACCAATTGCAGAACAGGTTGAAAGTGCTCCACTTTAACTAATTCGGAGAACGGGCGCAAATTGATTCAATGTTTCCCCGTTTAGTTGTGCTCATCAGACCTCGTATCATTTATTTAGTAGTCTCTGAGGAAGTTGAGACCGAATTCCTCATTTATTGCTGTTTCAGATGGTGTAACATTTCCCTAAACTCCATTTCAACTGAGGTGAGATTAATTTCTCGCAGAATCCCACCATTTCCAGAATATCTGAATCACGGAGAACACACCTCCTCCCCTGAAGGGCCTATACATCAACACCAACCCACTGTACATCACACAGGACCCCGTCACACACAGGCCGGTGAGTTCTTGTCAGAGATGCCATGATTGAATTGTTCCATCGTTCAGTCACCGGAGGGGCCATTACTTCAAATTAGCATACAAATTCAAACCAGGACAGATGGATTTGTCACATTCCAGTCGACAGCATCATCTTCGAGATTGGCTTCGCTAGCACTACGTGACGGAGATAAGACACCTGTCTCAGCTTCATTCAGGACGACTGGTGGAGGACGGTGAGATGAAGGGCCGGGAAACACAAAGGTGTCCACCACAAAGGCCCTTGCAAACCTGACGGAACATCCTTAGAACATCATGAGGGGGTTCATGAGGAGGGACAAACAGGCTGACCAAGGCTCAGGTTGCTGTTTGGGTGACGGGGTGGTGCTAGTCCCAGGATTGACAGCTCTTGAACGGAAGTACATGGATAAATCTCAATACATCTGTTAACGGAAAATGTTAGCAAGTCAAACAAGATGCACATCTTTCAAACATACAGGACTAATTCCTGAACTTGGCAGCAAACTCAAGGTTCTTTTCAGGGGTAATGTAGTGCTGTGTCTGCAAGTCCTGACTGGATCCTTAAATTGGATCTGATTTGACCAAAAAATCCAATTTCTTATAGTCTATAGAGAATGCCACAGCAGTAATCATTTCATCAGCAAAAGAAGCCCAAGAAAGACAATACACTGAAAAGGACGTTCATATTTTAACACCCATTATTAACCCCCCACTTAACACTGGGCTGCCCATTCTCATAAGATAACTACAATGCAGATAAATAATGAAATCAAGAATAATGCATCTGATTATTAGAGGAGAGGATCAATTGAAAACCCTGAGTATGATAAACCACCCCTCCCCTCCACCCTCGAGATCAATCCCACATAATTTCCCGATCAACTCCAACTAATGTGTTTTCTATCGGCTTTGGAGAGACTTGCTTTCCGGCCCAGATTCACGGCTGAGAGTGTAAAGCCTTGTCTTTAAGAACTCGGAGCTGAGAGCTTTCTTCCCAACAGTTGCCGAAAGATCAAAACAAACATGCTAATCTCTCGCTTTTGCATATTACACACGCAGTAGCCTTGATGTGCAGCTCCCACCGCACCAGAAAGGCAATTTTTCTCTGCCTCTCTTCTCCCGCTCACTAAAGACAGACGGTGCCGAGCGGCACTTGTGAGTGGCCTTTCCCCTCTTGGTGACAGGCCTTTGAAACTTCAATTGGGGCCAAATGCTAACTTGAGGTCGCTTTTGAAGCCCCTGCATCTCCCTCACGTGTCGCCTTGCAGAAAGCTCATCCCTTCTTTCTGCATGTGATGCCATAGGTGAGGAATGGATTTGGTTTTCATCTACGGCTAATGGATTAACGCGGCGAGAGAACAAAAAGAGCCCCTGGGTACCATGATTAAATGTACTTTCTCTCCTAACCGAAGAGCTGTATGAACAGCAGCAAACGTTCTCGTCTCAGGGCTAAGGGGGAGGAAAGGAAGCGGGATGGATGGGGGGTTTGGTGCCTTCTCCAGGATTCTAAGAACAGCCCAAATTAAAGAAAGAAAAAAAGAGAGCATTTACAAAACACTGTAAGAACGTAGCACAAGCTATATGGAACTGCTGCAGTAAGCTCTAAACGCAGCTCTGGTCCCATATTGCTCAAAATTCTACAGGGAGGAACCAGTTCACTTCTTTCAACTGTCAGGATTGGTGTCAACCCAATGCTTTTGCGGAAGTCAGCAAAAAGGAAAAAGAAATATGCTAAAATACAATAATGAATGAGAAGAGCCAAAGGAGATTTGGTCCACAGGGGGGCCCTCCGCTCAGCACATTGCTTGGCCCCGGACCCAACATCATTGCACTGCTCCAGTGAACCTTGGCTGACCTAAGCCTGAAGGAACAAGTCCTCAAGGACCCTCACTTCAGAGATGTCCCGCTGCCCAATTCCTGGTGGTTTCACGCTCTGGCTAACTCTGTATCCTTCATTTGGGGAGCTGACCCAGAGAATGAAGAGGCTTTTCAAGAACTTTCACAATGGGGTGCCGCCAACTTTCTTGAGTAGACACAATTACATCCAGTCTGCTCCCTCAAGGAGCTTACATGACAAATCAAAAAAGTTGTCTATTGACAGCTGCAGTGGTCCAACAAAAGAAGGAACATAATTCCGGCCTCTGTGGAGGTTCAGCAGTATGGAGTAATGCCACAACACTGCATATGCAAAAAATAGGAACATAAACAAATAGGGAGCATATTCTGATTTTGACAAGGCAACCACAGCTGATATCAATAGTTTTTATTGAATTCAAAGCTTTTTTAAACAGAATAAACAAGGACCTGTCTACTCAGTTACATCAGTAAAAGTTCACAATGTTTATAAGGAATGTCAACATCCACATGAATGATCATGCATAATGATGGTCGATGACTGTATCCCTGTTGAGCATTCGCTCCCAATTTAACCGATCCTTAGTGCCTACAGTGACCACTTCGCAATACGCTATATCAGGTGACCAAAACAGGAAGGGATGGGAGCAAGAAAAAAAAATCTTATAAAAATAATTTTAAACATTAAACTGAAACAGAAAAGAAAAAAAAATATATAAATGAAAACCTAATGTTGAAAAGATGACAATGTACAACTTTCAGAGCTCAGAGCAGAGTTCAGAGAGGAGACCTCATGGAGAGATGAGGCTTCAATTTCATATTGTCCTTATGCCAACCAGGGCGTTTAGTATTGAGAGTATTCCTTGGTTTGGAGTTTAGCAATAATGCGCTCCAGCTGCCTCTTGGCTTCACACTGAGGAAAGTTACTCATCTCGTAGTACTGGGGTGCGATTTTGACCAACCTGAAAGCAATAGAGAGTACACAAATGAGAATGAGATGTAGTCAAATCACACAGCTTTTCCCCATAGGAAATATTTTATCAACAAATTTATTAGTTTCTCTAAAATATACATGCCTGTACATTCTTATGCAGTTACAATGTGCCACAATATTGACCGTTACATTACTACTTTCAATCAGATTAACACATTACTACTTCCAAAAACTAAACTATGCTACAGGAACCATCAATATCATTTTATAGTTTTTATTTGTTTACATTCTTGGTCAAATTAAGCACAACTTACACCACAATTAAAACCAAAAGTACCACAATACTTCTAAATACAACTGGTGCACTCGTTACCTTCTATAATGTGAACATTTACAAGAAACTGCAGACACACACCCTGCATTTGCATAAAGACAGACAAACACCAGATAAAGATTTTTAGCTTACCACTCAGGTTTGATGTCCGTGCAGGTGCGGATGTAGTTCTTGGTGGTCAGCACAAACTCGTTGTAGAGCACCCACTCGGGTTTGTGGTCCAGCACAGTGGAGGGGTGCAGCTGAACCACCTGGTTGTCCTTCACCGTCAAATAGTGCCCTGTACGCTCCAGGTGGGCCACCTGATAACACCCCAGAAACAAATTAACAAATAAATCACACACGCACAGTCACCCTCCCATGCGCGCTCTAGTTCTCCAGCCACTTAAACATGCAGCATACGAACGTAGAGATTAACCTGGGCAATAAGTCTCAATAAAATCCCAACAGCAAACATAGACGTCAGCGATAGAGCACCCTCTTAATTTGTACACGAGGGTGCAAATTCGTCTTGCCAGTGAAGGTTAATGTTGATATTAATGGAGTAATTCAAATGGTCAGGATGGTTGTTTTCAAGCAGCCTCTTCTGGATACAACCACCTTTAAAAATGTCTTCGTTTTAATGAGGCAGGCCAAAAGCTGACTACGTGAAAGAAAGTTATCCATTATAATGGCAAGCATTACCAACTGCATGTCTGCCATAGGGTTTTATACCTACTCTTTATGAGGGACGATTACAAGAGACATACAGGCATAATTCTGTGCAGGACAAGAAACCAAAAAAAAAAAAAAGTATGCACAGGACACAAACTACATCATCTTTAGAATGTCTGCTAAATAATCATCAGCCTTTTAACCCTAATAAGCCATCAGCAATGCTCATGTGTGACCAAATTTCTACAACTTGGCAGGTCCATTATATTGTACCTTTTGGCAAAAGATATTTAGCATTCAGGGTATTTGCCTATCATTCTGCTGACTGAAGCCAATACAACTTAATTTATCAAGATCGCTGATGGGACCCTTAAGGCCACATCAAAATGGCTCTGTGTTCATATGTCAACACATTAGCTTTGAGCCTCCAAGATAGATTAAAAAATAAATAAATAAATAAATAATTCCAATATATTAGCCCTAAAAGGAACTTGAATAGCTGCAGGACAAAACTACACATTTCTAACAGCATCAGCCTCCTCTGAATGTAAGAGGAATATTCAGTCCTTCGGGGCTCTCAGTGCTGTCTAGTTTTTGCAGCAGAATTTAAAACAGTTACTAATCAGCCATCAAACACAAAGTAACAAAGATAACCCAGCGCTGACCCCCAACTCCCTATTACACACACGGCTGAGCGCGCGCACACACACACACACACACACACACACACACACACACACACGTGCGCGCGCACGCAAACACACCTGCATGAAGAAGCCGGTGACAAGCGCACGGCGGATGTTGATGTAATAATCTCGGCTGGTGAACTCTGTGCTGCGTCGCGGCAGGTTGAAACGGTCCATGATGCGCGACAGCTGCTGCCGTACATTATCGGCGGACATCAGCGAGCGGTAGTTCACAAAGTTGTCATAGCACCACTGCACTGACTCATGGTCTGAAACGAGAGCACAGACAGTGTAGCAACAACTGAACGAGGTGTTCCACAACAACTTAAAGACCTGAACCATCTTTGCAGGAACTGCAAAAATGACTCTTTATCTGACAAACCGATCTTGTTCTTGCCATGTCTCATGGAACTGCAATTACTTAAATACAGGCACCTTGATGAGATTTAGCTGTTTGGCTGGAGAAAAGTAATTAATTTATCAATCTATTAAAATGACAGCAACAAAATTAACATGATTGATTAACATGAGAATACTAAGGAAATTAAATGACTACAGAGCCGATAAAGCAGCATGCCATATAACGTTTTGCTGCGGAGGATAGTGGGGGAGAAAGAAAAGGGAAAGAAAAAAAAAACATAAAAAAACTGAAATGCATGTGTGATACATACTCTGTTTGAAGGCATGGTAGACATTCAGCAGGGTCAGGTGGTCCCCGTCAATGTGGGCGAACCTCATCTTCGACTCGTCAGCCGCCTTCTTGGCTTCGGTTGGGCGCACGAAGCACTGTGGGACTAAACAAGGTTGGTATGGGCCCCAACACAGCCGCCCATAGGGATGAGTCAAGCATTCACCCAAACAGGACACAAGGCCTAGTTCAGAGGCTAGAGCACGGCACAGGGTATGCTACACCAAGTGGGGGGTGGGAGTAGGCACACGTGCAGCTTCCGTTTGCCATAATGTGGGACGTTCCAGAGGTGTTGCACTGCGGCAATAAAGTACATCTTCAGTCAAATAGTCTCAGGAACAATCCCAATCAGGGCAAGTTAGCAGGAGAAGACGCCAAATTTTACCCAAGTTTAGTCAGAATCATTAAAACTTAATTTCTTTTAGTGTATTCAGCATGAGTTTTGTCTCAAAGCTTTTTATAATGCATGACCTCCAACAAGAACTTTATTTCACAGACAAATCTTAAGTTTCTTAATTTGGATCAGGCACTGCACCAAGTTCAGACTGGCATGCTTCTCACCTAAAGTCTTTAATTCTAGTCTCCCTACTCTCCCCCACCCCTCCACTCAACAAATCCTTAATTCAGGAACAACTGGACACACTTACCATGCAATTACTGCAGAGGTACACTGAAGCTACTAAGTACAGCTTTTTTTCCCCCTTCTTGACAGATAGCAAGGTAGCTTGTGGATAACAGCATTAGCTACCTATGATACTAAATTTGAGAACAGAGCAACTGTGCTATTCAGTCATGTTTACCATTTCTTTAAGGAGGAAAAGCTTCTACAATTTCATGAAATTGGAACCTCCAGGTTAAAAGGTAAGGACACAAACTGGTCCCCAAACCCAACACCCCACCCCCCACCCCGACTTTGACCAAACACACCAATAACTTGTGAATTGTTTAAAACACTAGGGAAAAAACACAATGCATGTGTTGTAGCCACCAACTCACACGTGTACTTATGCTAACAGCAAACTACACGTTGAGTGTATATTACCTGATAACATGGCAGTAATCGAGAGGATCTCATTGGAGCAGTTGAATTCGCAGCTGGCAATGACCATTTTAGCCAGTTGAGGGTCCAGAGGGAACTCAGCCATCATCGAGCCCAGCTCTGTCAGGTCTCCATCATCATTCAGCGCTGCCAGATAGTTCAGAAGCTCCAAAGCACGCATCAGAGTCTCAGGAGCTGGAGACGATCGATTTAAGAAAAAGAAAAGTACACATATTACAGGAATGCACATTCTGAACAAAAAGTCAAGAAACCAAATACTTAAGACATGGAACTGAACACGCATCCTCCCGATTATCAAATAACTTTCAATGCAGCCTATGATGATTTTTCATCTAACCAACGAGCACACCAAAACACGGCCACTAAACACAATTACAGGGGAAGCCTGCAGTTAATATATCAACACTAGTCACATGCCACCAGACTGACCCCTACCCACGCACCACAAAATTCAATTATTGACCTTTGGCTCTGGAGAGGCAGGGCCTAATGACCAGTTGCATGTTAAGTGAAAATTAGCTTCGCCCTGGGCTTTGAGGAGGCTGCTGAACAGTGGAAAATGCAAAGTTCCTCATTCAATCACTCAGGAAAACTTCATTTCATAAAAGGCAGCCATTAGTTATTAGGACTTGTATTGATCGTGTGTACCAAGAGTTCTTTTTCCACTCCATACCTGGTGAAAGCATGCAGCGTTACATATGCTGGCTCAAGTCGTACTTCAAGCAACATATCGTGAGTGGAAGTCATGCGGTGAACCCAGGCGGAAAATGTAATCTATACACTGTGCACCCTCATCAGCAACAAACTACTGACTGCTACAGCACGAGAGGTGCTGATATGTTAAACCAAGACCAAATCAATGAGAGAAAAAAGTAGGTACATTAAACTGCAAAGCAGGGACTGAGCGCTCAGCAAATGTCACCAGGCAAACTGTTTGCTTCAGCTTCATCTAGTACTACAAATTCCTCCATATTTTTTATTTTTATGTTCAGGCAAAAGAATTCGCTGCTGCAAAAGGAATGGTGAGACTGAAATATCACCCGCCGAACAAAGAGCAGGATGAGTAAACATCTACCATTTTCTTTTGAGGTGGACACAAATACAAGTTTTAGCCATTTTAAAAACATACACACTTGGGTGTGGCCTGTTCACCATTACACATCAAGAGACAAACAAATATTCAACCAATGCTTTCAGTTAAAATCCTTGCAGAAAGCTGTGTCCACTCGACGATCATCTTTGCAAGACCAGACACCTTTAGAACTGAAATAAGAACTACAATACGACTCAAACACACATTTAACACTGAAAACGTAATATTTAGTAACATTTAACTGAAAATGTAATCAAAAATAGACAGCATAATACTTTGTACCATATGACAAACAACACAGAAACGATATTTTTATCATGCTCTGACTACTGCGCCTGCATCTACTGTCACTTCGAGGGGGAGCTTTACCTGCTAGTGGCTAAACCAGCAAGCAAACAGGCTAATCTTTATGTGGGACCTTCCACATAAACAGATGTCACGTTGAGTGTTACCAGCTCTCCAGTTCGATTTTCCAACCAACTGACCTGTCTCCTCTTTTAGAACATCTCTGGCTAGTCCTATGACTACAAAGCTTAGAAGCTGGAAGCAACTGGCTGTTGACTGTTGTTTAAACTATGCATATGAACTCCAACATCTGCTCCATTAGGCTGAGATGCTTCATTCAATAAAGCCTTAAGTCTAGATAATATAATACACAGTGCTGTGCTTGATGTTTTCAGTCACGAGTCACATCCATGGTTTTACAATTATCAATCGCTGACTAATACTAAGACTTCTATCTGTCAAAAGAATCTTTGCATCCCTGATAATTACAGTACACAGATGCAACTTTGTTAGATGCAGGATCTTTGAGTCAATGTAGCTTTACAACAGCAAAGAAAGCAATTTACACATGATGCCAAGAGGTCAAAATGATCATCTCTCAAAACTCGTCAACACATATTTAGTATCTTGGCAGAAGATGGGTTCCATCAGCAAGGAAGTAACTGTTTAAATGACAGATTGGATGCATCTCTCACTCTTTAGAAATACACACACACACGGCACCGTCTCCTTTAACGATAACAGAATAATACAGGAGATTCTGGCATGCTTTCAGCCAGCAGACAAGGGCAGGAAGAGCCCAGTGAGATAGACTCAGTTGCACCAATTCAGTCATTGGCCATATCCTGAAGGATTAGTCTATCAGTAGCACCCCTGAGCACTGCCAGCAAAAGTCTGCCAAAAGGCAACAGTCAACTGCCAGTCAAAAAGTCAAATTCTCTCTGAAAGGTACAGCTCTAATATATTTTGGCATGTATATCATATTTGCTGCCATACATTTGCCATCCCTTGCTTCCTGCCACATCAAGTAGTGCAGTAGGGATATACTATGCACAGAAGCACTCCTAGATAACTTAAAATGCAGTAATACATTTCAAAATATTAGTCTTATATATCGAACAATTCAAATCAGTAATAACTATACTGTTATTTCAATGGAACGAAGTTAAAAACATCAAAACCACTCAAATTATTGCTGAAAAATGTGCAATGGAAGTGACTAATAGTTCGATGGGAGCGACAAAACAGATCTGCTTGTCATTTTACTGTATACACACAGTTACAGACTTGCATATTTACAATTAACACTTCATACACAAATATATTTTTTTTATTTTCTAATACCAATAACACAGAGTTCTTTATATGGATCTCAAATAAGCCTCAACCACTGCTCAGTCCTATTTAGCAGCCATGGTTGTCTCAGAAAAACTTTCGTACCTGGTGGATCCATGAAGTCAAAGTGCACCAGGTCATCAATACCTAGTTTCTTCAGCTGTAACACCACAGAGCCCAAGTTGGACCTGAGAATCTCAGGGTACGTGTTATCCTGTCATTACAGAGAGAGAGAAGGGATGTGAGAGAGAGAGAGAGAGAGAGAGAAGGGATGTGAGAGAGAGAGAGAGAGAGAGAGA
>CM067482.1:17382734-17420035 GCA_034552555.1 Semaprochilodus insignis
GAGAGAGAGAGAGAGAGAGAGAGAGAGAGAGAGAGAGAGAGAGAGAGAGAGAGTCAATGTCTCCCATCAGAACCTTACACTTTCATGTGTCAAGAGAGCAGAGGCTGGCACATTTAAGGATCTATTTAACATGTTTTCAAATTCACTTGTTTAAGACAAGGAATCTATTTACAAGGCCATTTGTCAACTTTGTCTTATTTTAAATAGGGCCGGTTTAAAAAGGAAGGGAAAAAAGAAAAAGAATAAATGTCTCACTGACATTACTGAAGACTTAGACAAAGTAATACTGGTATAGAAGCTGGAGGGTGTAACAGCATATTCCAGCCATTGACCAAGACAGTTAAAAGCATCCCCTCGATGCAAGAAGTACATATATATGGAGGCAGTACTGCCCATGCAGACAATCAATTTGGAGGTTTACTAAAAGGCAGTTGCCATCACTTACCTGCATCTCAGTCTTGTATGCCTTCTCCGTGTAGAGACGGAAGCACTTCCCCGGACGTGTACGTCCGGCTCGCCCCGCCCTCTGCTGGGCCGACGCTTTGCTGATAGCGGTCACTAGCAGTGACTCCACCCTAATACGGGGGTTATACACCTGGACGATACAAGAGGAGCAGTGAGGAAACAAAGCAGTGAGGAATATTCAGTATACACTGCAGCAGAGTCCCACTACAATATGAGCACACAACCCCATCAGTCAACTGAGACAGGACTACATGTATGACAGGAGTGGCAAGGCCAGGGAAATGTCAGCAGAATAACTAACTAGCTCCTCCATCTCGGACTGCTGTCAGGGCCCTGCCACTCGGTTTATCAGGGGATTTCAGAAGCAAGAGGAACAGATGATGGGGTGAGATTAGCAGAGTTCGGCAGAGGAGGGCGGCTAACCTTTTGCTTGGCAAAGCCGGGATCAATTACAAACACCACGCCGTCAATGGTCAGGGACGTCTCAGCGATGTTTGTGGATACCACAACCTGAGGAAGCAAAACAGTGATGAGCTTCAGATTAAGCAGAGAGGACAGCTACAGTGTTCTGACTGAACTCAAGATGTAGCAGTTGAATGGTGAAGACACACAGTAAAACACTGCAATATTATCACAACACTTCATATTGTAAAAGTAATCACATTTACTGTTTGCAACAGTACACAGGAATGAATTAGTTAACACCACATTTGCAAACTATTGATTTTTATAACCGATTATTATAATTTAAAATCTTCTACACTCTATACTTTAGGTGCAAAGGCAAAGAAAATGAAATTAAGAATAAAACATAGTGTCACGTTTCAAGTTTCGTCATAACTCTGAAGTATTATAGCATATTTACCTGGAATTTAAGATTAACATACCAAAACTAAGACCATGATCACACTGGTACTCTTACATCTAGAGGGATATATTTATTTATTTACTTATTTATTTATTTATTTACTTACTTCAAGCAGTGAATCAATTTTCTCAGTCAAATCAAACATGCATTTCTGAATAAGCTTCGAACAAGCTCAGATTCAGAATACAATACGTATTTCATAAATGAATTAAAACATGCCCATACTCAAATTTAGGGCTGAAAGATAAATTGATTGTAAGTCCAAATCACAATTTAAAAGAGCGCAATTTATTAATCCCAAGATTTTAATTATAAACTATTTTATCAAAACAAGGTCTCACATGAGGATCATTAGCATTATATCAGAGCTTCTAAACTGCCTGTAGGAGTGTCCAAGCAGAGGCAGCCAAACAACTATATGCTGCGGCATCACAACCACAGCATGGGAATGGTCTGGTCTTACTGACCAAACATGCCTGGACTTTCAGTTCACAGAAAATAACTGCAATTCAAATCACAGTCATAATATTGATCGGAAAAATCACAATTGGATATTCTTCCCAAATCCTTCAGCCCTAATTATATTGTGGTGAAATGGTAAAATGGGATGTAATGGCAAAAACGTAGGGGAATGAAATCCTGAAGAGACACTCCAGTGAGCTGTTGCAGCAGAGAAGCCTAACGCAACCCAACAGGGGAGTACAGCAACAGTTGCTGCAATCAAGTCAAATCGGCCGTGCGCAGGCTGAGCTGGACCGCTCTCCTTCGAGCAGCCCGTCCAGACACATTACTGCTGCTCTTTTTGGAGAGAAGACACATGCCTGAGCACAGCGTGGTGCTTCCTCTCACTGGGGCAGCCCACCTCCAAAAATCTCCATTATTCATGCCACGTCACTCTCCCCTATTCGCTCAGGCTCTTGGTCTTAGAGTACGGGTGGCCCACGCGTGTGGTTTAGTGACACACTGAGCACACTCAGAGCTGGAGACCGTAGGCGTCTTTGATACGCTGAGACGACAAAGCGTCTGCTCAAGAGGAGAATGAAAGCTCCGAAGAGGTTGGCGGTAGAAGGGATTTGAGCTATAAATCGCCTCAGAGAAAAGCCTGTCACATTGGACAAACATAGTAACGCAGAGGTAGATGATTCATACACCCTGAGGTGTTCACAACATGCAAATCATGATGCAGCATAAGAGAGGGCCAAATTAAAATCCATCACACTGACAAACAGAGGGGGAACTCCTCAAGTCCAAAAACAAAGTTAGATTTCTAATTAACGAAAGCTGGGAAGAGGCGACTGTTTTTTTTTTTTATGGACTGAGATGAAAAAGGTTGCACATCTTGAATCAAAGCTAAAATACAGCTTTGCGTTTGGATAGAAAAACTGGATTCAAACAGCAAACTGCATCACGGCCAGGTTGGAGAGTTCAAGGGATCAGTTGTCAGATTTGCACACACCAGATCAAAGCATCAGGGGTGGCTGCAACATTTATTTCTCACCCCCTTAGATATAACAAGAGCATACAAATGAAAAGAAAAGAGGGAATAGTGAGTGGGAGAGGAGGAGAAGCCACAAGAATTTATGCCCGGGAAGGTAGAAAAAGCCAGTGGACTTAAGATTCCCCCAGTCCCAGATTATATTCTATTACCATTATCCCTAAAGCAAGACTGTATGTGAAAAATGACAGCTGAATCGAGAACAGAAATCAAATGAATCGTATCACCCTATGGGTCTCTCTGTCACTGTTTACACAAACAGCACAAGAAGAGAGTCTAGAAGGGGGTTGGGGGGGGTGGGGTTTAGGCAGTGAAGATGAGGGAGGAGAGTATAACAGTTCCTTGCACGCAAGCGTGCCCCGCTGGTGGATGTTCCTATTACGTAAAAGTGCCTTTCAGACTGCATGAGGCACTGACGCAATCTAGACTGCACTTGACATTACTTAGATTCACTGCCCAAAATCTCATGCTTTTAGAGCATTAATAAGGCAGCCTGTCATGGATTAAACAATGCGAAGCACTGCAATTAAAATTGGTCCAAAAAAGTGGTCATAACCTGGACTGTTTTTGGCCAGAAATGCACATGCTTAAAATGACATGAATATTATATTAGACTGACTGAAGGAAGGCCCAGTGTAACTCATCATCAGTCTTCAAAAAACAAAGACTACCTGGAAAGTATCAACCTTAAAATATGACGAGAGGACTATTACAAAGGCAGCGAATGCAGTACACATCCTGAGCCATACTAACTCATCTGTAAGGGAATCAAATTCTGTTACCCACATCTCTCACGCAATCCCCATCCCATCCCCATACTCTTCGACAAGAGCCCTCCCAGTCCACATACATCCGAACGCTGTCCCTTCCCCATCCCCATGCTGAAGGTGATGGTGTTCAGCTGATGGTAAAGTTTACTATACAGATCAACCCAAACCTGAAGCTGGTTTTGGCTTTGGAAATGGGTAGAAAACATGCAGGCACAGCTGGCCATATCTGACACTTCGCATTCAAAATATACCCACACAGGATATTGGCCTTGGCTCCTCTAAAAACCTTTCCTCACCATTCTTACAGCATTAGACATTTCATTACCACTCCTGTGGAAATAAGAACCATCCATTTAAGTGTTCTTTGAGGAAACAAAAATGGTTCTTTTGGTAATGTTTATGTGGCCAAAGAGGATGGGCTCAGGGTCCATGAGCTTTGCTGTACTCTGATGCTGTACTAATTACCTATTGAGATTTCACCGTAATGCCAACCCATCATGGATGTTCACATCAACCGCAAAAAGTAGGAAATTCCCACTGTTAAGATCCCATGCAACACGTTCTCATGCAAATCACACCGCATGTTCATTTTGAACAAAAAACAAGCATCAGCTGTATCGCTCAGACATTTGCCATAATAAGATAGCATAGAAGATAACAGGGTTCAAATCACTGCCTTGGAGATACAAGAAAATGCCACGTTAGGCTGTCTTGTGAAATACACAACACTTACTACTCTTTTTCATTACATGGCTTTGCGTGTTTACGACATGCTGTAAATTAGGCTTAATTCAAATTCATGTTGCCCTTTCTTGGTGCCCCTGCTCTCAAAATATCTGTGTGAGAGCCCGCAAGAGTGAATATGGGTAAGAGTGAATGGCTTCTCTCTCTCTCTCACACTCACACACACACACTTTCTTACATTTCATGTAATTCAGTTTCTTCCATCGAGAGGAGAAGTGGTCAAGATGCTTACATCCTACCTTGGTTTCTCTCCAGTGTAGAGAAGACCCCTGCCTCAAAACCTTTGCAGCCCTTGACCTTGTGTAATTCAGCCACTGAAAAGAATCATCTGGCTATATATTCATGAAGAGGATGTAAGTGCTAGCCGAAAAAAGGCCCATCTGGTGCCTGGAGGCAGGGGGCCATGACCCAAGCCAACAGAGCACACTCAAAACAGACTTCTAAATGACAGAGGGTTCTGGAGCATTCCATTAGTTAGACAGGAGGAGGGACTAGTGACATTCATGATGAGTTGATGGTCTTCAGAAAAAAAAGAAAAAGGAAAAAAAAAAAAAGGAAAAAAAAGAAAAAAAAAAAAAAAAAAAAAAAACACACAACAAAACAACATGTAATCCAACAACAAAATATCTACCTTAAAATATTCCAGGAAAGGCATGGAAATTATCGTCTCAAATTGCATGGCAAAGGCAATGAATGCATTACACATCCTGAGCCATACTCACTGACCCATAAGGTGTAGAGAAATTGCATCTTTGTGGATTCAATGATCCACATGCAAAAGGTCCAGAACAAATGTGGCTGGCTGAGCATGAGGCCAGGATGGGCGGTATCTCACCTGAGCGAGTCCAATCTAAATTTCCAAAACTCTCCAGAATAGCTCCTCTGCACTATCCTACCCTCCATCAGTTACCTAAAAAAGTAGTTTAAGACAAAGTAATCTGGCAAGAGCTTACTTCCATTCGCACCCCACGGCAAGGATTCAGAAGCTCAGCTGGCAGCTTCTTTGAAAAAAATTTCGAAGAAGCTTGTGTGGTCTTTGCCCTGTCTGACCTATGGTGTGTTACTGTGCATGAAGGCAGACTTGTACAAAAACATAAAACTTAAGACAGTAACAAAACTTTATAGAAGGTTAAAGGAAAAAGAAATCCGCCACCAATAAATACTTGGACACAATCAGATAATCAAAATTGGAGACACTACCAAGAATTCACATAGATGTCTAAAAACACAGCTGGTTTTCAGTAGCGTTGCTGTTGGTTGAAGTGCATGCATGACATTACTACCTGCTTTCTTATTTTAAAAATGTCCTACTTAATCCCATGATTTTTCTAAGTGTCTGCATGATAAGAGTTAAGAAAGAAACAAGGTCAAAGAGGTCTAATGCTTCATTCCAGACAAACTTAGCAAGTCAGAATTATTCACAGAGGTGGTGATACGAACATCTGAAGAGTGTAACATCTCTGAAAGCTTCCTCGCAGAAAGTTACTACATGAAATTGCCACAAACCAGGGGCCTCAGAGCATACATATTGTATTACAATGATTGTGAGAAGGTCTAGGTATAATACAGTTCATGGCACAAAGATACATACAAGGTGTATAAAAGCAAACTAGTTCCCAAAGTATTTTTTTACCCCCAGATTTACCAACATGTAAAAACCTCAGAAGATGCTAGCTTCACTGATCAGAGCAAATAAAAAAGCTTGTATTTGTTACACTGCAACCCCTGGTTCCCATTACTACCACAGCAAAGAAATCAAAGTTCACAATTTTAACTTTAAAATACAAAGCTATCTGTCTGTACAAGTTAACAGTTAAATAACATATGCATGAGCTGTGGGGGTGGCGTAAAAACACAAGCCTGTTGATCATTAAGCGGTGATTATACTGGAGGTCACCCTTCTCCCACTGAGAGAATAGCCTGCTCATAATCATATATACATGGGGCCTCCCATCAATTCCATTGATTGGTTATGCTTATGGAGCCAAGCACAAGCCACAAAGTCAGGACCGGCTCCAATCAGTCTGTCGCTGTATTGAACTAAACAGCCTTTTCACCAGTAATATCATTAGGGGATCATAGTGGTGTGTTACTTCTGGTTTATTAGACAATATGAGGGCCAGAGATTCAGCCTAACCCAAGCCATCCTTCACCAACATCACCTGGGATAGTGCCACATTGACAAATTGAACTGATTTAAAACTATGAGGCTATGTGGCCCAAAATCAGGCACAAAGCTCTACTGCGACAATCAAAACTGAAGCGTGGGCTTGGAGGAAACTGATGACTTAACCCTCTTTCATAGCAACCACAAAATGCAATTTCTGACCGTTTCTGAAGGGTGCTCATTTAAAGTTAGGCATTTTTCTCTAATGAAATATATTTTGATGAAATGGGTTTGATTTATCAAACCAAACATACAAACTACACCTTTGAAGGTGAGCAATCACATTCATCTAATTCAAATGTATAAAAGGTTTTATATTATGAAAATATGTAGTGTTTTGATTGTTACAAATGTTTTTTAGCTATTGCAAACATTTAATGACAAAGTAAGCTAGTTGTTCTTTCTGCTTTTCTCTTAGCATGGCCGCATTTGTAGAAGGGTATACATTTATGACAGCAGAGGGCTGACACACCTTCTTTTTCACTGCTCATTACTGGTTAGCAGCTCATAACACTTCACACACTTAAAACCAGAGCCCTATATTAATTGTACAAATGTGAAATATCTGAGCTTATTTCCATCCCACAGGTGGAATGGCCACTAGGGGGCTTGCAGAAAGAGGCAACTGTAAAAATTAGCATGGGTGACAGGTACCCTTGTCTCTGCCCTTTAATTTTCCCAATTATCTTTCCTTGCACTACCATAAATGACGTTTCTCAAACCCCTATAAACATATGATGATCAAAGTTTACCTGCCACTACTATGGGTTGCCTTCAACTGTAATCAATGCTAAAAGAGAAGTGCATTGCTGATTAAACTTGTCCCATAAAATCTGCTGTTGTCAGTGCAGCACTGGCTACTGGGCTCTTGCACAGGTGGGCAGTCAATACCCACACCCTGCCCCCGACTCAAACCAAGGGAGGATCATTTGCATTGTGGGTAATATATGCCAGAGGGTCTGACAAGATGACATTTTAACAAGGTAATTTCAGCTCATCTCTATGCAACTGAAGTCACCCAGGGACAGACAAGGTAGGATGCAGAAAAATAATACCTGAATGCCAGAAGGCTGGTCAGACACCTCAAAGAAATCACCAGGGTGTGGGTGGAACTACTGTCACTGCTGTGAGTCTGGGTTTGGTGGGGGGGCGTGGGTAAAGGACGGATTACAACAGAGCAAATTCCCAACACCGTTTGCATTCTCTCCCCAGCGTTTCACTGACAGACACTGTTTCTCATTGCTTCCTCCCATTCCAGTCAGGAAGCCAGGAACTCCACTGTAGCCACACCAGTGTATCTATGTCGCTGTTTCATGTCGACATCCCTTTCAACAGCCTGAGCAAACACCAGCTGATGTTTGAACTTTTAAAGCAGCCAGAGCCCTGGCTTACGGGCAATCAGACCGGCGCAAATTCCTGCACCTCTTTAAACATAGAAGTGGTTGAGGAAGATGAAATGATGACACGAAGCCACAGAGGAGAAGAGCAGAGGGAGGAGAGGGAGGCAGGCAGAGGTAGCCGTTTGATTCTGTGCGCACATCAAAAGCCAACTGCGGAAGAATGAATTGAAGGGACTGCTAACGCTACAGCTACTCAAAGATGAAACAGACTGGAAACAGCTACAGCGGAAAAAGAAACTGAAAGAGAACAGCTCTATTAGTCCCAATAACATCTAGTACCAAAAATGTCTGCAAATTTGTAGGCAATGATTAAATTGGTATTCCAACAGATCCGTGCCAAGCAGCAGGGATGTCCAAGCGCTCCCTCTGCAGTCGCCTGAGTGGGAGACACTAGAGGGAGAGGAAAGCACCAAAACAAAAAGCAGAAGGTGCCATAAAAGTGACTCCACTGAGATCTATATGGGCCAATGCAGTGGCAAACAAAATGAAAGACATTCTGCAGGGGATGAAAGCTATTGGCTGTGATGTTGTATCCAGTAGCTAAGAGCTCATGAGTAATAGTCCATATGTGATTTAGAAGTGAGAATCATATGCTGACAAAAGCAGCATATGCAGTGAGTCAGTGCTGCACCAAAGCTTGGAGAGGGTGTGCAAAAAAAAAAAAAAAAAACATTTTCACAACCTGCTGCCACCGCTCGCTGTCCTGCCCGTCTCTACTACTTCAGCTCACGTTCTCTTCCTCCCCATCTCGCCGTCTTATTTTTAATGAATGATTGAGTAGAGCAGTGCTTGTGAGATGAGAGGTGACGTTTACCTTCCTGCCGATGGCTCCGCTGGGCTTGCGAGGCGGGGGAGGCTCGAAGATCCTCTGCTGCTGCTGGGGCGGGAGCGTGGAGTAGAGTGGGATGATTTTAATGTCTCCTACCTCTGGGCCCAGGTCATCAATTTCCCGTTTGATCCGCTTGCAAGCTTCGTCGATTTCCTGAAAAGGATACAGAAGATACATGAGGTTATAAGATGTTGATTAGAGGTGTTCCAATTCAACTGTGACATATTTTAACAGATATGGTATTGGCTACACTAGAACAGACCCTGTGCCACTGCTTATATTTATATTTGTCATTTTTTGAGCTCTATTTACACAACGGTTGGAGATAAGTCACAGATTATATGATATTGTAGAAGTGAGACACATTAAGAAGGTAAAATAGTTCAATGTCTGCAGTGTGAAACCATTTTAAAGTGGTGAGCGGCATTTTAAAAATAAACAAATAAATAAAACAAGTACTGTCCTGTGCAGCTACACTATAAACATACAATGTAGTTTAGTGATCTTGAAGGATAAAAACTTATTTGATGGGTGCTTCAGATCTGTTTGGAATAAATCACAAAACTAAATTAAGAGGAGGGGGGAGGCTACAAGCTGTGTTGGGTCTAATGAATATGGTCAGGCTGAATTTGATCCATACCAGAAATGAGCATCAGTAAATACTCTGACCATGGGCAAAACTGGATTGGCCTATTCCTAATGTTGCCACTATATACACTATAACCAATACTGGTGCAGAGCAGATAACCTTAACAATTACAGAACAGACTTTACCAACAAAGTATCATATGTCCTTGTTCAAGTTGTTAAACTCCGTTTTAAAGTATCCGTTTGTCCCAGTTACTTCAGCCAGCAGTTGGCTTTGGATCAGTTCTACACTAATCTTGACCCTAGCCTTTCCATACAAATCACATTAACTGTCCCTGGAACAGATCCCAGGGGCTTTAAACACCAACAGTGGTGAGGCTCTGGTGCTTTAGTGCCAGTACACTTCATGTGCCAGTTGTGATGTGGCTGAGAAAATTAAACCTGGAGTGCATGGTGCTTGGGTGAACTCCCTGTGGCTCTGTTGTCAAAAGCAGCAGTCACAAGGGCATGTGCACACATACATACGGACAGGCAGGCACGGTTCATTATTCCAGATGGCAATGTAGAAGGGCTAATGTGAAATGAGAAAGCTGCACTGATGCATAACCCAAAGCAAATCACAAAGGATCAGTTAAGTGAGGCTGAACATTACAAGCATAGTCGGCATCGACACAGGGGATCGGTACTCTACCAGAAACTTGCAGAAATGACAGTTGACACACTAAATTAGAGATACAACTGGGCTAACCAGCTTCAAAGTCCTTATACTACCTAGGAAGCAGCACAGTAGGAAGACACAGTACAGTAGTGCTTGTTAATATTAGTGAGTTAATGAGAGTTTATATCATTTTGCAGTTTCACTGCAACGCTAAATATACAGCTGTCTCAAGAGCTTAACTCTATTCTGAGCAAGCTAAATGTGACAAACTGTTTATTCTTGTAGTCAGTCCAACTGTTTCAATTCAGAACATGTTTCAAGAACCAGGAAAGCTTTACAGCACAAGTAAACGTCTTAGTTATAGAAACTAATGCAGATCCTGCTTTTAAAACAGTGACCCCCCCCCCCTTTCTTCTTGCTGGAACATGTTATGAACATACTAGGAACTGCCAACACTCGACAAAACCCAAAGCCTATACACTAGCACCATCCTCAGGCTGAAGGGTGCAATGCAGCCAAAGCTGGAAGGAAAAAGAGGGAGCATGTGCCTGAAATTCCGAAGAGTTTCTGTAGGGGCAGTTTAATAACTGCTGCAGCAACTCCCACAGATCTATATTGAAGTATTATGCAAAAATTACCATGCCACAATGGGGACACTGAAATTATTTGAATTTTTACCAATAAAGTAAAAAGGTGGAACTTATTATTCACCTCATTTTGATTCCAGCATTAAAAAGCATTTTGGTATTTGAGCCAAGATGACTATGAGCAGAGCTTTGTCATGTAGACCTTACACCCACAGATCTACTCCCAGGGTACAATGTGTGCATGCAAAATTGAACAAGCAGCCACGTGCCTCTTAATCAAAGCTCTGCCACAACAACGCGGGACAGCGTAAATGTGAATGGATTGATCGAATTAGCCAAAGTATTAATAGACCATCGGCCCTCTGGATGCAGCAGCTGTCAGGAGGACTGCCGTCCATGCAGCCAAAACACCAGGGAGAGGGATGAGAGGCTGTGTCCAAAGAAGAGTGCCTGCACCTGGGGCAGGACGCCAACATGAGCCCACTTGCTCCACACAGCCGGCCTGATACAATGCTGGATGAACATTCTTGAAATGCTCTTTTTAATCTACATAGTGCAGATGCAAATTAGTTGGAACAGATTCAAAAGAGAAAAATAATCTTCAGCCGTGCCAGTTTGAGGCTAATCTGAACCACTGCAGTTGTGCAAATAACAGAATTTCATCTGCGGGAGCTTGTTTAAGATACAGCGAAAAGATAACTCTGCATCTGGCAAAATCACAATCCTTTCAGAGACAGAAACTTCAATGTTAACAGTGAAAAAAATAAAAACCTCACAAGAAGGGGATTCAATCTTCATAAAAAATCAGAAAAATAAACCTGTAAAAATAAGCCTTTGCCAAGAACTGCAGCTGAATGTTTCTACAGTGAGGGCTGTATTACCAGCATGTAGAAAACAGGTTCTTAAGTCAACGTTAACATTTTGCTCTATTTGCTTGATTCATTACTATTTTGTACAGGTTTGTTGGAGAAGGTGGTGTTTCACTCCAAGTGAAGTTCATTCCTTAGTTTTCCATTTGCTGTTGTGCACATGAATAAAGCAGGTACCCCTCACTTACTGGCAAGTATGATCTTTGGTAGCATGGCATTAGAAGTAGCTCCATGTTCACAGCCATGGGTTAGTCTGCTGTAGTAGTGAGCTACAAGTTTGTAGCTACTGCTATTTGCACTTACCTGTTAGCTTTTGGATTACTTGTTTGTGGAGCAAATTAAACAGATGATATCACTGTGATGTATACTGTCTGTGGCACGTTAATGAACACTTGTTAGCGACTCCTCTCATGCATGCATATGAGCCCAAATACTGACTGTTTCTGCAATACTGCCTTTGTGATCAAAAGAACAGAATGTTTAGTTTCACTGTGACCAGCAGCTTCTACATGCTCCTTCAGAATTACTATTAATCATTATTCTCATATAACTTGAACTACAACAAAAAAACATGAATCAAAATGATACTGCATTTCCCTCAGGTATCTTTATTTACATTTACTCATTTAAAAAGTCAAACTGACCAAAAATGTCTGTTGTCTGGTGGTGTGGTCTTCGGAGATCACCAGTGTGTTTTTTTTTCCTTTTTAATTTACCAATTGGTTATTTTGACACACCTACTGCTTGAGTGATAGACTCCAGAACAAGCCTCACATCTAGAATCCACTCTAGATGCAACGACATATCTGGTCAAACAACAACAGAGCAGTTGACGGCCCAATTACTTCTTGAATTGTGGGCTGGGGCTCCATCACCCGATACAGATGTAATTACCCTTGAATCAAGACTGACATTGTGTACTTTAACCATAGCCTTCGATTCTTTTCAAATTCAGTAGGCTGGAATACGGAGGCAAAACAGCAAATCGTGTCACTGTTCAATTACTTCCAGACTACACTGCATACAACACACATGCACACATCCTCCTTCCCTCACAACCACACACGAGGATGCTGCTGACCTTTCATCTGCGACCATATTTATCATTTTGGGTGGGAATCTAAGCCCCTATTCCAGTTGGGTGGGCACCAGTTGCAAGAGAGGGAAAATAACAAATGACTTAATTTCAGGGCTGAATCTGGGTCACACACTGCCATCACACACAGGCCCTTCACCCAAACACCAAGGCCAGCTGAGTCCACAGTCATTATAAATCTAAACATTGATCTCAGCTCCACAGGGCTGTGCAGAAGGGGATGGTGGTAGATTTGCTAAACTGTTTAAAACAGTATGCAAGAGGTGTATTTACTGTCTAACTCAACTACATGGCTGGCTACAATCAGCATCAATGTGTACTCACCAATTCCTTCATGTTATGTATTCACATGTTTGTTACTGCAGTGTAAAATGGATCCACTAGGCAGCAACAACATTAACAGTAGGTTGTAATCCAGCTGCTCACGTCCAAAATTAAACTACTCAAGCGGCAATTGTTGCCCTCTAATTCCAATACAGCTTAAGACACACACAGATGACAAAGGTGTAATGATTTAGAATTAACATTTTTCACCATCAAGTTTAGTTATAGCTTGTTGCCTTTATTTACTCTTTTATTTAAGTTTATTTTAGCTATTTTATTCAGCTGATTCGCCATTTTCTGTCATGGAAAGCAGCAGTGAGGGCAACAAACAAGGCTGAGCTGAGCCAAGACACAGACTAACTACAAAAATTCAAGACAAATGATGAGCTTTGGAAGCTAGAGCTGTCTGAACACAGCCTTCACAGGATACTATACTTGCTAGGACCGCCCCCTGAAAATCCATGACTCAGGTAATCAGTAAGAGACCTGTCAGGTCATTGAGATCCTTTAAGTTTAGCAGACAATTGTTTTTTTTATTCATTGTACAATAGTAACACTGTAGATTGTATAATAGTAACATTTCAAAGAGGAATAAGTCTAGATGAGAAGTTGGTCTGTTCCTATGTGCAATTATAAGGGTTTTACTCCTTTTCTTACTTGTTAGACTTTTTTGTTATGCGTAAAGAGAAATACAGTGGCTTAATAAGCCTATTCAAAGGCTTCTTTTTTTCCCCCTAGACCTGCTGGTTTTTAAATCTACACCAATTCCAATCCTAAATCAGCTCATCTATTGTTGTTTAAGGACATAAAGAAGCAGGCCTACAATGTTTAGGAAGAGATGTCAGTAATTTCATAGCAGGCAATGCTGTGAATTTATGAACATTTTAATGAACTGTGTCACTGATTATTCATTTGCATGTCATTTTCAATATTAAAAGTAAAATAAGAAATGAGCTAGGCTATAAGAGCTTATATTAAACTGATTTATATTAAACAAGCCATCCTGAGGTAACGCCATTTCACAATCAAGTTAAATACAGCCATCTCTTGACTTAGTACTGCAATGTATTTCAGTAATGCTAACCACACTCCAAAATGCTCCTACGCATTGCTTATTATACACTTTGTTAGCTGAAGTTTCAGTTGGTGGATTGAATGATTCACAGCATGCATGTGCAAACTGTACAGTGTGATATGGCATTTTATTTAAACCATTACGTAGCACCTCCAGCACCTGTTTTTCTGCATATTAGACTGCTCTGAAATGCAAACAGCAAACGAATACAAGTTCAGCATTCACCACTGGGCTTACCTCCTGTCCTGTGAGGAAGAGCAGAACATCACCTTCATCTTCCTCACACATGTGGATCTGAATAACCGTCCTGATGGCCGCCTCCAGGTAGTCTCGCTCTGGCTCTGGTGTGTAGAAGATTTCCACAGGATGTGTTCTGCCAGGAATAGTGAGGAGGGGGCAGCTGTCGAAGTACACCTGGAACTTTCCGGCGTCTAGGGTGGCACTCATAACAATAACCTGAGGCAAAGAGAACAGCAATGGACGTAATGACTCTGCATTGGCTTTTAAGTACCCGCTACGCTACAATAGACTGGACTAACCCTGTGGTGTTTCGCCCAGGTCAGGCTAGACTGACCATGCAATGTTCTCCCTGGAGCCAACACTATAAGACACTTTAGGACTCTGATGGAGGAAAATGAACCTCTACGCCTTTCAAGTGAGACATTCCAAGGTCCACCCTGCCACCTTTCCGCACCACGAGACATCATAATTGCTCTTAATCAAGGCAAATTAAACTTCAAATTCGGATGGGGACACAGGGCCAGGGATCATTTGGAGTCACCTAGACCTCATTTAACAGTCTCTGAACACGTGTATAACCTTTGATTTGATCTCAACAACAAGTAGTCATTACCCATCTGCTTTATGAGAATTGGGTCCGGCACATTTCGCCCATAAAAAGCGATGTGCCTCTCCTCCCCTTAGGCTGATTGCCTTAAAATGGGATGACCCAGGGGCAGGCTCGTCTCTGCTGCAGAACGAACTGGCCTCGCATTGCTGAGCGGAATGGCCGCATTTGTCTGCAAACAAACAGCCACACAGCTGTCAGCCGTTCAAGCAGTGAAGAAGCTTCATCAGTGATTTCCCAGCAAAGGAAAAAAACTGATCGTTAAAGTGGAGCACAAAAGAGGCAGGGTGAAAAATGTCCTAACAAAATTTTAAGACTGCAGTCACTTTTTAAAAGGTAGTTTTTTTTGCACTCACACACAAAGTGGACAAAGTCTGTGACCAATCCAGTTTTATCTTAGCTTTAATGTATCACTAGAGAGTACGTCACTCACTGACCTAGACAAAAGAGTACCATTTCGGTCCTCCCTAGGTTATTATCTCTAATCTACAAATTGATTCATTTGTCCTTTTCTTCTATACCTAATAGATGAGCTACAGTGAGCTCTCATTATTCATTTTTGGTAATGTTCACAGAGATAAGCATAATTTCTCTTAAACAAATTAATTCAACTTCAGTCTACTCCAGCAGGATTACTAAATATGTAAATCCCCCCCTCAAGATAAATGTAGTTTTTATAAAAGGGAAAAAAAACATGCACACAGCAGTTCTGTAGGAGGTAACGCTCATGGGTGTGACATGTCTCACACACTGACCAGGGGAACCACATATCAGGATTTCCTAAGTTAAAGCGATTATGACTTGATGTCAAAGCAGGGAAAAACCTTTGATGGGGTTCAGATGACAAGATCACATTACAGCGCCCTGTTCAGAACACAGGGAGGAGTCCCTCACTGCGCCAGAGGAACACAATGTTGTGTTTTCTTCTCTTGTATTTTTCATTTTTTGCTGCAGCTCAAACAGCTGCTGAAATGGATCTGAATTGTACAAATCAACAGTGATGGAAAGCCGACACGTCACAGGAGACATAGGCCGACGTGTTAGTAATGACATTTTAAAGGGACACGCACCTTCAGGTCTGACCTCTGGCGTACAACTTCTTTGAGGACACCCATTAGAATATCCGTGGCCAGTGTGCGCTCATGAGCCTCGTCCAGGATGATTACGCCGTATCTCTCCAGGAGGGGGTCGTTCATGGCCTCACGGAGCAACATACCGTCAGTCATGTACCTATAGACAGAACAGCTCATTAGGCACTTATTCCAAAACTATAAAACAGCAGGAATGGCATCACACCATTAACCCACAGAAACGTTTTGCACATTTACTAAGAAGCTGCAAACGTTCTCTACTAGAGATGGCACTGATGAGATACCAGGTATGGGTATCGGGTTGATCTCAGCAAAACAGCCAGTAAATGTTTTTTTATCAGGGGTGGGATTCACCGAAGGCCCCACGATATGATATTACCCCCGATACTTGCGATATGCTGAGTATTGCTATAACATATCACAATGCCTTGTGATTTATGACCTTTTTCCCCAGTTGCAAGTTAGGCTCCATAGTATGCCTTACAGCATCTCTGGAAACCACTGCCTTTGGTAAGCACGTATCCCAGGTTACTGCAATCCTTCCTGCTTTACTTAAAGCAACTGGTTTTATTATTTTAGCTTATCTTGTATTTGCAACTATTCAATTACATATGGACACTCAGTGTAATCAAAACAATATTGTCCCACTAAATATCTCAGTATGTTGTACTGATTTTACCCCCCCCCAAAGTATTTAGATTTATAAATGTAGAAAATGATCTGATATGCAAATCAGTTCCTCTGAAATCTTTCACATTCCCAATGTACAATCACAAATTGTGTACTCCATCAGAAACAAGTATAGAACTTGTAGAGTTTTATCATCGGTTCAGTCCAAAGTAGAAAAAGCAGGCAGCTACAGGCCATCTCACACCAGTGCATCCATTTGAGCTTGTTCTCTGGTGTGTGTTAGCATTTAGCTGAATGCAGCAGAATTTCTGTACCTCCTTCTTTGAAATAAACAAGTAGTTGTCAACCATCCCCTCTGTGATCTACCTTCACGCAGACTTTAGCTCCAAGCCTAATCAAACACATCTCTGATTAGTTAAATAAGGTGCGTTATTTTCAGATTGGAGGTAGAAGGCACAAGAAAGTAGATCACTGGAAGGAGGATTGTTCACCACTGGATAAAAGATCTATTTTCAGATGCTCGATTTAAGGCTGGTGGTTTACTTGAAAAAATAAAATAAAATAAATAGTAAATAACAAACAAACAAAAAAAAAAAAAAAAAAAAAGAAGAAGACCATTACAAGCCATCAGAATATCAACTTTGGAAAAGAAAAAGCAGAACTGTGCCACCTCTTTTTACTACTGTACTTTCATTTCCAGAACAGAGAAAAGAAACCCTTTACGTGTACACACATTTACATGAGCACACACTGTTCATCTTGGATACTGCTAACACATTATATTGACAATATATTGTATTTAAATAAAAAAAAAATTATATATATATATATATATATATATATATATATATATATATATATATTCAGATTCACAGCATGGACTCACTTAAGGATGGTTTTTGCAGAGCTACAGTCCTCAAATCTGATGGAGTAACCGACTTCCTGTCCGAGCATGACGTCCATCTCGTCCGCCACTCTCTGAGCCACGCTCATGGCTGCCACTCTTCTGGGTTGAGTACAGGCTACACCCCGCTTAGGTCCCGGCAAAGACCGGACCATGTCCACACACCACTGAGGGATCTGTTGGCAAAACATGCACAGTTTAGACAAGCATATCTCCCTCACCTGTCCTGTTCAGCAGAGACTGCCAGCATGATAGCATAGCATAGTCTGATAGCATACACCTGAGGTAAAACCAGTAAACAAAGTGTGAACTTCTTTCTCTTCGTGAGTCATTGTGATTATAGAGGATACTTCAGTTGCCACAGTGACTCAGTAAGGAAAACATAGCAAGAGGTCTCAACTTAGTGTTCAGTCTCATGTATTAGTCTACCATCCAAACTCGTCTCAACGCAGAGCTCATCTTCTAAAGCTAGCGCTAAAGCATTTTACACACCTAGCATATGAGGTTGTCATCACTTACAGATTTGATAATGAAAATACGATGGATAAAATTATTTGACTATGATTTGATTATTTGAGGGAATGCTGGCTGAAACATTAACCTGTTACATCATAGCTGCTGGGGTTTAAAGCAAAACAGGTGTAAACCTTTGAAGCCCTAAATAAGGAAATACAAACACTTGACAAATGAAAAGCATGAAATCTTTAAATCCGTACAGCACTGTCAACTGCATAATCTAAACCCAGCTATAGAGGCTTTGAAAAATCCCACTTTAGTACTTTCTGTGATTAGTCTTTGCAATAATGGTATTGCAGAAGGCTTCAGTATGCAAATAAGCCCTCAATAATAACTAAGATTGACAATTTGTATTATTATTATTTTATTTTTTTTAGTGGAACTAATAAAAGCCAGCCCATGCAATCACTCACTACAGCCAAGACCACATTGTACTGACTTAAAACGGCAATTACAATGAAACGTAAAGGCAATAGATTACACCACGCACAAACACATAGTAAATGACAAGTTACCCAGAATCATGTGTAGGAAAGTAAAGTGTACATGTTTCTCCTAAGTGTGAAAGACTGAGTGAACAACACTTTCTGTAAGTACATGCTAACATTAGTCTGGCACTTACAAACTAATAAACAAACAGTCCACTACACATCACAGCAGCAGTCAAAAGTTAGAAAACATCCTAATAAAGGCATATTATTTACTTTAATTTCTCTCAGTCCAACTTGTGAAAACATCCAATTCACAGTCTTTAACCCTATTCTGATGGGATTCGTTTTAAATTGGAGTAATGTAAAGTAACTCCAGGATGTCTGTAAAATTTATGACCGTTTCACACGGGATAAGATATCCTGGCATAAATGACTGAGAAGGGAGTGGCTACTCTATTTACATACTGCCGTCACCTTCAAAAATGCACGTAATAGGTAACTTAAGCTCAGCTAGAAAACACAGCACCAACCATGTGCCATGCCCATTAATATAACCTGATGTTACTTCTGTGGTAACTGTGACAGACATAGTCACAATGAAGTCCATTTATAGCCAGGTAACTTTATTGACTCACTAGGGCATTTATCACACATTTACCATTTATTTGTACACTTAACCACACAAATCCACTGACACTAACATCCAGTACCACCTAATATGATGTAAGCTGCCACACTAATGCACAAAAGACTCAAGCTGGCAGGGAACAATCACTGCTCACACACTGAAGGGTCAGCAGCTTTCGGTCACAAAGTCATTGGTCACTTTAATCACACAGCAGAGAAGCAGCAAAACATACGAAACATACTTTACTAACAAGCTGCACAGAAGCAATTTTCTGTGCAACAAACACCTTTATACTTTACCATAATGTTACTCAACCCGAGGAAGCTAATGCAATAGCTAAAAGCTAATGCCATCTAATGCACATCGCTGATAATTAGCTAAATTTCAATTTTTAAAGAAATTGTAATGTACATTGCACTAATTTACACTAAAAACTACTTTGTAGTTGTAACTACTTCGTAAGTAGGTTACTCAGTAGGGTATCTGAACTGGTGAGGACTTCAAATATGAAAATGGACTAAAATAAACGGTATCAGCACATCCTTCTACAGAAGTTTTAGATAGCTGACAATTCTATTTTTTAAAAAAGGCAATTAAATCAGTCAATAGGCACCCCACAAAAACATTAGGACCAAAATAAAACTAATATCGAAAGTCCTGATTTTATGCATTTTAATGTTAGTTTAGCCATTCTGAAACTTCTCTCTGGGTCAGCACAGTACATATCATTAAGTACTTGACTATTATTAATACTTCATTACAACAAATCAGAGGTGCTGGTGAAGTCCGTGTGATAGCGAGAACTTGGAAGTCCAGAATCAAGCCTGCGTTCCTATAACTAGCACAAAAGATACATGTCTTTCTGAAGGCAAGGAATGCGTCATGTTTTACTGTATTTGTATTTCTTATGTTATATTGTGTTTTTACAAGAATAAACATTGCAAAGCATATCTGAACTGTCATAATGTATTGTTTTTATTTTTATTTTGTGCAACCTGGTGAATCCAAACAAATTTCAAGAGATGGACTATAAAGTATTCTGTTTTATCAACTAGCCTTACCAACGTGTCAATGTGCCCTAAGACCCAAATCCGTGCCAAAGGAATGGAAGAACAACTGAATAAAGCCTGGAAGTCGCCATCCCAACGTCTAGTGCTTTGGAACAAACCTGTGTGGTCTTCCCAGATCCGGTCTCTCCCACCAGCACAAAGCTCTGGTGACGGGTGAGGATCTCGTTGAAGCGCTCTTTGTACTCCCAGACAGGCAGCTGAAGACGCTTCTTAAGGATATCATAGTAGCGCTGTGTGTGTGGCAGGTTGGTGAAAGGGTTGATCTGCTGATGAACTGCTGCCTGCTTGAGAGGAAGCATGCCTCCTCCGGCCACTACACTCGAGTTCAGGGCCACGCTGGGGGCCTTGCTCTCCCTATCTCTGTCTCTCTCTCGATCTCTGTCCCGATCTCTGTCACGATCCCGGTCCTTTGACCGGTCATCACGATCTCTATCACGATCTTTTCTGTATAAAGAAAGAAAAAGAAAAAAAGTACATTTGTAATCAACAACAACGAGTCATGTGCTTATACACGTGGGAACAGAACAACAATGCATTTAATCAGCAACGACATCCATGACTTAATATAGGCCAACTGAGTACTGTGTAGATCGTACATTTATGCAACACTCCAATCAAATTACACAGTGTTCAATTCTATCAGGTATGCTAATGAACTGTAATAGTTTGCTATTTGGTGTTTATTGACTGGGAGGAAGACATGCGACTGAATAACTCACTGTCCAATGAGCAGCTTTAAAAAAAAAAAAAAAAAGTTAAATTGTCTGTCCTAAAATAATTCATTTTCCATATATAAACTTGTCCAATGTTTTCCGTGGTCTGCTGTACCCTTTGCAGGACAGTGGAACAGCCTTTCCCGTTTCTCCCATTGCATAAGTCACTCACACAGCAATGCACAACGAACAGTCAGTGTTTAAAGACATAAAGTACCTACCTCCCCAGCTAGATTTCAATATGGTGTTTAAGCCACTCTCTTCTTTATCACCACCATAAAACAATAAATAATTGATACAGTGAGTGTGCAAGTGTCTCAGCAACCCAGCGAAAAAGAGGACACTAACACAGTTCGCCCAATAACAGTCCTTGGGATCCCTGCACATGTTTGTGTTCTCCTTAAAAACATGGCCTTCATAACCAGGGTCAGTTGTGACCGAGTACATGGAAAACTTAAACTGACTTACTACATGCAGAAAACAGTGATAGCCACTTTCTATTTACTTCCCCCTTCCCTTTTATGCCAGAAAGAATTTATCTAAAAATATTTGCATTAACACCTGTTGCTTTATCCTGACTGCATGTGCACCAGCTCTACATTTGACTACACCACTACGCTTAGTTTAAAGCCTCAAAGTACTTTATTAGGAAGACCTTCTCCTTATATCTAGACTCTCTGCCCCCCCTCCTCCCTCAGCTCCACTTACCATGCATGAGCACTCTGCAGTTCTGCAATTCCAGTCCATAGTCCACCTGCTTCTCTGCATACCTTCCTAGCCCCCTTTCACCCAGGTCTACAATGGTCAAGGGACCACCACAGAGCAGATATTAGTTGGGTGGTGGACCATCCTCAGCAATGCAGTGACACTAATGTTGTGGTGGCATGTTAGTGAGTGTTGTGCTGGTATGACCGGATCAGACAGTTTATACACACCTCAGTCTGCTGGGCTGAGAACAGTCCACCAATTAAAACTATCCTGCCAGCACTGCTCTGTGACCACTGATGAAGGACTAGAGGACGACCAACATAAACACTGCAGCAGCAGATGAGCTATGGTCTCTGACTTTACATCTACAAGGAGGACCAGCAAGTGTCTAACAGAGTGGACAGTGAGTGGACACAGTGTTTAAAACTCCAGCAGCACTGCTGGGTCTAATCCACATGTGCCAGTGCAGCTCACACTAACATCCCACCACCACGTTAGTGTCACAGCAGTGCTGAGAATGACCCACCACCCCATTAATACCTGCTCTGTGGTGGTCCTGACCAGTGAAGAAAGGGGTAAACTAAATATGCAGAGAAACAGATGGACTACAGTCTGTAATTGTGGACCTGCAAATTGCCCCTACATAACTGCAAAGCCTAATAGTTAAAGCGCTTATTCCAGCTAGTTAGCTAATGTGGCTAGCTAATAGTCCCAGCGTGCGGCGCCAAACATGAATTCGTTAGCAAGCTAGCTCGTACTGCTACGAATGTATATCCCCGTACAATCATAGAGCAATGCAATTCACCTATAATAGCTTCTAAATATGTGTGTATATTAACCAACAATCACAATAAGCAATAAACCCGTATGGACCGTAACGTTATATACTACGGTTACCCAAAAGTAAATCTGCACAGGCCGCAAACAGGCAAGTGAACACCGGCTAAGCTAGCATGGCTAACAAGACCGGCTACCCTGCGTGGTGTCGGTGAGCTTTAAAATGGAGCCGGTTAACGTTCATGTAAAAACTGATATCAGTTAATAAATGATGTGTCATTGAATGAGTGAAGGGTGCATCTCAGACATACATTGTGGACACCCAACTAGCATGTGTTAACCGTGCCCTATACCCACGTGCTAACGTTAGCGAAAACAGATTAGCCGGCTGCTCATAGCTTAACCTTCATAGACGTGAACGTAGGTTCGCATACACCGACGCTGTAGGTAATATCGTTATAGTACATCCGACTTTGTAATGTCCTAAAAGCCGCTCAAACTTGAGTTGGTGCGTTTCAACCGTCTGTTTCTCGCTCTTTCTCCGGCCGACACAAACGAGGCTGAAACTGGCTTCTGCTTATTCGAATGTTGCGCTCCACCTTAAATGGTGCAGCAGTTACCGCATACACTTCACTGGCGCCACAATGCAACTTCTGCTCCATTTAAGGTGGAACGAGAACAAAACATCGTAAGAAGCTGCAACTTTAGCCTCTTCCGACACAAAGAGGCCCAGTGGCCGGCCGGGACTGCGCTTTGTGCGGCTACACAAGCACGCAGCACTTTCCCCAAGTCACACTGATTAAAACTTACCCGTCAGAAGATCTCTTTTTGCTCGACGTGTAATCATCGCCTAAATCCAAGCGATGTCGTTTAGACATCTTGTAATAAAGATTAAGAACTAAAAATAAAAAGGAGAGAGATCCGTGGATCCAAACAAACCCTGAAACACACACACAGAGAGACACTCACACGCCGCTAGGCGACAAGATGGCGACCGGAAGCACTTACCTCATCATTATTATTTCTGAGACTGAGAAAGGGAAAATATTTCTGCAGGGAGAGCGACGAATAAAATCCCTCCTGTTGGTAAAAAATGAATTGCATGTGCTTTGCGCAGAGAGCGCCCTTAAGTTTGGTGAAGAGGGCACGTTATGGATGCTGTGCAGCGCTGATCCGGGGAGGATGTTGGATGAAGCGCCAAATTACGGTTACTGCTCTCCAACAGCCCGCAGTACCGACACCCACCGAGCGGGGCACCACTGAGCTCAATACCACTACGTGCGGTATACAAGCGGGCCCTGACGCTAGTGCTGGGTGGTGTTGAAATGCAGTATCACGATATATTTTCCAGACATACTGTAGATAGTTATCAGTCCACACGATTATTATAGAAAATATTTTTCGACGCAATGTTGAGATAAGGTATAAGGCAAATCACGGGATAAGAAGCTCATTCCCCATAAACTCTGGCAGGACTGACCAGGAGTTATACCAAGCAGAACAGCCCACCTTCTACTATTTGTCCTGCTACACCTCCACACATTGCTTTAGTGCAACACAACATAACAAACAAAATCTGTGAATTTTCATCTTCATTCCCTACACTTTTGTAGCATGCCCCTTGTTGGTCATGCTGTTCTAAGATTGGCTGGTTAGATTGTGATAAAATGAAAACACACAAACAGTTTTATCTTAAATGACTTAGTAAACAGACAGTTTGCTACAAATGATGCTACCTTTAGCTAAGTAACCTAGTAACCTAATTAGCATCATATCTCAGTGCCCGCTTGCTCGTATCTCCTCATCCTCCTATAGCTTTATTGTACCGGTTGTCGGCAGTTTTTGTTACTGTTAATTTTCAGATAATTCACATATGAAAATTATACACAATTAAGTGTATTAATAAACTGTGTGGGGCACTGAACTGTTGTGTTAGCCAGTACCATGGTCATGCTGAATCATCTCTCAAGGCTGCTGTTAGCTTCCTTTTGGAAATTTTCATTCCACCTTAAATACTGCAGCAGTTACATGCTGGCGCTCAGACAGGCCTCTAAATGTGCTGCATTATTTAAGGTGGAACGGGAAATAAGCAAGATCATTTCAGCTTCATCTATTCTCTATCCACTGGATGGGTTACGATCAGTAAACCGAGGCTGTAGCACTTGAGGTGTGGGCTGCTGGCTTAACCCCTACATTACACTACTGCATACTTACTACACACAGTAACATTTATAGTTCTTGTGTTTTTATGTGTGAGTTTATTCATTAGTTTGCATTAAGCGGCCCAAAACACTACAGGCCCACCTGGAATTCCCCCAGCTCCCCCAGTTGCCCTCTCAAGCTTTGAACTCCGGCCAGCAAGTTGCTCAGATTTTGCATGTTCTGTTTCTTTAGATTCACTGGCCCAAATATCACCTGATCCGAAGCTGAGTTATCCGCACAGGCTCATGTTCTTTTGCGAAACTTTTATCATCTGCATGAAATATTTTACCATGTGCATACAGAAAAAATGTCAGGGGCCAAAATCGTCCAACAGACCAAACAGAGCGTCACTCGCCAAAATGATTAAAATACTGTGTTGTGATACAAATTTGTCTTTAACTGTGTGAGCAAGGTCATTTCTACCGATAACCAGTACAACCAACCACTTAGGGCAGGAGCTTTTTCCTTCACAAATCTGCTGGTAATATTGTTTGGTGAGTCATGGACATGCCTGTGACCATGGTTCAGGCTTTTGCAGGGGGCCCCCTTGTGGAGCTTGAGAGGCATGTAAGTTGCTTTTGCAATGTCAGATGAGGATCAAGATTATGATGTGTACGTATCTGTGAGGTTCAGAAACAAACAACAGAAAAAGAAAAAGGCTGAAGAGGAAGGAAAAAATTGGGCACAAACCATAAGAAAGCTCAGTGAATAAAGATTGATTAAAGCCGAATAAAGGTTCTTGGATAACTAGCTAGTGTGTTATAACTAAAAATATATAGGTTAGGCGGATGGGCCCCTACCAAAGTAAATACTTGGGTAGGTGGAGGTGGAAGAGCCCCTAAGTAGGATGTCACTAGGGGCTCCCTAAGATTCAGGCCTGTGTGTAAGAGAATGCTTAGTTAGCTGCTTAACTGATAAATAACATATTTGGCTTTCTTTATCAGAAACATGCTTTAGAAACAGGTATGAAAGTCTATTACAGCAGAGTAACCAACTTACACATTCTGTAAAATACCAACAGTACTCTGTCAGCTCTAATATTACACTGTGATAAATCAGTGCAGAAGGCAATCATTGCCACTGACACTGGCAATTACACCACCTGGCATTTCTAACAAGCTACGTAACAGCAACTGGCTCATTGCTTGTAACTAGCGACTGATGGTGACAGGGAAGGCTATGTTAACATTACAACAAAGCCCATGCAATGTGCTCAATATTCAAGGCTAATCCAGAAAATGTTCTGCTTTTATCTTTCTTGCTTTCACAGGCAACTAAGTAACAGTTCAATTGTGTGTGAAATAGATCTGACAAACTCTACACACACACACACACACACACACACACACACACACACAGACAGGAACCTCATGAAACAAATCAATTGTTGGCCCCTTCAGATAAAAACCTGTGTAAAACTAAGTGTCCATGTTGGAGAACTGAAACGGGGTCTCAGTAAAGAGTTAGCAGGTACACACTCAAAGGGATGCGTCTTCAAAGGCTCTTAAGTAAAGATAATGGTACTATTTAGGTCCAAGTGTTCTATATAGAACAATGTCATGCTTAAACAGGTCTTTGTATAGTGAAATCGATCTTCAGACTGATGAAGAATGTGTTGGGTATGGTTCCACATAGTACATTTTAAAAAATGGTTCTGTGGCCGGCCTCGTTACCCTTCTGTACAGCGGCCAGGATAAATGGGGCCAAAATAAGAATAATTACGTCCTGGTCTCATATTAAGAAGGAACTGTTAAAATTACGGAGAACCTAGAAATGTTTATTAACTTTTATTATTATTATTATTATTATTATTATTATTAATTGTACATCCTTTCCTCATATGTGAGTGTACCACTGACCATTAATATTGTCTTTAGCAATACCCTACTATTGGTATCTGATAGTAACTACTAACTCTATTAGATACCAATAGTAGGTCATTAAAAATGGCATTAATAACTTACTATAGCTAGTGTGAAGTGCCTTACAGGCATATCTTGGGCTCTGTGAACATTAAAAAGTATAATATAATATTGATCACAAAAATTGTTCTGTATAGTACCAAAAAACGTTCTGAGAAACATTAAAAAGTTAAACGTACTAAACAATGACATCAGCTGTGTATATTTCATGATGGAAAGACCTTTGGGTTTCAGCCCAATATCGACAAAGATGCTGCCAACATGAGTTCCTCCAAGATGTCAGTTTCAGAGTGGAATTGAGGACACAAGTGTGAACTGACTCATCATGTCTCAGGTTATTTCATTCAGCAGAAGGAAACAACTGCCTTATTTTAAACATGATCCCCATCCCCAAACAGCAGGGCTGACAGCCATGACTCTGAAAGGCTTAGAAGACCAAGAACCATGATTTTAATGTGCTTTACAAGGACACTTTTGGGCATTCTCTGTCCTGATTAGCAGAGTAAAGCTTTTTCATCAGCCTGTTGAAAGTTCACTGAACTTCTAATAGTAAGCAAACAGAACAAAATCTGTGTCTTATGTTATCTTATCTTCATTGAGTTTAGTGAGTTCAATGAATTGTTTATCATTCTGGACAAATGTAAAAGTTCTACCCTGTACTAATTTTAAAATATTACAAAATATGCAAAGTTTTTAAGTAGTAGCATCATAATAGCAACGTTTTTATTTTTATATTTAATTGAAAACTGTGATTTAACAAAATTGTATAACATTGAGAATGAAGTTATAATAAAAACTAACACACAGAATACTAATGTACATTTCTTTTTATTTCTATATTTATTTATTTATTTATTTATTTTTGCTTTGGAAATATTTTGTTTTACATAGGCATGAACTTCACTGTTAGTATTTGTCCTAGTAACTTTTTTATTATTATTATTATTTAGGCATAAGTCTTTAGATGTATAGTGTATAAAATGAAATATTTTCCCCCACAAACTAGCTAGGGAATTTGCTCTCCTAAGACTTTCACCGCTTCTATTTACATAAAGGAAATCAATAAAACAAAGCATCACTGTGTTGGAGAGCAGCAGTGGAAGTGGGGTTCTTCCAGATTACACAGAGGATTTGGTTTTGTAGTAATCTTGCGAGTTCAGAGCAAACCTCAGAAAAATGGTAATGTATGCCTTCTTTACTACAAGCCGTATGGGGCACTTGAATGGAAAACACTTGAATTGTCTTTCTCCGTAATGATACACGTGCAGAAAAACCTTTTTCAGAAAATTACTGGAATCAACACGTGTCTGCACAAAGTCTGTGAAACACACAGAGAAGCTTAGCTCTGTACAGTTTAACGTAGTGTAATTCAGTGTTGTAACAAAATGTAAAACCAAATATAAAAAGCTGATTAAAAAAAAAAAATCATATGAAATTGTATGTAACATGTAGGTGTAAAATGTCATATTCACAACATTTCTGTTTCTAAACCCACAAAAAGTGAGGCTTGACAATTTGGCTATTTCTCTTAATAATATTTTTAAAAATACTTTTAAGTACCTTATTTTCATTATGACATGAAACACTGAGTTTTTTCAAAAAAATGTATACTGGTTACATTTTAAAAAGATATGTTGCTACAGATTTTTACAATGAAGCTTTTACAATGAAAAATATATTATCTTGATTTGTCATTTTGCTAAATATACCTGTTGGCATTCGTGTTTATATTTAGTTTGATTTAGTTAATATTTAGTTAAATGTAACATAAATTGAACATAAGTCTAAATGTTTTAAATGAAACAATTGAAATGTTTATTTTCAAATGATCATTTTCAAATGATAAATATTTAAATATATAAATATTTTAGAAATATTGAACGTTACAGTAACACAACCAACTGTATGTAGCAGCTATTACAGGTTCTATAACAGTTTCCTATTTGGATTACAATTTATGCATGTACATATACAGAAAACTCACAAAATCATACATACACAACAATAATAAAACAAGAAATATTAACAATGAAATCACTGTCTATAAGTATACTGCTTTTTAGAACCACCTACTATTGACAACAGTTATAAAAAATAAAAGAACATATATGTTTTGTTACAGCAGAATACATTTATTCCATTTCCATAGACATCATTTTAAGTGTAACTGATGTCAGTGGTGTGAATCCAGTGAAACCTATAACACCACTAACAGAACTACTCAAATCTACGTTTTTCTACAGTCTGAGGCCATTTTTATTTCAGTCTCATACTGTATGGGAACATTCTACAGAAATATTCTATTGATGTTGTTATTTTATTTCAATTTAAAAATAACTTCATTTTGCATAAAACCAGTAACATATTTTGTGACATATGCAAGTGTCAGTATTAAAACCACATACAGTATATATGAGATCCCATTAACCATGCACTTCTTAGAGTCAGTTTAAGCTTCATTTGAGCTTTACATAGAAGAATAGTTCAAAAAGATCTTCCTGTTTTGTTTTGGACAAATTAAATTAGCTCTTGAAAAGGGCCCTGAGAAAATGTCTATGCCAGATACATGACTTATTTTTAACCCACAAAATTGTTTGCACTTTTGTGGTCCTGCATGTACATAGATACGTACCCTGTATTTGCAAAAACGAAAAAAAAAATACTGTTAAACTCAATGTAATTTTTGATCATTTCATTTGGTCTGTTGGTCATGAAATTTGAATGTCAAAAACTGAAACAGGGAGATATGGGGTTTTGTTTCAACAGCTGCGGTAGCATTCTGGGAGCTAGTGCAGTGTAAGAATTTCACTGTACAGTGCAACTGCTTTTTTGTCTGTGCATATGACAATAAACGCTTGAATCTTGAATCTTGATATGCAGGATATGAGCTGGTCAAAATGGTCTTATACATAAAAAGTCTTACATACATAACATATTTTCACTGTCATGTATATTTCAGGTTAAGCCTATAAACAAGGGAAAGAACATGTTCATGCTACTTCTTGCATTCCTGTTACATGTCCAAGCTGAAGAGCCTGTTGCGGAAGCTCCTATGGAGGTTGCAACCTTCAACGGGACTCTTTATGCCACCTGTGAAGTATTTCCTGAACCTAATCTACCCATCAGTTCTAAAATACATGGACAAATTCTCTTCAAGCAAACCTTCCCAGCAGGCACTTTGCAAGTGCTGGTCAATGTGCATGGCTTGCCCGTTGATGACCATCAGAAACGTGCCATTCACATCCATCAGTATGGAGACCTGAGCCAAGGATGCATCAGTGCAGGCCCACACTACAACCCCCTTGGTGTGGACCATCCTGCTCACCCTGGAGACCTGGGCAACTTTAACTCAAGCAATGGAACCATAAGGAGTCATATGGAGATTGATGGGGCCACACTTTTTGGAAGTCGATCCATTCTAGGACGTTCTGCGGTGATCCATGAGAACGAGGATGATCTAGGATTAGGGTCAAATGAAGAGAGCAAACGAAGTGGCAATGCAGGAAGAAGGATCGCTGGATGTGTCATTGGCATCACCTCCCCAACCCTGTGGAACAAGAATGTGAAACTCACCAAGGACACAAAGGAGAAGAAAGAGTGATAAGAGGAGTGCAGAAGGTGGAAAGAGAGTGATGGAGAAAGATGAGGGATAAAATATGAGATAAGATCAGGAGAAGTTCATGGTTAAATTCATGGTTCAGATCAGGAACCATGAATTTAATGTAACTGCTAAGCTCTGCTATGATTTTCAGAATTTATGTCCTCCATCAGCCTATAGAGATCAGAAAGAATACCGTACTGAATTACAGAACACAACATTACTAAAATGTCAATATCACTGAAAACCCACGCTGTTTAACAGACAATTATAATTAATTACATTCCATATTTCATACATACATTGATAATTGTCTCATTTATAACATACATTGATAATCTAAAGAATTACAATATGTGAAAACCTAACCATTCTCTCTACCCTCGCAACTATCATTCCATGACTAAGATTCCAGGCTAAAAATAAAAGAAACAGATAAGTATTCTGGGGATTGTTTTTTTATAGCCTCATCATTCTTTAGCCAGAGTTGTCTCCAACACTGCACTTGCAAAAGGCCAACTCTGATGTGTAATGATGGGACAGACAGTTCACAAATATAAAAATAGTTACCTTGCCTTCTTGTTTTATATGCAGACATGACTGTGTAAGGCCATAATAAAAGAGGCAGCATTAGCAGAATAAAGGGGACCCGTATAACTGACGTTATGAAACGTTATGACGTTATGAGACCTCTTCCTGAGTTTCTCTATTATTGCAAATTTATTATAGTGAATTTTAAAGTTAATATTTTATTTACACAAGGACTGAAGTTGTACAACAAGACAACTGTCCATACGACAAGCCCCTTTAGTTATTCACATTTACCAAATTTATTTGATAATGAGATTCAGCTGATTGAGCACCTGAATGCAACCAGCCCTGGTGACTGTAAACCCCACTGATATTAAAGAGTGACGTAGTTGCTACAAAGTTTTTACAAGCACACCAGTCAAATCACGCCTCTAACAGAAAGACTCAGAAGGCAGGAGTGAAGGAAGATCGCTTTAATTGTCTATGGAATTTTTTAGTTAAAAGTTAATTTCAGTATATTTTCTGGATGGAGACAGCAGGGGCGGAGCCTATCCGCTGGACAACCACACAGGGAACAAAAACTGGCAGTGGTGGGATTGAAGGAGGGTAACGTCATTATGTCGTCACCTGAAAGCAGCAGAATAGATACATTGCCTGGTCAAAAAAATGGTCACCACCTGGATTTAACTAAGCAAATAGGTAAGAGCCTCCCATTGGATAATTACTGCATGGGTGATTGTTTCAGCTGGCAACAAGTTATTTAACCCTAACTGATGCTGTGAGTAATCTGTTAATCTGTTTCATAAGGGTCAAATTACTGGCATGCATCAAGCAGAGAAAACATCTAAGGAGATTGCTGAAACTACTAAAATCGGGTTAAGAACTATCCAACACTTTATTAAAAAGTGGAAGGACAGCAGGGAAACCTCATCTTTGAGGAAGGAATGTGGTCGGGAAAAAATGATCATGATCGGCGATCACCTAAATGTCTGGTGAAATCAAATGGTAGAAAAACAGCAGTACAACTCGGGATAGGTTTAATAGTGAAAGTAAGAGCATTTCCACACGCACAATGCGACGGGAACTCAAGGGATTGGGACTAAACTGCTGTGTAGCCTTAAGAAAACCACTTTTCAGTGAGGCTAATCAGCAAAAACGGCTTCAATTTGCTAGGGAGCATAAAGATTGGACTCTGGAGCAATGTCATGTGATCTGATGAGTCCGGATTTACCCTGTTCCAGAGTGATGGGCGCATCAGGGTAAGAAGAGAGGCAGCTGAAATGATGCACCCATCATGCCTAGTGCTTACCGTACAAGCCTGTCGGGGCAGTGCTATGATCTGGGGTTGCTGCAGTTGGTCAGGTCTAGGTTCAGCAAAGAATGAGGTCAGCTGACTACCTGAATATACTGAATGACCTGGTTATTCCATCGATGGATTTCTTCCCTGATGGCACAGGGATATTCCAAGATCACAATGCCAGGATTCATTGGGCTCAAATTGTGAAAGAGTGGTTCAGGGAGCATGAGACATCATTTTCACAAATGGATTGGCCACCACAGAGTCCAGACCTGAACCCCATTGAGAATCCAAATCTCCCATCATCAATACAAGATCTTGGGGGAAAATTAATGCAATTGTGGACAGAAATAAATGTTGTGACGTTGCAGAAGCTTGTGGAAACAATGCGTGCCGTGATCAAAGCTAAAGGCGGTCCAATGAAATGTTAGTGTGTGATTTTTTTTTTGGCCAGGCAGTGTATATGTCAGGTCATTTTAAAGACCGGTGTATGCCAGCAATTGGTCAGTAATACAGTAATGAATGATGCAAGTTTTGCTAAAGCTTCCGTTTCAGATGAAGCCAAAAGCATATATTGACATTTAATGATTAGATGTGTTGACATCCAAGGATTTCAAAAACAAGCTCCAGTGTACATGAACAATGGAGATGCAACTCTATTTAAAGGTGCCATAGAATGCATTTTTGAAGGTATGAGACTTTGTGACTGTTTGTGACTGTTTAGTCTTTCATTAATATTTTGATGAGCTGTGCTCTGATTCGTTGGTTTAGAAGCAACACGTCTAAACGGACACAGGCAGGAAAATGATATGAACCTCGACATCAACACAAAGTCAATTAAAGCTGTTAAAGCTTTCAGTTTAAGATGATCTACTTCAACCAGCAAACAGTGGATAAAACCACACAGCATGGCTGAGACTTACATGTTGCTGTTAGGGTTGTGATGGTAGTTAGAGATGAACTGCATCCCTCTTCCCCTCTCTGTGCTCCACAAAGCCTCAGTATTGTCCAAGATTTGAGAAATTTTCTGCAGTGAAACATGCAGAGCAAACATAACAATGTCGGATTTGTATATGATGAAAGAGACAATAGTGTTTGAGGTTTACAGTATGTCAGTTCTATATACTGAACTTCAAGTATGATGATGTAAATGATGTAGTTTCCTTTCTATGTCAGGTCTAAATTACAGAGGTGAGATCAGAAGGGGCTGGAATTGCATATGAGAGTGATGAAGCTTGTGGAACACAAGGTAACTCAGAAGTTCTATATCAGGGTTGGAGGGCTGAGATCTCAAAGAATGATCCCATAAAACGCAGCTGTTTTACAGGCTGATACTTTCATACACAGTTGGCAAAGGGGCAAAGGTTTAAGCCTTGTCTGGGGCCTATCGGTGCATGTGCTAGCCAAAGGTTCCAGGAGAGCACCTAAGGAGCTGGAAGTCTCTCTACTAAGGTCAGTGTTCATGACAGTGCACAGTACGTAAGGGACTGGGTGAAAGTAGCATTCATGGAGGAGTAGCAAGGCAGAAAATACTGCTAACCAAAAGAAACATCAGTACTCATCTCACATTTGCCATAAAAGCATCTGCACAATTCATACGCCTTTTGGGATAATGTTATGGACAGACTAGACTGTGTAACTAGTCTGTGTAAAGTGATTTATTCACTTCATCATTTTGGACAACACAGGTTCATTAATATTTGCCATAAACGTTCTACATTCAAAAAAAGAAACAGCATTCCAACATTCAAACATGATGGTGGTAGAGGAAAGGTGTGGGGACTATTAGCTGCATTGGGACTTATTACTGAAGTAGCCATGAATTCTGTATCAGAGAATTCTCAGGGACACTGTCTGTTCATCTGTCAGTGAGATGAAGCTAACACATAATTGGGGAAGATAAAGCTAACCCACAAAGGGGTTAAGACAATTATTCAAAAACAGAAAAGCAAATCCAGATCTAGATGGATGATAAGCAATAACTTTGAAATTTTGGAGAGGCCTTGTCAAGGTCCTGACTAAGACCCAGTAAAGATGCCAAGGCACAGCCTCAGAGGAAGACTTTATGTGTGAAAAACAATATATACAAATATTTCTGATTTTAAGCAGATATGCAAAGGATAGGATATGTTGGTCGCAGTGAAACAAGTTAATAAATATAAAGATTTGAAAGCAGTGATGGAGAGCACTTCATGGCACTGTATCATGGCTGCAAGCAGTAGCTCCTTCGATAGTTTAACAGCAGCACTCTAGCCCACTCTAATTTCAGCAGCACTCTAGCCCATTGGACAAACTGTCTCAATTTTTGCTACAAATATATTAACTAATAAGTTAGTTGACCATTAGTCAGGTCAGTGACCAATCCAGTTTATCCCATAGACAGTGAATGGAACTCCATCACTCCAGAGAACGATGTTGCAGTGCTTCATAGGCTTTATTCCCCTCTAACCAATGCTTGAAATTGGGCATTTCAATATACCTTGTTTTATACATTTGGTGAGGCACTATAGCATAACTGAATGAATGGGATTTTAGATCAGTTCACTCTGTTCGTAGCATTGTCTTGATGTGAACAATATGAGCAACTTCATCAGCAGGGACATGTGAGCCACCTAAGTTTAGATGAACTCAGCCAATGGCAGAAGCCTACTTTAAGATTTATGTGTCCTTACAGCCACACACGCACACGCCACTTCAGTTCCCAGTCTATAAACAAATCAAACGGGCTATAAATAAAGGCATAAAATGCAATGTCCCGAGCGCTTCTTCCTAGGGCCTCTTCGGGACATTGCCCATGTGGGCAGCACAACAAGAATAATTGGAGCCAATAAATAACTTAAGGAAGAGTGAGCAGAGATGAAACTAGTTGTGCATGCGGCCAGTTGTTTAGGGTCAAGCGGACTGGATTGGAACGATTTGACGTTTCAATTAATTGTTTAGTTGTTCATTATTTAAAATTGGTCATGGTTGAAAAGTTCAAAGGGAAGGAGCTGGCATACATACAGTACTGTGCAAAAGTCCATTTGAGTTTTCAAACAAATTTTGCCGGGAATATTTTTCCACTCCAAGTTGTGTTTACTCTGGAAAGCTGTAAAGTAAGCTGCCTTGAAATGTTAGGATGACCAAACTTTGATTTCTTGTCGTTCTTAAGAATCTGGGGTTGCATTTTGTGCTTCTCATGATCCAAGTCATCCCAAGCATGTTCAGTGATGTTGAGGTTTGGACAATGGGGTGGTCAGTCCATTGTTCTAAGAATCTCAGCAGCTTCTTTGCTTGATTTGCAGATGATCATCTTTCTTTTCTATTTCCTTTTCTCTGCAACAGCTTCTTGACGGCTACACACCCTTTCAGACTCATACTGTTGAGTTGTCCTCTCACAGTGGAAGGATAGACAGAAACACCTGTAGATTGTTTCGGTGTTTTGGTGGCCTACCAGGACTTGTGTGGTTCATAAATTATAACAATCATCTTCTCAAAAATAAATAACATGTACTCAAGGGCCACTTTGACTGAACATTAAATTAGAAAAGGCTGGTTGCTGACTTTTGCACAGTACTTTACTCACTGAAAGCATGGTATGTGTTGCTACAGGCAGGCTGGTTTTTAGTACTGCAATCAAAGAAGCACTGATTTCAAACAATTATGTCAATGCACGGCTGCAATAACCAAACATATGGAATAAACTGACAGAACTGATTTCTCATCTAGTCTACAACCTTCTTAGTGAAAATGCCACTGAATTCAATGTAGTAAATGGGAAACGCCTGTAGCACCCCGTCCTGTTGGTTGAGATCATCTCCTGCAGGGGACTGACTGTGCTCGGCTGGTGTAAATAAATAAATGTATGAAGTGCATGCCAAAGCCGGTGTAAGTCATCCAGAGGCCTCGTTCCACCTGAACTAATTAACCCCATGGAGAGAGTAGTGTCATACGAAAGCAATACCCCTCTGGAAAGCTGCAGGAGCGACAGAGCAATAACCATAAGCCTAAATAAATCCAAAACATCTTCATATTACACTGCTGGCAGGAGTTGCCAAGATAAGTCCAACGTTAACAACTGACATGGAACAAACATCCAATAACAAACAATTACAATAATAATAATAACAACATTATTCAACGTATGTTCTAGAGAATTTCTGCACTTATTAGAACACAGAATGCAAATACAGTTTTAAACAGTAAAAGATACCCTTACTTTACCCCCTTATACTGTAGTCTTATTATTAAGTTATTAATATTTAGGCTTATTATTCACTAACTAGTATCATTATTAAGTGTCATCAAAACAATTCCATCTTCTTTCAAGCATATAGATAGTGTATCTCTAGAATATCTCATTTATGATTTTCTCCTTCCACCTTGTTGCTGGTCGTCCTCTTCCTCTTTTACCTTCAGCTGTTCTAAGCATAATTGTCTTTTCCAGTGAACTGCTTCTTCTAATAATATGTCCAAAGTAATAGCTTCAGTTCAGATATCTGGGCTTTGAGTGAGATGTCAGGTTTAATTTGGTCAAGATTAAACTTGTTTCTTTTCTTTGCTATCCAAGGCACTTTCAAAAGTCTTCACCAACATCCAAGTTCACGTCTTGTTTTTCTAGTTTCCAGCCGTTTCATCCAAAAATAACCGCAGAAAAGGCCACAGCTTTGGACAATTCTGATCTTGATTTCTATAGACACATTATTACATCTGAAGCTCTTTCATAGTCAGCTGAATGCCAATCTGTGATGTATTTCTTGCTGCTAATAATTTTTCTACATAGACAAGAGTTATCCACCACTCCTGTCCTGTTGTCATAACCTTTGCTTGCTCATATTGAGGTGAGGTGTCAAGCTGAAATGATGTAAACAAGACACACATATGACATTTTCATACACACACTGTATGAAAATGTAGAAAAATGAAATGTACATTGGAAACGTATCAAGTTTGTAACATTGTTGTTTTCCATCGGGATGTGGTCTTCATCCATACACCTGTACTTCCTAATACAGTATTGATGGTGACTACAACACAATGATGATATCTTGCAAACATTTGTCTATTTTACCGAGCAACAGCGAATTCTTTGAAGGCCATTTAACTACTGGGCTGTCTGGGACAATAAACTATTTACCAGGATGTGTTCCAGAACTATTTATTGGAACCAATAAATAACTTAAGGAAGAGTAAAAGAAACAATGTGGAAGAGTGTTAATGCAGCCTGCGCGTAAATGTGATCATTAAGATGCAAAACTCTGACATGTTCTGTCTTTACATGTAGATTCATTTTACGTTCCACTTCACAGTCTTTAGCAGGCAACCACAAGACGGTGAGTCGAACCATTTTACACCCACAACTTGCTCCATCACTCAGATCTGACGGCGTCTTCTTATTCTTGAATGAATAATTGAACAGCGTCTGTGTGCATCCTCCTGTACAAATGCACCGTTCCCTGTCTAACAGAAGCAAAGAGCAAGCTAAAGCAGCCGGGAATACGTTACTTCCTGTGGAGCAGCTG
>CM067482.1:17420429-17443306 GCA_034552555.1 Semaprochilodus insignis
TGGGTGGGGGGTTTGGTGCAGAAAGTGGATTGTCGACTTCAATCGGCATCACATCAAAATCCTTATTTCACCTTGAGCCCAGCGGAGCCCGAGACAACTCAGTTCAGCAGCGGCGACAGAGAGAGAGAGCAGTACGGTGGGCTCCACTGTGTAGGGGGCTTGTCTGTCATGAATAGTGACTGAGATGACAATGTGTGGAGACAATGATGGAATGGCTCAAAGAACCATCCCATCATTGCTAAGAGTAGAATATAGCAACGTTCAACTTGCAAGCGCACAGTCCTGTTCATATGCTGCAGTTTAACTTTTGGAATCTTGTCAGATGATTCATTTCTATGTTACATACAATAATACTGCATACCATGTATATTTAATTATTATAAACTAGACCGCAAAATGTTTTTCCAACATAGGCATGTCTTTTAATGTTTAAATAACTTATTAAATGATGATAATATACCATAATGATCCCGTTTTGTCGTTGCGGTAAAGAAATCTGTAAAAAGTTACACAGGACTAGCATATCCTCACTCTTCATTGATCTACAAATGGCTTTATCACTTTAATGGAGAAGGCAAAAAAACATTCTTCACTTTTAATGCAAATTAATGGAAAGAGGTTTTATTTTTTTATTAAGCCAATTTCGAGCATTTGGAGCAGCATCTGAGCACAAATGCCATATAAACATATATAAATATAAAAGAAAATAAAAAACATAAATGAAATATAAACTGATATAAATGGAGGGATGCTATTACAATCTTTTTACACAGTACTGCACAAAAGTCAGAGACCATGCTTCATTCAAGGACAAGCTATTCACTTTCCAGGAGATATTTCTACATAGATTAGATGTAAAATAATACACCTGCAGGATTTAGGAAGTGGAGAGAAAAAATAACATAAGTGAAGTGAGTTTCCAAAACTCAGTTCAAAAAAGTATTAAAGGATACGAGGATACGAGACAGCTGTGCAAGACGTTGACGTGGTGTTAAGGGCAGTTGTCGTAATGGTCTGTGAGCATGTAGTCCTGCATCGTGCAGTGTCTGCCAATGGTGCTGGCACTAACAGGATGACTCATGGAGGGCATCACTGCTCACTGAATATCTGCAGTCGTGGTTGTTGGGCCAGTCAGGTAAAGCAATAAGGGCTGTCCTTATGTCACATGCACAGTCGAGCGTGAAACTTAAATCATTTGTGTCTCTCACAACGTCAAACCTACCCACCAAGTTGATTCCTTCTGGGAGGGAATGTTGATGTGTGTGTCGGCCAGTATCACAAAACCATTCAGTTCTACATTCTGAATTTCTACAGTGAATAAAAGATAACAGGAAACAGATCTATGCAAAGGGACAGTCATTAACTTTCTATTTTAATTAAACTATTAATTTTATTTTAATACATTTTATAATAAAAAATGTAATAATTTAATAATGAAATGTGAACATTTTTGTCATTCGTCAGAAAGTAGTCATGATCTTTATTCATTTATTTATTTATTTATATAATATTTATTTTGCATGATAAACACAACATAAACATGGCATAAGCAAGACTTATTAGCAAGACACGTAATGAAAGTAATTAATAACTGTTTTTACTGGAAATAAAACTTTTTGTCTTTTGCACGGTATTGCAACCAACAAACTGGTTTTGAACAACACTATATAGTATATGAAGCATACACTCTGTTAGGACGGAGCAAGCGGTCTCCTAGTGCTCCATGTGGTTAATATTCTCTATAATCACTGATGTGCCAGTCTGGCATTGCGGTAGCTCACTTCAGTCCCCAGTGTCAGCTCACTGCACGGCTTCATTAGCACCAAAATCCACCCAGAGCCTGCCAACAGGACACATCAGCTACCTGGCACCACGCCTCACCCTCCTCCTGGCTTTTTCCAGAGTTTCTGCATCTGTGAGTGAGTGAGAACTGTGTACGCGGTTGTCTGTGTGTGTGTGTGTGTGTGTGTGTCCAGGGCAGAGTGAGATTAAAAATAGAAAAACCTTGCCTTCTGCAGAATAAGCAATTCAAGACTTTTTGGCTTTGATGATGCATTTGCTCGGAGGAGCTTGCTGCCAGCTGAGACCAGCTGAGAAGAGATATCTGTGTTTATGTGAGTCTGAGCTGGTATATACTGCTCAAATCAAACTAGGCAGAGGTAACTGACTCCTGTGACAGAGTTTGCTTATGAATGAATTGGTAACATCTTTTACAGTCCATTAAGTTCTAGGTATTAACCAGGTACAGCACAACCCTGAAGGTTCTAGGTAATTAAAAGACTAAACTGCTAAGTTCCAAGGCAGTCCAAATAAATTACACATAAATGTGCAACAGGTTCTAGGTATTAACTGGGTAAGAGTGTAGGACCCTCGCCCGAGTACCTGGCAATTGTTTAGTGTTAAAAGTAGTGACATAAAAAGACTGCACACAAATAAAGAGTGATACGCCGTATGTGCCTGTTTATTACCCATAAACAAAACTGAATTGAAGGAAGTCATGATTCTTGCTGTGGTTTTACAGCGTTCTTGCCATTTACTTCAGGAAATCTATAATGGAGTTCAAAAGTCTGAGATCATGATCATTTACAAGCACTTAATAATCAGATCATAATCAGATTTCGGCAGTTATCTGATTATTCAAGCGGCCATATAGCCAGCAAACTCAGATTTCTCAGACCAGATAAAGGCCTAAAAATCTGATTATGAAATACCATAAAGAAACTTTTAGTTTTTTTTAGGCCAGTAATCAGATTTCCCAGAGAATATATACTCTTACTCTGATTTATTTCGGATTTCGAAGTCTGTGCATGTGCTTAAAGAGCCCAAGGGACCAAAAATAAGACAGCAGCGTTTACACAACAACCATAAGATGTCAACAAACATTTGACGCTGAAACTACATACTATTTAAGGATTTCAATATTGCTTATCTCCTAGATGATCATGTTTACAGGTAAAGTGACTCACTGCATGTAGTTTGAGTTTTACATTACGTTTACGTAAGTACGTAAGTGTAAGTGCATGTAAACGTGATGAATTAATGAAGTCACTTTTATGCAGTTACCAGAATGCAGTAAAAAAAAAACTGCATTTTTATCATTTACAATCTTTAACATTTTAAAACAAAGAAAAGTTTTATTGAAAGGCTTTAATGAAAATAATTTTAACTAATTACTGCAAAGATTTCAAAGAATACAGAGTGATTATTTAAACTGAAGCACATTACTGAAATTGACCATGTTAAGACCTTTAAAAAGATCAGACATGTTTAGTCACACCTCTTTAACTTGTGTTCAACATATGTTCAGAGGACTCTCAGGTTTAATCCACTTGCCACAGGCTTTTGCACAAAGTTATGGAACCAGTGCCAGCCATAAGTGCACACTTTAAATTAAAGCAAGAGTAGGACATACCAAATCTAAAGGAATAAAATTACATGTAGACACTCAAAGATTCGACTATAATGAAAAACTTTGTATTATATAAGAAAGGAAATCAGAGACATTTTCACCAGTGGTCTCAGATACTCAGATCTTTGAACCCGACTGTATCTTTGTACTTTGCATTTTTGCATGTTGGAAAAGAAAATCTAATATAATTTTTGTACAGGCTATGTTTTATGTTTATGTTAAATAAATAACCAACAAATAAGAGTAAATAAATAAAAAAATAAATAAGCAAATGCATTTTAATTCTCACTTTAATTTGCCAAAATTTTTGCCTTTGACTGTTTATAAATTTTATTTAGCAACATTTTATTTACTTTACATTTTGTCAAGTGCCTGGAGATGATGCTGCCGTGAAAGTGTGATTATGTAAACAGAACATTACTGACATTATTACTGGCCAAAGTACAACCAGTATATGTAGAACAGTATACTTATTCTCGTGAACATGGAGTGTGCTCACGTCTGCAAGAAACATGGTTTATCAAGAACATCTGTGCTGGCAGTAGTAATAAAACTTCCCACTACTCTTTGTTTAGTATCAGGACAATTACTGCTAAATCAGAATAAACAACTACAATCAATCCACAAGAACTGTGAGCTTTGTCTCTCAGTTAACTGTATACCTGTTACAAACAGAATCCATGAGAATAATGACTAAGGTGACTCAACAATGACTCAACTCAGGTGCTGACAGCTTGAGAAAATATAGATTTGTATTTCATCATGTATACAGCATCAAGATTATCTACACACACGCAATTTACTGTTTCCACACGTTCAACCTGGTTCCACTAATAGAGAAAGCATGGTCCAGCAGTTTATAAGGCACATGCAGCAGCAAAGCAACCCAGGTTTCCCATTTACATCAATGTATAATAAATAATAACATCCATCCATTTGACAACTCATGATTTGAGATCTAGCAGTATTCTATCAAAGAAAGCAATTTAAAACAGGAAGTCCTTCAATGTTTCAACACGTCTTTATCATATAATCATTAAGATGTAAACAAAGTCATTCAGACTAGACTGATTTGATTTGCTCTGTTCTAAAGAAACCTAATGTAGTCAGGAATGTTCACAGCGGTGGTGATTGGAACCAGACATCTGAAGCGTTTAATGCCTCTAAAAGCTCCCTCACAGAAAGTTACTACACTAAACGTTCATGAGGATGTTTGCCTGATGCCTAAAACACTGTTTTATTACCATTTTGAAATAATGTTTTAGATTTTGGTGGAGAGGTACATGTATGGCACTGTAACTATTTTTTTTCCTTTCCAGAGTGATCACTTTTTAAAATGATCAAAAAAATTCTAGCCATTGAACAAACATATCAAACTGCTTTGAATGACTCTGTTACCATCTTGAATGTTGAATTATGTTGAAATTTAGAAAAACGGATCGCAAAAGAACAAAAACTGGCTGCTGTCTGACTGTCTTTTCCAAAATGATTGCTTTTTTTTAAGCCTATATTAATTTGAAGTCTATATTAATATTTAAGCCTATTAACCCTGAACAATAAGTCAAACTGCAGAAGGTGCAAACTGTAAACACATGCAGTGACACCAACTCCAGGACACCAGCTAGAAACATTTAAGGCAAATGTCTGGACTGGAACGAGTATATACACTTAGTATAGCAGTGGTAGGCAATATGGCGATATTTTGCGATTACAGCCAATTATACACATGCAAAGAAATAGCAGTTTAGAGTAGGCACAACTTCCTTTTCATAGAAGCGCAACTGCTAGCGGATTCTAGTCTGATGCTAGACTCCGCTAATAATAACAAACGTACATAGATGGAGACAAACAGAATGATGTTAAAGAATGTAACACACAAATCACATAGACATACAGTGGTTTTCAACATCCAGGTGCAGGAGGAGTATCATACCTCAGATATGTTTTTAACTTTGGCCACATATTTTGTGTTTCCCCTGTTCTACACATCAATCCCTTTTCCTCCAAATACATTTTGGTCCAACCTTCGTGGATCTTGAGGTTCATGAAACATGTGCCAGACAGTGGTACAAAAAAAAAAATGTAGAAGACTCCAAAACACAGGACCCACTGATAATTGAGAAGAACATGGTTAATGCTTAAGCCACACTTTCACCATGACAGCCATCATTCTCTCTTGACTGACAGTCACGATCCCACCCCTGTGTGAAAAGTGAAGGATTTGACTGGATGGACTCAGAAATGGAAACAGGACTTGAGATGTCCTCTTGCAAAACATCTTCAAGGGAAGGCGCTACATTTGGCAGCTTTCTGAAGCCGAGACAGCTGCAGTCTTCGTGCAGGCTTTGCTCAATGCCACTGGAAGAGTTGAGTGTGGAATTGGGACTTGAAGAAAAATCAGAGATACCAGACAGTGGAGAAGCCAATGACATTGCAGCATCCTCACCTTCCTCCACAGTCAAGCTGCTGTCCCCCTCAACAACCTCACCCTCCTCTACCACAGGACACCGCTCCGCAAAAGGACCCAGCTCTCTGATAGGCCCCTGCTCCGCAACAGGTCCGGCTTCCACTTTAGCATTTGGCCGTTCTTCTGTCTGCCTCATGATTTCCGGCCCACCAGAGGCCAACCTTTCCCCACGCTCAGACGTGACAGGTGTCTCCACCTTGTCTCCACCTCCATCTGGACTGGGGCGGGAGCCCGGCCACACGTTCAGGAAGCTGTCATCGCCAGCTGTGTCCTGTTCCCATGATGATAGCCCTCCACTTCCTGTCCTGTCATCTGAACCAGTCAGGGGGACAAAGAAGATTAATGGTCATTGTGTTAGCGCCATGCTAATGGAGAGGTGCCCTGTCATCTAATGTGTGCAATGTGGCAGCGATGGAGGGCTTTCAAAAAACTTGTAATTGGCACCGCTTGAAAGGACAGCACAAGCAGCACAACCCTTGGCATAGAGGTCTGCAGAAAAGGCAGCTCAAATAAAACTTGGAGCTCTATCCATTTGAACTGGAGACTCCGTAAAACTTTAAATTCATGTATTGATCTCCATATTTTCCTGTTCAGTAACTAGTGTGAAACTCTAATATGCCAAGTCATACAGTCAAAAGCTGCAGGTTAATTTATGGATCCTGAATTTGGAATTTCAGCATAATTCCGCAGTCACTGGGACGTAAACAATGTTATTCAGAAGGGTCTGATGTGAAATGGTTCATTATCAGCAACTTTCTGATTTCATTACAGTGGCTGTAATAGGAATCAGGGTTTAGGATTTTTACAACACTATTCACCACCAGTGAACCTTAATGCACAAGCTTTTTTATATGGTAATGTGTACGAAGATAGAATTTTTTTTTTACTATTAATATTAATAATATTTCCTTTAAAAACACCATCACGTACGCCTCTACCATGAACAATTTAGTGTTACACTGATACCAATACCATATCAGCACTGATACCGACACTGGCACTTAAACACAGGATCATATTGGCCATGGAGATATCGATACCTATGACAGACACCTCAAAGCATCTTTCTGATGTGCACATGTGCTGACACTTGCTGCATGCCAGTAAACAGAATTTACCAACAATTGTGTTGTGGTGTGGGGTATTTATGGATCAGGCAGCGGTATCAGATGGGAAAAAGAGGTATTGGTGCATCTCTAATCTAATTTAAACTTTTAGGCAACATATCTTAATACACACAACATTTTTAGGTGAGGGAGCTTTCAGAGGTGTTAAAATCTTCACATGTCTAATTCCCATCACCACCACTGTGATCAATTCTGACTCCAAGTTTCTCTAGAATTGAGCATTTCATATCAAACCACTCTGAATGACTTTATATTCCAATGACTGAACTACGCAGAAATGTTTAAAACCGCACTTTAGAATTCCACTTTAAGGCCATGGCACCGGGTGTGCAGTGCTGCTACTGCACATTCTTTGAATTTGAAATTATTTAAATAAAGGTTTTCTTATGACGCACACTGTCATCCAGGCAACCTTCAGTGCTGATGCACCAAAAAAAGACCAGAAAGGCAGCCAATCTGAAATCTTTAAGATGAACAGGCAAATGCTACGGGTCTGTAACAATAGTCAACATTACTAGCCTAGCCTTTTTCCGCATTCTATCTTTTAGATGAAGATATATTGATGATAGATTCATAAAATGAGTTTTATTCCATGAACACTAGAAAGGAAAATGAGCTTTATGTTTAGCAGTCCTCACACTGTGATTCATTCTATATGGTAAACTATACTTACTGCTGCTGTTGGAAAAAAACTTTGTTATCTCCAAACATGATAACTTTACTGGAGCAGGACAAACATAATTTACTTTTAATGCAAGTCAATGTAACCAAGCGTTTTCCAAATCATTTTGGGCCATTTCTTTTGGTCCATTCATCATGAAATTTACACACAATGTAAAGTGCAACATGTACTTTCAAATCCTGTCAAAATCTGAAAAACAACAAAAACAGAGATACAGACGGCAGCGCTATATAGTTATGTTAACTGCTACATGATGCTATACTATGCCACATCTGGTGACCAGTGGCCTTCAGGGTTAAGAGGTACAAAAACATCAGTGAAAAGTAATGGTCTCTATTATTTCTGTGGCAGTGTTCCCAGCAAGATTGCTAAAAGCAAATAAATCTCGACATACACTCATCATCAAAGTTGCATCCAGAAGGAATCAACCAACAGGAATGAAACTTGGTGGGTAGGTTTGACATTGTGAGACATGCAAATCATTTAAGTTTCATGCTCGGCCACACATGTGACATAAGCAAGGACGAGCCTCATCATTGTACCTGACCGACTATATATGGTTATCCTGCTTGCTCTCCATTCTAACTCTTGCTGTTGTGTGCTGTGTGCAGTGAAGTATGCCTCAGAGAAGAGTTCAAAAGCAATTCGAGCAGTTGGAGAGGGGTTGCATCTTAGGCTCCGGGAAGCGGGATGGTCTTATCGATGTATTGTGCACCATACCGGTCGTGCAGATATTACCATAGCACACTGTTGGTGGCAGGAGATAGAGGAAGGCAGGCACCAGTGAGATGAAGGATCTGAGAGACTTACATGAACCACAGAGAGGGAGGACCAATGCGCAGAGTCCGACATGCGCGGAGTGAACCAACAACCACGACTGCGGACATTCAGCGAGCAGTGATGCCCTTCATGAGTCATCCTGTTAGTGGCAGCACCATTGCTAGATGGCTGCACGACGCAGGACTACATGTACACATGCACTTACGACGACTGCTCTTAACACCACGTCAACGTTTCCAAAGACTGCTTTGGTGTCATGCCAGACTGTCATGGAGTGACTCAGAATGTCAGCGGGTCATCTTCAGTGACAAGTTCTGCTTTGGTCTTGGTGGAGAGGACCAACAACTCCATGTGTGGAGGCAGCGTGGTCAGTGCCAAGATGAACAGCTGGCTGCCACATGTCACGCATCGAGAAGGCCTGCTGCCACTGCTCCTCAACAGCTCAATAAATATCGTCCATATTTTATCAATCATTTACTGTTCCTGGTAACCTTTATCTTCCTTCCAAATAGCATTGCAATCTTAGACACTTCCTTCTGGTGCAACTATTCTTTTGATGATGAATGTAATACTTCACGGTGAAGCATTGTTTTTTTTTTTAAGCATTATTGGCCTAAACAAATATTTTGGCTTGAAATGGTGGCAAAAATATGATTGGAATCATTCACTGCCTGCGCTTCCATGACAGCATATTAAAAATAGCACTCTAATGTAAAGCCATCCAAGCGGAGATGAGTGCATGCTGAGGAGGGGGAGAAAGCTTCTGCCTCCACGCCCAAATCCCCAACACCCATTCTGCTGGATTACTGACCCATATTTGAGAGCACGCAAGCTAAAGGTTAAACGCTACAGCCTTCCTGAGGAAGCAGAGGAAACAGAAACATGGCTCACAGTATGGTCTGGCATCCATATTTATGGGGGCACCTCCTCTGTTAAAAAAAAAAAGGCCCCAAAAGTTGGTGAATGTCAGCGGGCAAGAATTCGCTAGCATTTGCAAAATGCCACGGCATTTGAGGAGGATTGGCAGTTTAGCCACCACGACGATGTGAGTGTGCAGGAAAGCAGAGGTGGGCTAGCGGGGAGGCATGCAGGGTGGGCAACAGCCAGCGATCAAGCTAATTATGGCACTTTAGTGCTGAGCTGAGGGCATGATTAGGGAATGGTGGTTTCGGTTGCACACAATTGCGCTCACTAACCTGTGGGGGGCCGCGCATTGGTGGATTCGGTGGGCACAGGTTGCAGGGGAAGGCCAAGCAAGGCGGGTGGGGCGGTGCGCAGACTTTCGCTCAGAGTGATGGCATCCTTACCTCCTGCTGGACACCGTGACCAACAGGGAAGAGAGTGTTATCTCGCCGTTTCATTAAGACCGCTAACACACCGGCACCATGAAATGGCTTTTAATGACTGAGGAGGGCTGGGAAGGGTCACAGCGCCTGCAAGATGTGATGGAGAATGTGGAGGAGAATGTGTGTCTAATACACACTACAAGCTCAACATGTGTGTAAGATTCAGGGACAGGGAATCTAAACACGCTCTACTGTCAAAGTCTGGAAACAATGTTTTCAACAACATGAAACACATTCGGTTTGCAGATTTTAGCAAAGGTATAAAATGATTCTAAAGGCTGATTTACACGTCAGTGAAGATGGATATGAACATATCAGGATCAAGACACAGAGAAGAGGCTTACAGATAAACACAGCTCACATAAATCTGTAGAGTTCACCATACATACACCTCCAAAATCTGCACTAATCCACATAGTGCAAAGCTGGACGACAGATTAGCTGTGTTGCGAACGCTTCTATGACCCACCATCAAAATATTACTAAAAATTGTGAAGCGAGTGATCACTCTTGGAGAGACAGTAGGAATACATGACACTTTACTCTTTGTCTCCGGTACATTCTGATTTAGACATTGTTCTTTAGTGCCCACATTCACGCACACACATTCAAAGACAGATATATAACTTGGCCTTAATATATTGGTCCTCTATAATTTTACTGGTTTTAGATAATCTGTCCTACAAAAAGTGAAAAAAAAGAGAAAAGTGACATTTTCAGTGTGTTCAAACTGATGTAACTAATAACTAATTTTAAAATAGCTGAAATACACAGCAACAACACTGAAGTTACAATAAAACACATTCTGAGAATGCCTCATATTTGAAACCTCATGATTTAAATTTCCATGCAGATAATTTGATATAATATTATTGTAAAATGCTCATTACAGCACATTTAATATGTCATTTAAGACTTAGCCGAATATCTTGGGTGGAAAATAACCATGGTACTTTTTCTTTAAACCTTTATTTGAGAAAGAGATTAAACCTTATTCTGTCGCTGTCTTTGCCTGATGCTGAGGTGTGAGGATAATATTTAGGCAGCTTTTTGCAGGTATCATATCTGCCTGTCCACAAAGCACAAGCCTGCAAAATAATTTCCAAAGGTCTGAACACCCCTGGCCAAACTACATGTTGTAATGATTTTTACTTTAGGTTAACATATAGGGAAAACAATAAAACATAAAATCCAAATTGTGCCAGAATTTCTGCTCAGACCACAGTTTATGATTAATTTGTTTTCCAGTTTTCTAAACTCAGCAAATAAACAGTAATCGTGCATTTAAAACATGCAGAAGATCTTTCAAAAATATGTCTATATTTTCGAGGGGTGCCCAAATATTTGAACACAAGTGTCAAGTTGTTAAAACTGAAAAGTGCAAAAAAAGAGAAAATAAAGTGACAGATAAGGATTTCAAATGGTCCAAACCCAAAATTACCAACATGTGTAGCGTATGCATATGCATATACGCACTCACACTTCATATACATAAAAAAAATCTGAAGTTTCAAATTGCAAGAAAAATATGCAATGTTGAAAAATACCCTAAATCCTAAAATCACACAGCAACAAGAGGCACAGAAATGAACTGGAATAAAAACATGCTATCCACACACACACACACACACACACACACACACACACACACACACACACACACACAGAGAGAGAGGAAGTCGCTGCAGCTCTCCCATCATCTGTCTTCATTAGTGCTAGCTGTATGCATCGCAGGCTAAAGCCATATGCTACTCACAGGGGAATGTGCAGTATATGCTTGTGCCATCACAAACAGCAGCCGCCACTGCGTACATGTTAACACTGTCTGATCTGTCTGGAAAAACAGGTTCCTGTGAGCACCAGGGTGTGAAACAAACAAAAACAACACAAATACGAGGGAGATATTAGACAGAAAAAGGACTGATGCCGAGTTGCAGCAATGCTGTGCCAAATTACAACTAAACTGTGAAAGCACAGCCAGTGTCTCACACAGATGCACAAATACATTACTGAGTAATAGTCACCGTTCAGACAGCAGCTCAGTGACTTTCATATTTGTAACAGTTACACACTGGAGAAGACCCAGCAAGCCTGTCCGTTTCAGTCATCCTACTGCAACAGCTCAGCCAAAAATCACATTTACATCATAATTTACAGAACTCATTCCGATATATGATCAGCCAAGACTGGTGTCTGTGATTTACTTCTTTTGAAGCACTGAAGCTACGAGGTTTATTTTTATTAGCACCCTTGGTAAGCCCTTAGGACCCCTGGAGAAGGGTCATTTAAATATTAGGTTAAAACTTTAAACTTTGTGCTGAACTGTTTTTATGAAGACGGACTAAACTGAGGGTTCAAAATGGCTACTGCTTTAAACTATGATCTACGTATTCATTGCATATTCAGTGTTGTGATATTACAGTGGTGCCTGAAAGATTGTGAAACCTTTAGGATATTCTATATTTCTGCATAAATATAAAAAATATAAAAATGAAAACTATCCAATATTACATATCTGTGAGCGGCAAAAGGATATGAACCTCTAGAATTCACAGTTGTAAATGAAATTAGTCAGATGGTTTTTCAATCCATGGGATGACAACCTGGTGTGAGTGTCTGCGATTGGCAATTGTAGCATCATGATCTGGGCCTGATGGAAAATGTCAGGACATGGGAACGTGGGACATGCAGCAAGATAACAACTCTAAGCACACAAGACGTTCTACCAAATTATGGTAGAAGAGGAATAAAGTTAATGTCCAAATCAAAGTTCTGACCTTAATCCAATGTAAGTGTTGTGGATGGACCTGAAGCAAGCGGTTCATTTATATAAAACTTGCAACATCCCAGACTTCCAGCTGTTTGGTATGGGGAGACGGGCTAAAATCCCTCCAAGCCGATGTGTAGGAGTAATCTACAGTTACCAGGAATGTTTAGCTGCTGCACACAACATACCGAAAGCAAACGTTCCCATGCTTTGGCACACAAATATGTAATATTAGATTGTTTTCTTGTGTAAAAGAATGAACAAGTACTTTATTTTCTCTAGTTTGTTTAATTAATTAATCTTTATCTACTTTTTAAGAACCTCTGATTATATATTAGGTCATATTTATGTTTTAAAGGGTTCACAAACATTCAAGCACCACTGTACATGTTTTGTTGATTATTTCAAAGTGAAAATAAGTTAATATGTCCTCAACAGAGAACACACCGCTTCACATCTAAATGCACAATCGCCTGCATAATTGTAAAACTGCACATTTTAACAGACTGGACAAAAAAAGTGGCCTGCCCAAAACTTATGGCATGCTTTGTGTGTGTGTGTGTGTGTGTGTGTTGCCAATATGTAACTGAATAAACGGCTGTATATTAGCCGCCTGCGGGGAAAAAAAAAAACCAAGAACTAGCCTTCAGACACCAAACCTGTCTGGGCTGTTCAGCTACAGTCTGGACAAATTTAATTTTGGCCAAACCACCACTTTTACTGATGGCCACACACACACACACACACACACACACACACACACACACACACACACACACACACACACACACACACTAAATGAGGGTATTATTTTAAGAGTGCTGAATGAATGACACTTTAAAAGCACCATGTTCAGCTCTCTTGGTTTGAAAAGGTCATTGACGTGACGGGGAGACTCGCCTCAGAACCAATTAAAAACTTGGGCTAATTCGGTATGCAGAGCAGGGTGGAGGCTTGGCACAGCCCGCTGTGCAAAGCAGGATGGATGGATGAGTGGCTATACCCACCTGGCAGCTGCCCGTCCATCCGTTCTCACAATGTCTCTCTGCGTGTCTGTCACTCTCTTTCTCACACGCAGACACAAAAAGCAAAGCAGAACGGACAGAGTATTCTCTCTCACATCCCAGATTCAAGTCCCAACAGGCTGCTGCTCGCCACAATTAAAAAGTAAGAAGTAAGCACAATCCTTTCTCTCACACTTCCCAACACTATCTGCATGGTTCCATGCAAATGTACACCTGCCTGTCTTTTGTAGCCATAGAAAGCACAGGGCGCAGGGTGACTGCTAGACACCTGTCTGAGAACACATGCGTTTTGACACAACTCCAACTCTCTCAAGCTACAACACAAACCTGCTGACAGCAGACACCCAAAGAGAGAGCAAGAAATGTCTGGAAAAATAAACCATACAAGCATGTGAGGGTTTACAGGTGGAAATTTCTCCCTGCTGTTAAAAGACATTGTGGTATTACAGTGGTAAACGTAGTATGATATTCATAAATCACATTCTGTTACACTGAACATCAATAAAACACCAATGACCAAATGACTATGTCTGTATAGCCCACCATCATTTCAGAATCAAAGTCACAATGTATGTTAGAAATGACATATACTCCATTTATTTTATTGTATTTAAATTTAAATTATTTCATGATTAATGAGTAACACCACATACACATTATATTTGCAACACATTTTGCAATAAGGCTGCAAAATAATTTTAACTAAATTTAACAATATTGTGTATCAGAGTCAAGCACAGTTTTTCTTCCATTGAGATATCCATATCCATATCTAAGTGATTTTTTCCCCCATAACATTTTATGTTTATGTAACACCACAGATAAAAAAAAACCTCAAAACAAGATTTACCATCAGTATAAACTGATATTTATATATTAAGAAATGACTAACACAGCACAGATGATCATTCGCAATAACGTGTACAACTTAAACTGTAAAGCAAGCACCAAAATTGTTGCTGCTCATAAAAAAATAACACTTCAGCATCTGTGAAGTCATTTCTGTTCATGCACAATATGACTAAAAATCACTCAAATAAAACCTCAAAAAGAGAAATGATCATACACAGACAAACATTCTGGGGTTTATCCTGAGCTCGGTTTTATGGCTTCAAAGTTATGGGACACCATTCGCCGGTGCAATGGTCAGATGGCCCATATATGGCTGCTCATTTCAGCGTTACGTGTAGGAGTATGTTCACAATAAGCAAGACGAGACCAGTGCAGTTCACTTTCGGTTAAATCTAGACAGTTTAAATAACTGCTACCATCTGTGAATTTTAAAAAACTGTTATGGGTATCGAGCCTATGGTCACTCTCTTCTTCTGTTCCCTCCCTGGCATTAATGGCCAGTAGCTGTCAGCCTTCAGAAGGCCACTCGGCCCCCCCTCCGCTCTGCATTTACTTTCATAGACTATGTCGTGAGCCCCTCTCTGTCTCGTCTACAAATTCCACTAATAACACCACATTCCCCAAATGTGTTTGTAATGTGGGCAATCATTTTCTGTAATGGATGCTTGTCAGCTTTATGGTGGTAGAATGACAGTCTTACGACAGGCGAGCTTCACTGGTCCTCGGTGCAGCAGGGTTATTTTGAGTGAAAGTGCCACACTGCCCTCTTGTGGATGGAGAGTGAAGAGCTAGTCCTTGTAATGCGACTAATAATACTGAAAGAGCTCCGTGGCTGAATTCTGTTGGTTCATGCATAGAATCAGATAAAAACAGGGACGAATGAAAACTGTCGTATTCTGAAGCACAGGATGAAGTTCAACTGGAATTTCTGCGTAATTTAATTGTCATGATGTATACAAAGTTATTCAGTGTGGTTTGATTGAAATGTGGCATTCCAAAGAAACTTTCAGAGTCGGAAATGTTAGGAAATGATGGCAGTGGCAGTGATAGGAACCACTTAACATCTCTATAAGCAACCTCACTGATAGTCATTACACTAAACAGTTAGGAACATGTTGCTTGAGGCCTTTACATTATTTTACTATAGTTTTGAGGAGATTTTGGCCACAGCAAAAGCATTTCTTAGAAATACATTAATGACAGAAGGGTATATGCAGGGCGTAGTATGGAAAAAAAAACAGTACCCGAAGAAAATTTTACCATCATCAATATTCCACAGTGAAGAGAATGGCTACATCTACACTGTAAAAACTGTAACCCCTGGTTTGTCTCTTCACCACTGTAAAGAAATTCAAGTCGGTAAGTGTCTCTAGAATTAACCACATCAAACCACTCTGAACAACTGTTTCAGTCCGTGTTTTGACAAACCTGTTGATTCCAACAAACCAAAGATTTCTCATATACTGTGTGGCTACTTTTTTCGGTACCCACCTTGTACCTACAGTCACTGGTCTATCTATCAGGCACACATACCCTTGTACCTTGTCTGTTTACAGGCTGTAGCCTATCTGCTGCTGCACAATTTATCAGCCCCCTTTTACCCCATCTATCAACAGAAAGGGTCCACCACAGGACCACCACTAAACAGATATTTTGTGGTGGTGGACCATTCTCCACACAGCAGTAAGACATGGTAATGGTGTGTTAGTGGATGTAATGCTAGTACAAGTATAAGTCTGTAACTGTATTCCTATAAACTGCACTTACAATCATATGCAATAAAAAAAAATAGCTCAGATCATATGCTTATATATTACGTAAGTGATAAGCTGCACATCCTGTACAAAGCCCAAGCTTTGCACAAACACATTTTAATGCATGATTACCGCATGTAAGTATAGGGTGCGTGCTGCTGATAAAATGGACATGAGAGTAGATACAAGGCATGTGGTTTTAATGTTATGGCTGATCAATGTATATAGTATATGGTAGGTGATTCTGATGAACAATGAGCCCAACGAGTGCAGATACAAAGTAGCTAATAAATTATGAATTCAATCAATTCCGTTCACTCCTAATGAGTTATGAATGACCAGCAGATTATATTTTATATTTGAAGACATACGTTTTCTGCATAAAGTGCACTTCTGAAATAACAGACCATGCTGTTAACTGAACATGATTATTACCAGATTAGATTTTTTTTTTCTTGTGAAAATATTAGTCAACTAAACTGTCAAAAGGAGGCAAAAGGAGCAGTTTCATGGTATGCTTAATCCTGAAACTTTGTATCATTTTCTGTCTTGTTCGGCTAAAGAATCGCTTGCACAAGCTTTCATAACTTTCTGTTCACCTGTCTCATATTTTTAGAAGAAGTGTGAGGATGAATGCATCCTCAGAACATCTATTCTTAACACACCGCTGAACATGTCTCTCTGTGTGCTTTACGGCCGTCAATGAATCAAAAATACTGTTTAGCCCATTTCTTCAGCTGCTTTGCCGGCCCGCCCAGCTAAGACATTGGGCCCCAAAACCAATGAGCTATTCTTAAATCAACTACAAAACAGTGTCATTGCATGCAAAGGCGAAGCCAGCTGTGACAAATGTTACCACTCCAACACTGTGTTTATAACACTGGTAATGTGACAGGCAAGATCGGAGCTCTTTCTATCAGAAGAGGGATTTTCATCTGCGTAACAGGCTTATTGGCATGCTGCCATTTGGCTTTCATATTTATAGTCACCAATAAGCAATGCATAATACAGGAAAGCTAACTGTGTAGTATGTTATTCATCCATTGTAGCCATAAGGTTCGCTTCCTGGCTCATTCAAAACTCACTAACTGAACCTTCTTAATTCATTTTCACTGATCCTACAGCGGGTGTTCACATCACACAGAGGGGAAACCCCTTGCGGCCTTCTAGGCCTTTAGAGAAGACCTAATGACTTCTGCAAAAACAAAAAAGACTTTTGACACTTAATAATCCAACTTTGCTCAAACAGTTCGCCACTGCATCTAATAAACCGTCACAGTCTAATTCTTTTAGAAACATATTATATTGTAAAAATCTTTTGATTTTGGGTGACTATTGACTTATAATGTCTTTTAGCAACATCTGCCCTGTAGCTCCAGTGCAAAGCTAAAGAAGCTAAATCTGCACATCAACCATCTCCTGGCTGATTAACTACATCTAGGGTAAGTGGAACATCATGCACAGTTGATCTTGCACTGAACTATTCCTATATTTTGTGATGTAATTATTAAACCCTTGATGAGTTCAATCAGGTAAGTCAGAGCAGATCAAAACACTAAACTCTTCATTGTCATGGCCTGGGATTTCTGTCCCAGGTTAGAGTGCACATACAAGGTACATGGAAACACAAGCATGGAGTGTTATGGGACATGGTTATGATTGTTAAATGTGGGGCAGGTTTGTGGGCAGCCACCCAAACTCCTGCTGACATTACAGAATGGAGGGCATGAAGAAACAGCCAGAGGGACAAAAACATACTCCCTAATCCCAGTGATACGTTGTAGGTCAGGCCTTCACAAGGCAGCAAGGGAAAGGAGAGAAAATACATTGTGAACGCTACATCTACTAATGCTTTTTCCAGCAAGACTGTGACATGCAGACACTGACAGCTGGCTTTAATGTAGATGAAAGCACAGATAACGGTTGGGAAGTGATTTAGAAAAAGTGACCATATTAATGCCCCACAATGAAGATGAAGCCAACAATACCACTTGACAAAGACATTTGTATAACGCCAGTGACGTGACATGCACAACAGTTTATCACCGACACTGTTTTACAGTTAGTCTTTTCTTTTGGTTACTATTTGGGGTGAAACACTGAAAACTTAACTGGTGCAAAGACGTATTCAAACACTGAAAATTTCTTCTCAATAGTGGCTGCTATGCCCACGGTAAATATGACGCTGAAGAGACGATGAAGCTGTCTGACTGTCATTTGAAACGATCAGGCCAGTTAAACGTGGGTCTTTTGTGGGTGGTTACGTGGGCCACAAGTGCAGAGAGAGAAAAAATATTTTTGAGTGTGTGAAATTTAGAGAAATATAGGTTAAAATCAAAGCCAAGCTTGATGCTATCTGTGAAAAATGGTCCAAAAAAATATTTGGTTTGGCCCTGTACGACTCAGATCTCAAATGTGGCTCTAGTAAGTATAAGCCTGGGAATACATGTTTTGAGTGTGATGTTGGTTTTAGTGTCTTTAACAAAAAACAATCCTCATACAAATGACAGCTATGTGATAGTAACACACTTACTTGTGGACCATGTACAGACAATTAGCAAACACCTAGCACTGTTATTAGTCTAACATTGCATTATTTGTATTAGATTGAATATGCACCTGGCAGACTCCAAAGCCCAGATACCTCCAGTGTCTTCAGCTTCCTCTCCAGTTCCTCCACTCGGTTCCCCAAAATCCTTATAAGGAACACAAACACCATTCAGTCATTCAGTCTCTAGGCTTTCGTGAATCTAAAAGAACTAACAGTGTAGAGATGTCACTGAAAAGGCCTTTTCTTAGTCACCCAGAAGGCCTGGTTTTCACCTAAAACTATGTATAAATAAATAAATAAATAAATAAATAAATAAATAAATATTGGAAAACACTAGGATACAAAACTTAAACTGTCCTGCATCTTACATAGAAGTGCCGTGTTCAATATGTACTTTAAAGAAAACATTTTTTTTGTATTTTCCAGTTATACTGCTTATTTAGTTTACATAATTTTATAATGCACATAAGACATATTTTACTTTATTTTTCCCCTGTGTTGATTCTACTTTGCTCCTTTGTATTTAGTGCATTGTACTTCTTATGCATGTGAATACAACAATGTATAAACATATCTGGAGATCAGCTATACTCTGCAATATTTACTAAATACTACATATTATTCATTTCAGTAATTACAGTATGCAGGTAAGCTGACGGACAAAATCTTCAACAAAAGGTAAAAAGGTCAATTGGAGGCAGCCCTGTTCAACTGTATTACATCCTCAGGAGGGAGGAGTTTTAGGACAACACAAAAAAGCCCACTGAAAGGAATATGCACATACCTGTTGGTCTGGCGTTGGTGTTGAATAACCATGTTCTTTTCATGAATGGTCTCCAGCAAGGCTGTGGCCAGAGACTTGAGGTCAGAGATAGACTGAGGCGTGGCTGGAAGACTGCATCCGCTGTCTTCAATCAGTAAATCTTGCACTGCATTGAAGGGTGGTTTGTAGGTGTCAGTCGGCATACAACAGAAAAAGAGAGAGAAGAGAGAATGAGCATATTTGTATGGCTTTCTCATTTCCAGTGCATCCTTTTTGTCGAGAGTGTGCAATTCAGTTATTCTCTGCATAATAGTCCTAACTTGACAGAAAATTACTCACTATTGAGCCGCTTCTCAATTACCTTGTTTGGCAGAGAGCACTCCAGTAAGTGAACTACTGTTAGATGTGCCACCTCCTTTAGAGTCCTTTCTCCTATCCAGTGCAGTCTGCCGAGAAACATCCACACATTAATGGACACATTGATCGGTAAATGACGCAGCCAAATGAAAAAGCCCAAACTTGTAAGATTTATACCTTGTATTTCATTATGTTGGACTTTAAGAGACTGACTTCCTCTTGGACCTGTTTGAGCCTCTCATGCAAATACCTAAAGTTAAATGAAACATGACGTTATGAAGTAAAAAGCATCCCATTCAGCCTGAATGTGAAAGTGCCATTGCTTCAATGATTGGTCTACATGACAGCCAAAATACACTTCAACCTTCATGGAGCTCTTATCGGTGAATTGTAGGACACATGTTTGTTTTCAAAGGTTTTGTCAATTACATAATTTGGTTGAACTTGCCAGTATGGCTTATGGCAAGGTGTTTACCCAACAGATTAAAATCACAGTCCGTGCACTTTTGATATGAACACAAGAAAATCCTTCTTAATTCGCTGTTAGCAAAACTGTGCTGGTATTAGTCCAACATGGCCTGACCTATTCTCCATGCAAAGGGCATCCACATCAATGATGCGTTTGCCCCGGCCACCCAGTATGTGGTTGAGCTCCACGTTGAGGCGGCTAGCTTTCTCCTGGAACACAGTCCTTTCAGCCTTCACATCCTCTAACTCATCGCTCACAGCCTTCAGACTATTCTCCAGCTCCGCTCTCTGAAAGAGTTACAGTTACAGATGGTGTTACGGTTACCTGTACAACAGCAATAATATTCTGTTAACAGCCAGTACAGTTGCAGTCCTGACTGTTCTGGTTCTTTGTGTTACACAGTGGTGCTACAGTCAAAAACATTACACTAAAACATAGGCCTGTCACAATATCTATACAATCAGCAGACAGCAAACATTTTAGCCAATGCCATTATTTCCGTTTTTAAATTGAGGCACATCATGGACCGTGAAATGAAATCAACAAACGTTTTGACTGGTGCTGAAACACAGCAGGAGCAATGATTAATTAATGGTTGAGCTGAGACTGTGTCCATCCTCTGATCAGCTGCTATCAGCAGCTAAGAAGCAGGATGAGCTAATTTAAGTTAACAGTTTAATAGCTACATGCAATAAACAAAAAAACAAAAAACAATTAAATTGTTCATCACTGTTTACATGGCATGATTGTGACAGGTCTATTAACGCAGTGTTTGGAGTTTCTTTCACATTTCTGAAGTGATTTCATTGTCGCCACAGCTATCTAGTTCAGCGCATATGGCTAGATCAAAAGGTTTGTGAAACATCCAAGTAGAGTTTCCAGTTAACTAAAAGTGCCGCATCACATGCATGTCACTTCAAAACAGCGTGAAAGGTGGTGCAAGTGTTGTTATAACATTGTAAACTGTTATAGCTGAAGCTGAACGTGTTAAAGGAAATCTAATTTACTAAGTTTACACATTTCCTTATTAACTTGGACACAGCGGGCCAGCCTAGACATATTTGCTTCTTCACTTTTGCACTGGAGCTTTGAAGCTAATGTAGCTAACAAGTAATGGACGCTCATAGACCAACAGTTACTTGTCAGCAGTGTATGTTTGCCAAAACATTATGATGAATAACTCAAAACAGCAGCAGCAGTCATCTTGGAGTCAGAATTTGGTTCACTGCCCACAAGCATGTGATGATCTAGGCTTGTAGTTTGCACAACGCTAAGTCAGGATATGTTTCCATTTTTGTAGCTACATTAACCTTGTAGATCCAGTCTTAAATTAAAGAAGCAAACTTATATTGGACTGTCTAAAAGACATTAAAGATAAACCTGATGGAAGAAAAAAAAAAACAGCTGCATGCAAAACAACAGCTGTCCGATATGATTTGTCTATGACGATCGATAAGATATGTCTATGGCTATCAAATGCATGCTTCCATGCTACGCAATACTAAGGTTCTGCCTTGTGTGTGTTTCAACTCATCAAACCTAAGAAAAATTAAATCATGATATCCATCATGTAAGTGTTCATCAGTATCACAATATTTTTGCCCACCTCTAAATACAGATGTATGTATATGAACAGACCATACTGGCTCCATGCACTCAGGCATCTCTTGCTATTTACCTGCAGCCCTGCCTCCTCCAGCTGCCTGACCAGGTCTTCTCGCTCATGAGCTGGGAAATACCGGACTCCAACTTCATCATCCCCAAGTCTCTGTTTAGTGATGGTCATTCTCAAAAGCTGGAGGGAGAACAAAGAGGGAAAGGTAAAAGAGGAATGGGAAACTAAATTAAGGTGCAGGTATGTGTGGATGTTCTTTTACCTTGTTGTCTCCCTGAGCTTCAGTTAGTCTCTGCGTCAGCTCTTTCACCTCCTCTGCTAACTGCTTACTCTTCTCCCGCGAATCCCTCAACAACTGAGCCAGATTTACCTGCGCGATAGAGAAAGTGTGAATTAATTGAGCTAATCAGAAAGATAAAGACATTGTACACTGTATAACTGGATTTTTGTTGGGATTATTCAAATGCTTTGCATTACATAAACTATAAATAGAACCTGCAATCACATTAGAAGCAGTCAGGCTTTAGCATTAATATCACAGAATTAGTTTTATGCTTGGAAGAAATGTTAACGATGATCACCCACCTGATTGCGTTTCTCTGGTGGTAATGTAGGATCTCCATCCTGAAACACAAAGTGCGCAAGTCTAATGATGATGTATTGTATACAGTCATAATTCAATTTTACGTGACCATTTTCCAACTTCTCTTTATCCCTTGGAATAAAACAGGCTGTCTCTGTTACTTCTTGTTTGCCTTTTAGACTGACATTCAAAAAGCAGCCCAGGCTGAAACAGCCCTTATAACTTCAGTGTGAATGGGCAGGGCTAAACTGTGGGAGGCTATAGATGCCTGATATCACAAAAACTCTCTCTCTCTCTCTCTCTCTCTCTCTCTCTCTCTCTCTCTCTCTC
>CM067482.1:17453306-17466603 GCA_034552555.1 Semaprochilodus insignis
GATGGGTCTTCCTCGGCTCCACTGCAAGTGGAACTGGTAGTTGAAGTTGTATTTGAAATGCCATTTGTTCTTAAATGTTCTGCTAAGGCAAAAAGATGGGGGAGTTATCTTAGCATTTCACATTCATCCATTTCTTAGTTAAAGAGCACCTGAACACTACTACACATGAACATTCTGAAAAGAGAGGCATTGTCCATCACCAGTTATATTGATTACAGCAATTTTTAATTAGTCAGTTCAGAATCAGACAGATGGGCTGTATATCTAGGGGAGGACCCATGAATCCAAGATTACTGCCGTAGCATATGCCGTGGTGATTAAAAGTTTGGGAACCTTTTAGAATTTTCTATACTTCTGCAAAAATGTGACTTAAAACTTAACTGAAAATAGGTCAGGAGAACAAAATTAAAAAAACATGACAAAAATATTAGACTTGGTCATTAATTTATTGAGGAAAATGACCCGAATATTACATATCTGTGTGTGGCAAAAATCTGTGAACCTTTGCTTTCAGTACCTGGTGTGACCCCCTTGTGCAGCAATAAGTGCAACAGAAACATTTCTGGTAACTGCTGATTAGTCCTGCACATCGACTTAGAGGAATTTTAGCCCGTTAGTTCATACAGAACAGCTTTAACTTGGTTATATTGGTGGGTTTCCTCCCACAAACTGTTCACTTCAGGTCCTTCCACAACATTTCTATTGGATTAAAGTCATGTGTCTGACTTGACGATTCCAAACATTCACTTTATTCTTTAACTGTTCATTGGTAGAACAACTTGTGTGCTTATGGTCGTTGTCTTGCTGCATGTCCCACGTTTTTACCTCATGGACAGAGGTCCTGACATTTTGCTTTAGAATTAGCTGGTATAATTCAGAATTCATTGCTCTATCAATGATGGTAAGTCGTCCTGGTCGAGATGCAGCAAAACAGGTCCATACCATCATACTACCACCTCCATGTTTCACAGATAGGATAAGGGTTGATGCCGGAATGCAGTGTTTTCCTTTCTCCAAACATAACACTTCTCATTTAAACCAAAAAGTTCCATCCACAAAACATTGTTCCAATAATCGCCTGCTTGTGATCCAATCCTCCATGTGAACTTTTTAGGAGATGGTAGGAGAGAACCCCTCATTTAATGCAATACGGGTATATAGGCCTCCTTCTGCTCTCTCTTATGCATAGGACAGAGCTATTAGCTAAATATTGTAGCTCAGAAGCTATCATCACGGGTGATTTTAACAATGTGATAACCTTACTCTTTTACAACTGATCACTGACCCAACCAGGCCAAACATAAAGGATTATCCCAGGTCAACCCTTATGGATCTAATTTTAGGAGTGACAGAATTACAGCATCAGGAGTCTGGGATCTAGGTTTCAGTTCTCATTGTCCAATTATGTGCATCGGGAGCATTCAATGTCTAGAATGGTGGTCAGGAGAAATGTTAAATATTTTGATGAACAAAACAGACGATCCTGCACGTAATAATGTTCACTACACTTCAGCATTTCAGAAAATTGACTTAACACTAATTCATAGTGCATCATTTCATCATTCAGCGCAACCTTTTTAAGAACTACAGAAGGACAGATCATGCCCCAGGTTCTTTGGTGAAATTTCCTCACTCCTTAAGGTAGGTAAAGCCTGGAGCGTGCTAGACAGACAGGGGAGGAATCTCATTGGCTTATATTTAAAACCTACAGAAACAAATGCACAGCTCTCGTCAGAAAAGCTAAATCGGACTACTGCATGACTCTAATTTCTCTCGATCAAACCCAGTCAACCCCAGTTGGGAAGGCTGTTAATTGAGTGCATAATAAGCCTTTATCTTCTATATAGCCTCAAATTGCACTAGATGAACGTCTGATGACTGATCAAGATGTGACGTGTATATCTTTTAATAAACACTACTGCTGCTGGTCACTTATTTGACAGACTGACAGACTCTAAATGTTCCAAAGGTGTTGTAAGCCATAATGCCTGTTGTACCCTGCATCCTTTTGTCCTTTAGTATGGTCACAAAAACTCTTTTAGTCACTAACCCTAGAAGGTCAACAGGTAAAGACAAACTGGATCCCTTATTTATAATAGTTGCCCTCCCAGTCATTTCAGAGCACGTTGCTTATAGTTTTAAACTCTCTATTTTATTAGGCATAGTCCCCATTGTCTGGAAAATAGCCAATAAAACCGTGTCATATAAAGGAGGAGATGTATCTGTTTCAACAGTTTAGGCCAATCTAACAGCTGTCATGCCGAGCAAAAGTATTAGAACTAATTAATGATCAACTACAGTCAAATCACCAGGCAAAGCACACAGCACAGCTACAGCTTTAGTTTTGAATGATCTTATCATGGCTCTTTACAGAAAGATGAAATGTCCCGCTCTCTTTATTGACCCTCTAAAACTTTTGATACGGCTGGTCATTCACTGTTGCTAAAAAGACGACAGACGACCGCCCTGGAAAGCTGTGATTCTGGTTTTCTTTCAGTAACTTAAGGGGTTCCTCAGGGTACAGTTCTAGGCCCAGTTCTATTTTCAATTTATAGAAATAATATTGCATCCATAGCGACAGAGCGTAAAAGTACACCTGTATGCTGATGGCACTATTTTATATTACACTGCAAACTCAGTAAAGGTAGCTATTGAAAAAATGCGATGCTCATTTGACTCCGTGCAAGTCACACTCAAAACCAATGCAGACAAAACTAAGTTCATGCTGTTTTCCAGACCTTAAAATATTAAGTGTTTTTGCTTTACAGTGATCCATTATCAAAAGAGTAGATGAGTACAAGTACCTTGGCATCTGGCTTGATGAGAAACCTGTTATTGAAACTCATATCTGTAAACTTATAAATCAACTCAGACAGAAGCTTAGCTTCTTCTACACACACAATCTTGTTTCCCTATGCACAGCAGGAAAGCGACTGTGAGGGCAACTTTCTTGTCTGTTCTCTATTAGGGTGATGTGCTGTACAGAAATGCCTCAGTGAGCACTCTGAGGCCCTGGACCCTACCTATCATTCTGATCTGAGATTTATTACTAGAGATCCATACCATACTCATTACTGTGTTTTATATGAGAAGGTTGGATGGTCCTTTCCATCTGTAAGAAGGGAAACACACTGGTTATTTTTTATCAGTAAGGCTCTTATCAGTCAGATGCCAGAGTATATTACCTCTATACTCACTGAAAAGGACGCACTTTACGAAACCTGCTCGAATGATTTTACTTTACCCTTTTTACTGAGCTGGGTAAAACTGCCTTTAGCTACTGTGCACAATGTACTTTAAAGCTCGTTTCTCCATGTTTTTCTCTGGGTTTTTTTTCGTTTTTTAATCTTTTATTTCTATTCTATATTATTTTAGTATTATTTTATCTCTACTTTGAAATCTTTAGTATACTAAAATCTTAATTTGTAATTTTTTTGTTTGTGTATGTTTAGTTAAATATTCAATTTTATTTTTTAAATTAGATCTCTACAATAGAATCTTGGTTTACATAATCTTAAATGGTTATTGTTACCCTCCCTGTGGCTCTCGGCTACTTTGTAAAAGAGGTTCTCCTCACAATGTAAATCCAAGGTTAAATAAAGAATGATTATGAGCATCAACAACTCTTCTTCTGAGCTTCCTCAGAAGTCTTCTTTGTTCGTGCCATGACACACTTACACAAACATATGGATATCAGATTGTGATAGATCCCTGTTCTTTAAATAACACAAGGTGCCCACACCTGACTGTCATCCCATTATTAGAAAACACCTGACTCTAATTTCACCTTCAAATTATCTGCTAATCCTAAAGCTTCAAATTCTTTTGCCACTCAGATATATAATATTGTGTAATATTGTTATCTACTTGAACACTGAGGAGCTGCCAGCGCAGAGGAATTTTCTCCAGGATTCTCAGGATTACAAGCTTCAAATCTTACAACAATTTGCAATATCTACCTTTCCGTCCTGCTAGTCAATCTCCATCCTCCTAATCAGGCTCTCTCATTCTTTCTCTCGCTCTCTCTCCACAATCTGTTTTTCTCTCTGTATTGAGTCCTAGGAGCGACGTTTCGCTTGATCACATGGGAGCCAGAGCTGCTAGAGTCACCAGAGCTTCGTCTCTGTTGGCTGGTCTCCTGTCCTGTCTTTCTCCTGCTCGTCAGCCGGCCTGACTAAAATGACCACAGTAGAGCCGCCAGCATCTGGCACATCTTAAACTCTACCTCTCATTGTAACAGAAAACCCACTGGATGGTTCTACTTTTACTAACTCCTGGATTAATCTGAGTCTTTCTGAAAGATGTTCCAAGCGCCTTTTCTTATTAGCTCTGTCTTTCTCTCTTCATCCAGGATCGACCAGAGAACGATGGACGATTTATTTAATACTGTTAGGACTTGTGTGGAAATCAGGTGAATTTTAGGTAAATTCTGTGCATATTCTAAAGGTTTCTAAAACTTTCAACCACCACTGTAGGTTCATGATATTTGGGCCAATGTTTCTTTGTCATTGTGTGTAGGCCTATAGGTCCTCTTATATCACTGCACTACAGGTGGTGAAAAAATATTACCCATGATGAGATTCAGCTTGTCAATCAATAGGTCACAGTCTGAATAATACACTGCTCATAAAAACTGGACTTTGGTAAGATCTACTGGCGTCAAATGGATCCATATACCTTTACTGTCAGGCTGGTGGACGAACTAGTGAAAAGCTACTTATATTACAGTAGGGTACCTGAATAACTCTCTCCTCTTATCCAGCTGCACTCAGCTGGTGCAGACAAGCCTCGTGTGTGTCCTCTGAGGGGGCGGACTGCTTGCTTTGCTCTCTTCTGATTTCCAGTCGACCACAGTAACGCTGACTACAGTGTCTCTGCATTGTTAAGCTAACTGAACGGTCTTTACAAGTGTGTAAACAGTAATAACAGTACTTACTTTGGGCTGTATCGCCCTGCAGGAATTCTGTTGCCCAAGAGCGTGGAAGTGATGCGGAAACCGAAACTGATTTCCTCATACGAAGATCTGATGGGCGGAGTTTAAGGCATTCCTACAGCCCTGTACCTACGGATGCCCGGATGGGACACGGGGAAAAATAAACGTTAATTCGAGTGAACGTTTTCAAAGTCGTGTAGACTTTATATATATTTCCATCGTTCTCTCGTTTTCCTTTAATCATGCGCATGTCTTCTTTTTAAATGTGGTCACATGGTGCACAAGCAGGCTAACAGTTTCCTGAAGGTGCTGCCACAGCGCAGCCGCTTATACCACATGCACACAGTCATCTGGAGGAATGTTTAATTTCTCCTTCCACCTTAAATGGTGCCAGAATGGAAGTGTCCCACCATTTAAGGTGGAACGGGAAATTCAGAAGCCAACATAAACCTCGTTCCGCCTTTCACCTGGGAGCGCAAACCCACCAGACTGCACAACTGATCCATGCAGTAGACTTTGTATGAGATACTTCAGAATGTCAAAAGCAGCTTTTCAATAAGCTGGACGCCATGAGCATCTGTAGGGCCAGTCACGCACCGGACACCCTAGTCCACTGAAGAGAATGACCACTGCATTTTAGGAGGTGTTTTGAGGAGTATAGGGGTTGTGGGTGAATCATCTGGTGTAGCAGCGCACCATTGAATAGACCCAGGCTGTATTGCATTGCAGACCCAGGCATACTGCATAGTAGTAGTGTGTACTGCGTACTCCATGCTGCTTCCTGTGTGTAGTGCAGTACAGTAAAAAGTTTTGACATACAGTATGTATACTAATACAGTCACATGACCAGTTACCTCACATTTACCTCAGAGCTATTATTACTGTATCCACTGTTTAGAGCTAGCTGCCGCTAACGCTGCTCAGTTCACTTGAAATACATTTAGCCTAACTGTTAGCTTCTGAGGCTCATTCTGATGAAAACATACCCCATTTTCTTTGGCTGAAGCAGGCTGAGCTGGTGAGGCCGCGGTGCATGATGGGATGCAATGTACTATGAAGATGGCTCCCCCTGTATACTAGAAACTGACCGGAGTAGTACACCATCTGGGTATCTTCAGTACACTACATATTTACAGTTTAGTCACATACTGCATACTACTTTTAGGCAGATTTAGTACAAGTAGTATGTAGTATACTATTTGGAATACAGCCCCAAATAGCAGGCATATTCAGTTGGTGATATTCACTTCATCAGGTAAACACCCCCACTGACTGTTTGTCACTGTTGTTCCACCCTCGGGCCACCCAGATAACTGTCCAACACACCAGTTTTTAAATTCCTCAAACTGATTTGAAATTTACACAGACTTTTCATTTGGAAACTAAGACAAACATTACAATCCCCTTAGAGGAAAAAAAGAACTAGGCCTGATATAAAATGATTTAGTTGAAAATTTCACTGACACTAAAAGATTATTTACTAAACCAATTTATAAAGAATAACGAACATAAGAAAGAAGAAGAAATGAGTGAACTGAAATGTGAGCGGAAAAGAAGTGATGAAAAGTGGCATTTTGTGTAAGATTCTGCTTAAGCACTGGCAGGGCACTCCAAAAAATGCTGAACAAAAGACTAGCGGACCGCCATCTTTGCCGTTAATGGACCAATGGTGGTCCGCCACCCTCTCACTATTAGGGGACGCTGCACACCTCAAGCTATAAAGATTAAGCAGAACGTGATTTAAACGTAATTTTGGTTTCAGCTTTGGCCAAAAAATTTCATTTCGCTGCATCCATAATTATATTTAAACAAATTGTAACAGTAAGTATATTAATTATTTTTGTGGCTATTAAATAAACATTCAGAAATCATAATTGGCTTTTAATAACATCACAAAACAAATTTCAAATTAGTGATTAATAATGTTCAAATTATATATTCACTTAAACTAGTATTTTATGTCAACTGATAATACTGGGTGGCACGGTGGTGCAGTGAGTAGTGCTGTCGCCTCACAGCAAGAAGGGCCTGTGTTTGATTCCTAAACGGGGCATCTGGGGTTCTTTCTGTGTGGAGTTTGCATCTTCTCCCCTGTCTGTGGGGGTTTCCTCTGGGTGCTCCAGGTTCCCACAGTCCAAAGACATGCAATCAGGTTAACTGGAGATACTGAATTGCCCCTAGGTGTGACTGTGTATGTCTGTGTGTGATGGACTGGCGGCCTGCCCAGGGATAGGCTACAGCACACCCGTGACCCAGCTGGATTAAGTAGTTTAGAAGATGTGTAGACTAATATCTGAATAGTTACAGAGGAAGAAGGCGGAAGGACAAGTAGTTCCTATACTACACCATTGTTTACGGCAGCATTTAGTTTGAGAGATAGGATACACATCAGTCCTACTGAATAACTAAACTTATGCTATCAACACTTTTGTGCCAGAATCAATTCTGAAAAGTAAACGTCAGGATCGAAAGTATGGAAGCCCCTGATTAAGGATACGTGAACATGTAAATGCCTCACCTCAATCATTCATTCAGTTATTTATTCCAATGTTCCTTATACTGTGGTATCTGTACTCCCACAAGCATGCCAATGACGTTTGGGGTAATATAAAAAAAGTCTTATGTTTGACGTTTACACTTCATTTACTCTTTACTTCATTCTATTGGCTGTAATTACACAGATACTTCTCTGATATAGACGACACAAACAGCTCTGCTCCCCAACTCAGCGAACAGCGTTTAACATGCTTTATATTGTATTCCTGTAGTGCATTATGGTCTTGAAGAGATGAGGGAAGAAGCCCTGTTGTCATACGATACACATTGTCATACATTTTTATGTTTATTATAAAGGTCATCATACCTTTATTATAAAGGTGTTGTACATGCAGGGTGTTGTAAGACACAACTTTCCTTACAGAAACCTTTTTTCCAGATTTATGACTATTTGACCAACACCAACATCACACATAAAACTCAGAGGGCAGATGCAGGTTCACACATGGTTTTGGATAGTAAATAAAATGGCTATATTTATCAGCAAGTTTCTTGAAAGTGAATTCTTCCACATGAACACTTTGAATAAATATACCCAGAGGAATTAATTATTCAAGAATTATGACTGGTGGAATTCCCAGTTTAAAGTACAGATCAAACAGACACTGTGAAATGTGACAAAGATATCAGCATTTTATAGTTTGAAGTACAAAACAGTTTATTCAATGTTTAAGATAAAAATAACAGCTTTTGTTTAAAAAAAGAGCTTTGCTAAAAGGGCTCAGTGGTATGCAAAATACTGGCGTTTTGGGGTACAGCTGCTAAGTCACTCACCATACTGGCATTGATGGTAGCTTGAACAGGTAACACTTTTTCAAAATGTTTGGTTGTACAGTTCTTTTGGAATAGCTCTTTTCTAGCCCTGACCCACAGGAACCCTCTGTATTTCACACATTGGAACTTGGCATTATTTATTGGTAACATGACAAATTATGTCACAATGTCTTTTGTGAGTACATCATGGATATCCTCAGCATTTCAAGAACAAGGAACAACCGCATGTTACATTTGGAGGGAGGAGAATTAGCACTGTTTAGAATTAGTGCAGCACAGTATGTAAAACATTAAACTGACTTCTTTTCACCTGCTCCTCTTATATATTATGGTTCCAACATCAGACGTCAAAAATATTGTGATATTGTGTGTCATAAAAATGTATCCATACATTTCCATACGAAGTGTTGAGGTACAATTTTGCCATATTGCCCAAACCTACATGCTAGCTTAAGCAGCTTGCACTCCTAAGAACATCATTTACAGTGCAGTGAATGAAAAAATAAGACCCACTGAGAGTAACTATAAGGTCTGACACCAAAGTTTTTACAGGAGAGAACGAAAACCAAGACATTTCACATATAGTACTAGGGTGGATTCGGTATTATGGAACTGCAGAACATAATGAACATACAGATGAGTGCATAAAGCATCTTAGTAAGCACCCATAGCAAACGTCGCATAGCATAACAGAGCCACAGGACAGTTATCTGGATATGTGCCACACATTAGGACATGTGTAATGATGTCTTTCCCACAGACGTAAATGTACATGTTATGTACATGTACATAAAAGAAAGTCACAGGTTTTATTTAATTTCCCTCTAATGTTACTCTAGTGATTTAATTAGATTACTTACAATGTTTCCCTTCTCCTACTTAAGTGAAAGGTGAAAAAGGCACAACAGCGCCTCAGACGGCTAAGGAGGTTTGGACCTGGTTTAGCTCATCTCACCAAAATCATCTAAATGATGATCTGGACAATCATCACTCTGCACTTTACATTTAGCGTATTTATACTTGCACATATAGACTGACATACTGTTATCTTCATCTATATTGTATATCTGTAGTGTATGTTTATATATATATATATATATATATATATATATATATATATATATATATATCAATATTCTATACCCTGCATCTCTCATCTACCTCAGCCTTACCATAGTGCTATATGGAAATATGCACATCTGGATATATCATAGGTTTTATTCATAACTTTATATTACTGTTATATAAATATATATAATTTATAATGTATATAACGATAACAGAGATTTTGTGCTTAGTATTGTATATATTTATTGTCTAGTGTATATTTTTTGTATCTAAGTACTGTAAGGGACTTCGCACCTAAGTTTTTCACTCACCTTCACACCTGTGAAAATGTGACGTGACAATAAAAGTGATTTGATTTGATTTGAAGTATAGTTTAACAGGTTATAGCTGAATTTGGAAGGGAGGTTTCATAAAGTGTCTCTTATTACCTGACACCCCGTAAAATCAGAACCCACCTTTTTAAGTAGAAAGAAATCTAAACAGTAGTGAGAATCCAAAACAGTGATTAATCTTCCTATGTTTCATATTTGCTGATTTTAGCATAGAACATTATTAAATAAAATTTTTAATGCTCTGTATGAACAGACACACTTTGTTAACCTTCATTCTGATATTCCATGTTTATCCTATATTTATTCCAATATCCACTTTCCTGTGCAAAAAAAATTCTGTCATCACATCATTTGGAGTCAGATTTGGAGTAGGACTGCCATCATACAGCTAATCATGCTATTTAACCTACAGTTCATATTGCATTACCCGGTTCATTTCCCCTAGGGATCAATAAAGTGTTATCTCTTATAGTTGACAAAACACTGCAACAGCCACTGCTGACTTCTGAGGGTTAAATTTAGCTAATTAAGCGTCTTCTGTGACCAGATGCTTCCATCTTAAATTCGGTCGATCATCCCACCCTCTGTTTTTGGCAAACTTGAAAGCACTTTCGAAAAGGTCAGGGAATAAGGCCATCAGGCTTATTTTGTTTGCCTCCGCAGTGCTACACAAACAGAAGGGAATTTATTAGCTGTGATCCAACACAAAATCATGAAGTACGTTTTATATTCATGATGCATGTTTTTTTGTACAACTCACTAGTGTTCATGCAGATTCCGTATGAATCGCAGTAGAGCGAGGGTGTTCTCTGTGTAGCGTGCTGCTGGCTTCTTACCATCCAGATTTTTTACAAGCTCAGCAGGAAACTGTGGTAAAACAAGTGTTGTAGTTGCACTTGTCATTAAAAACAATCAAAGAAATATAAATGAAAGTAAAATATATAAATATATAAATATGGATATAAATATAGATGTAAATATAGATACAGATGAAAATATGATAAAACAGCTGAACTAATAAAACATTGGGCGTGTGTAATGAGCAGCTAGATTGACAGCTCTCTGCCCAATACTTTTAGCATGCTCCACAACTCAAACAGTACTAAAATCATTATCCAGCTTTTGTGTGACGGTAACTGGACGAAAAAGATCATGGACAATCAGGTGTGCAAACTGACGAGCAACGTTCATGTATAAATGTGACAGATCGATACAGAGGAGGTCCAACATGCTAGCTTTTGGATATGCTTGGTTAGCTTTAGCTTGCTAAGTTCTCTGACTTTAAATCTGTTTGGTGTGGGTGGAGCAAGAGACATCAGCCTTGTAATACCCAAGATTAGAACTGCCCAGTTTACATGGAGAGGAGAGAAATGTGCTGGAATACACAAATATATGTGATCCTGAGGAACAAGATTGAGTTAATTAGAAAGAAAACACAGATTTAGTTCCTCAGAGGCTTCAAATCTCTTTGAGGATTTCCTTAAATTAGAATATTGCAAATCTCATTTTGGAAATACTTGTTCATAACCTTAACCATCTCCACCAGCCGCCATGGGCTCAGGATAAAATCTGTATCACTATTAATGCATGTTGGAGAGGCCTAATGTCAGTGTTAAAATAAATTTTTACTGAGTTGTAGTCAAACTCACCTTTGTTTTCCACTCTGAGAAGGTTTTCCCCACTGTCATTTGCTCAATGGAGCAAAGGAGCTCGTCCTCAGGATTGCGATAGTTCACCACCTCATGCTCATTCCCAATTTTTTTTAAGTAGTCTACCTTCCTAAGAAAATATGAAAAATATAAAAAGTAAAACACCATGCAATATGAATAGACTATTTCCAGCTGCCTAATTTAATTTCAATGTATTTACAAAGAAATTCATCAGGTTTTACAAAGTTTCTACACAATTAAATCACTAAGATGTAAACAAAGTCACTCAGAGTGGTCTGATTTAAAATTCACCATTCTAGAAAAAGTTAGAATTGTTCACAGCGGTGGCAATAGGAACCAGATGTTTTATTGACTCTAAAAAGCCCCCTACGGGAAGTTACTTACATGAAACCGTTCTTATTACATTATCCTATGCCATCAACACTGTTTTATGGTAGTTTTCAGAGATTTCAGATTTACAATTAATATTAGCATTACATATAAAACTAATGACTTATGGCTCACTGGTTATTTTTCATAGTAAATAAAATGACTATAATTGTGTTACAGACACAAAAACTCCCAGTTCCCATCACCACCACTATAATGAAATCTGAGGCTGTAGCCCGGTAATAAATGTGAGCCCATTTCACACCACTATGAATGACTGTTTACATCCCAATTATTGTAACATGCAAAAAACTGTAACAAATGTGTAAAAATGACAGTATATCAGAGTCTGTCTGATTATCCAACAATAGCAGCATCTAAAGGTGTTTGTGTTTGTGTAGTTAAAGAGTGAACCTTTAAATTTCCCATAACTTCATTGTCCATCATAGAGTAACAGGTTACATAGTTTATAGACCAGCAGTGTGAATCAGAATCATTTCTCACATTTCAATGATTTGTTAAAACTGTGTCTTACTTTTTATCTGTCCAAAAGAAGGGATGAGCGAGGACCTCCTCTATGTTAGGTCTCTTCTGTGGATCATGATTGATCATCCACTCCACCAGGTCCTTTGCAAGGTCATCTTTCAGATGTTCCAGCGAGTACTTCCCTTGAAGAATGTTATACTCACAAAAAACACCTTCACCAAATGGATGGTGTCCAACAGAGAGGATATAATATACTAACATTCCAGCGACCTAAAGCAGGCGTGACAGTTAACATCAACCACAATTTATATTCATATTAGTTTTACAAAGAAAAATAATATCAAAGTAAATAAGTAAAACTATCTATTATATTATATAAATCTGAATATTAAATTATTTCAGTAACAGCACATTACCTGAATGTCAGAACTCCTCTTATATGTGCTGTTATTGTTCTCTAAAGTCTCCATGGCTTTCCAGCACTTTGTTCCAGCAGCGCTAGTACGCAAAGTCGTTTCTTCTAAATTCAGTCTCCGGCTTATACCAAAATCAGCTAGTTTTGCTCTTTCATTTATGTCTGTTGGGAAGTAAAAATTATTATTACATTGTAAACGCCTACAACATGATTTAGTGGTTGGATATGTCATTTAATTCTTTCACTTGTTAAGAGCAGCAAGAATAGCTCCTACCAATCAGAACATTCTTAGGTTTGATGTCCCGATGGAGTACTTTAATGTCTTCCCTGTGAAGAACTTTCAGGCTGCACAGCACCTCCTTCACAATCTTCTTCAGGACAGTTTGTTGCTCACAACTATCTTCTGGCAAATGGTCTTTGATGTATTCTTCCAGTGTGTACTCACAAAGTTGAAGTGCAAGATATCCAAAGTTCTCATCTTCTGCAAAGTCCACATATCGCACAATGGAAGGACTGTCATCAAGCTCTGGATGCCGTAAAAGCTTCTCTTCATTTTTCAGGTCTTGATAATTGGACTTGAGCATTCGTTTGACAGCTATCTCAGTGCCATCATCCCTCAGACCAAGAAACACCTCTGTTCCATCACTTCCTTTAGCTATCTGGAACTCTGGGCCAACACCAATCGTAAGACTCC
>CM067482.1:17471555-17532946 GCA_034552555.1 Semaprochilodus insignis
TGCTTGCTGCCCGATGCTATATTCTGTAATTAAATCAGGCTCCAGATCGTTCATCATATGCCACGTCTCTTTTAGTTCAAAAATATGTTCCTGTGACTCTGCTGACTTTCTAAATGAGGAGGACATCAGATCTGAAACGTATGCAAACTGATTTACTGATTACTAGATATTGTATATGGAGAAAAAACATGAACGAATAGTCGAATCGTCGGCCAGGACGGGCGAATCTGATTCGACTGACAAAATTCTGAGTCGGGTACAGCCCTAGTGATTACATGGAGATTTTGTGCAAAACTGTCATTTGTAACTGATAAATCATTACTAGACGGACAAATGCACTCGTTTCCTGATGAACTACATGAAATATTTCAACACTGCTGCCACATTTAACACTCTACTCCGCTATCATGAGCCGGAAGTGAGCATAGATGTCATTTTCACACACTCCTCTGGGCCGTATCTGTCGTTACCCGGTTTGAACTGGAAACCTGACTTGGGCTTACGCATGCTTAAAAATGATTGCCGCTATTGTTTTAGCCTGCTGCCTGACTGTATGGTTTAGACAACGCATATTGGACTCATATTAGAGTTAATGGAAACGGCTTTCTCTCCGACCACCAAAGCGAGCCGGAGTTTGCCTCGAGCCGTCACGGTACCTGCCGAGCTGCTTTGAGCACAAGCTTCGTCTTTTGTCTTCTTAGGGTGTGGACTGCTTGCGTGGCTGCCTTTGGTTTCAGTCCTTTTTTTCTTCATCTCCTGATGTCCACCTTTCTCTCTCTCTCTCTCTCTTTCACAGCCGCTCAGTGTCTACAGTGTCCCTGCCTAAAATACCTGAGCGGTCAAAGCGTTGTAAACGGAAACAACGGTACTCATTTTTGTCTGTGTCGTTCTGTTGGAAATCTTTACTGTCTAAATGTGTAGTCACAGACCTGCTGGGCGGAGTTTGTGTGAGTAACGCCCTGGAAACATTTAAAGATACACACAATGGAAGGCAGGTCAGAGGGGAAGACAACTCTAAGAGGGAGAGTAAAACAATATACAAGTACATGACACCAGGAGCCAATGGGAGAGTTTAGTTGTACTTTTCCATTGTACTTTTCAGTTTTTACAGACATTTTCCAGCACCATGCTCCCAGAAAACTGCTGTTTTTTGGGGTTTTTTTAACACTTTTTTCACAGTGTGCCTTTCAAACTAAACCAGCCCCATAGGATTGAAAACTGTATTGGTACATAGATGTAACATTTCTTAAACCTCAAACAGAGAGTTGTTTCTTCCTTCAAATACAATCAATAAAACAGCCTGATTTCAAAAGCGACCCGCCATTTTCAACTTGAGACTTGATTCTAGAGTGACACCAACATAAGAAAGAATAACTCACAGTCATCTTTGCTCATATTTCCATGAAAGCTGTATACCACCTGGGTATAACTGTTATATTTGTCCTGGAAATTAACCACAAAAACCACAGACACATACACATACAGACGCACTCACAGTAACACAGTGATAAATGAGATTATGTGCACAACTGATTGAACTGGTTGAGACAAATCTAAAACTTTTTTGTGCATGTGCAGGATTTCTCCTCCACAACCACACTAGTCTCAGACCAAACAAAAACAAACAAATCTAAAAACAATTTAAAATAAAAAACAAAATAAAAAAACTACTGGAAAATGCAGTCATAGGCTGTACACCTTTATAAATGGCATATGGTTGATGTTGTTCCATATTACAACTGCATTGTATAAGGACATATTAATGATAGTCAGGGGTCAGCAGGCAGTCATCCTCCTGCATCTATAAGTTCCAATCACCTTATCCAGGTTGTCCACACCTCTTTTGTTGTGGTTGTAGTCCAGGGTGATGGCTGGCTTTCTCACATGATAATGCCTTGTTCTCGGGGTTGTACTCTGTCCCATGTTCTTCTTCATAAACCTCCTCCTCCTCTTAATCATTATTCCTGGATATCTGAAACAAGAAACAGATCTACGGCCTGTTGGGCACTGAAATGTGCCCTCATGGTATCAGCAAAGACAGAACTGGGGGTACTGTCATCTGCAGCACCTTTAAATCCTCATAATACAGACTGCACTCATGACATTCACATTGACAGTAATTATACACTGATGAGCAAATCTCCATTGGCCAAATGTTGGCTAACCAATGCCTTTGAGCCAATCATTTTTCTCGTTTGAATATATATGAGCATATATAAATACAATTTTTTGCTAATTTCTCTTCAGTTCTGTCTAAATGATCTAGAAAAAATCGCACACTTTAAATATAAGATATGTAAGATATTTCAATATGTAACATTTTTACTTTAAAACATTCCAAAACTAAACTGACATCTGTGTATGGTGTTGCAGAGATATCTACTGAAGTTAGCATACTAACCAGCTAACCCCGGTCTGTCCTGTCCCATGATACCACTTGTCATCATGTTGATGGTTCTGCTCCTGGATAGATGATTTAACAACAGATAGAAACTGACTATGCCCACTAAAGGTGAGGAGTCTACATTGGTAGCTGGCCCAAAAATGACCGGAAATTTAGTTTCTGAAGATTATGAAGAATTTTTTGCTGCTAACTGAGATTATGTACATATCTCACAATGTGCAATTAGGCTGTTTTTGGCAAGAAAACATTTTCACATGTTCCACATTTTCAAGGCTGCAACATTTAGGCTACTTCTAGAGCAAGTACATGAAAACGAAGCAATACTGTTAGGCATTTATTTTATATTTAAGTAGTATTCAAAAACATACATGACAATCAAACATAATAGTAGCATTCGACAAATAAGCATATAAATGGTTGGTCTGAAAAAAAAAAACCATACAACAGAACAGTTTCAAATACATTATTAGGCTAAAAGTGGAACTATATGAAGCCTTATGGATTTGCGTCGGTACTGTAAGTCTACGACTGAAGATTATGGTCAGCTTGAACGTCTTGGGCATTCAGAACTGAACAGCATGCTCTTACAATCTGCAATGGTATGCTGAAGGTTAAATCTGTGTTTACATTCCACTTTGCAGGTAAAAAGTCATTTTGTTTTGGCACGCTCATATTCCGAGCATGTTTGACATTCAATGATTTCTCAATAGATGGCAGAAATGCATGATGTATGATTTTAACATACTAGGCATGGACCAGTAATCTTCGTCCTAAAAGCATGATAGCATGATGGTGAGTCAAGGAACTACACATGAAAAAGATCAAGAAATGTAATGAAGGATTAAATGTTTAAAGGTTTGTGCTTTTTATGCTTTTCCCTGTAATTTGTGTTATTTGCTTTTGACAGGATGTTCTTATTGGGTGTCCCATTAAGTCTCTCCGTAGTGCATGCATGATCTCTCAGCACCATACAGTCATATGCAAAACCCTAGAACTTGAACATGAAATAACATGACCTGTTGATTTTCTAGGTGACAGTAAGTTTGCACTTCTTTATATATCAAACATATTAAATATGGCATTTTGCTAGCCTATATAATGTAGAGGCCACATTTTATGGTATATTTTCTTCCGGTATGTCACATTCAGTAAATAAACAGTGATTGTATAAAATAGGCAGAAGTGTATTCTCTGTAGATGCGTTAACGTATTTCCACGTAGAAAATCTACAAAACAAGGGGTGCCCAAATATTTGCATATGAGTAGTGTGAGAATAAAGCCCAAATATGGAGGGTGATGAATGGTCATAATATAAAATAATTCCATGAGGGGATTTAGATCAGATCTAAATGTTCTCAACGCTCAACTATGATCTTGTGGTTAATAGCTGTATTGGCTCCCATCAAGATGCATTTTGTGCCAAACTGAAATGCAATCACTCCAGTCCAAGTATTCACTCAACCATCCAAATTGTTGAATTCAGGTGTTCCAATCACTTCCAAGGCCACAGGTATATAGGACCAAGCACCTAGGCATGCAGACTGCTTCTACAGACATTGGTGAAAGAGTCGTGAAACCAGTCGTGAAAGTTCCTTGCTACTAAATATTCCACAGTCAACTGTCAGGGGTATTATAACATTGGAAGTGACTGGGAATGACATCAACTCAGCCATGGAGTGGTAGACTGCATAAAATGGGGTCAGCGGATGCTGAGGCGCATAGTGTGCAGGGGTCCCCAACTTTCTGCAGAGTCAATCACTACAGACCTCCAGACTTCATGTGGCCTTCAGATTAGCTCAAGAACAGTGCATAGAGAGCTGGGATGAATTAGAGCAGAGACTGCGAGCCAGGTCTTCTCTTTCAACATCAGTTTCTGACCTCACAAATGCGCTTCTGGAAGAATGGCCAAAAATTCCCATAAACACATTCCTAAACCTTGTATATATGTATATGTGTGTGTGTATTACTCATTATCATGATAAATTAAGTCACAATGCAGTATGCTTTTCTGAACATAGTGTTGTCAGAACTGACCAACTGAGTGCTTCATTATAAAGAGAGCAATATTAGTCATATTTAACTAGATTTAGTGCAACACAGTATGTATGAATACTGAATAAAATTGCATTCAAATTTTTGATAGTTATTTGTAAAATGTAGGACTACTCGTTCTCAGAAGTCTGAAAAAATTAACTAAATGACATATTGTGTATAATGCTCTTTTTTTTGTTTTGTATTATACAATATCATGTAATATATTAATTATAATTAATGTAATATTTATTTTAAACACCTAACTGCTGAATTTGATGTCACCTTGAAATGAAATTAGGCACAGCTATTTTGTTTTCCATTGAACGATACTTCAAACATCAGTGTAATGGATCTCCTCATTTTGGCGTGCTTTCCGCACGTCACTCTTTGAGCTCAATTTACAGGTGCAATGCATTTCATAATTTTCACTGTTGTGACCTCATTTCACTGAGAAATATGCACTTTAAGTACTGCATGGTGAAAAGCAATATAGCTGTGCACTAATTACATTTCAAGGGAGATTGTATTCAGTTCTGCCACACATCCAGCAAATCCTCATGTATTGTTGTTCAGTAAAGAGGTCAAACAACAAGATGATTTAATAGTGTGTTTGCTTTTCATATTGACACAGCGTAATGCCATGTGTGCCCTGTGTTTCACCCTTTTCAACTGTAGTAACTGTATTTGAATATGGCACAAATTCCTCTCCCCTGGATGTTAATCAGGTAGGAACCATTAGTGGGACAGACATGGTGCTACAACCTAAATGCCTGATGTGGAGCTCCAGCAGGCAGTTGTGCATATTTTCCTGCAAAACAGAGGCTCTAAGTCTCAGTCATTAGGTTGGATAAACATTACATGAGGCATTGTTGGATCCACCAGTACCAGAAGTAAGGTCAGTCCAAGGTCAAGCATGTCTATGATCAAGAGTTTAAGGAAACCTCAAAATACAAAATCGAATGACTGTGAACAATGTAAAATTTTCTGTACATCCCATGAATATCTGCACAATGACGCACCCCAAAACATGGAGGTAAAAAGTATTTTTTACCCATAATTCAAAGATGGCTGTAAGGATCTGCAGTCAGTTTCATTTGAAACCATTTCATGAGGTTATAGGCACAGATTCTATAAGTAGGTTTGAAGTGTTGTTGCAGCTGCATGGTGCCCCATGCTGCAGAAACTGGAGGTTTATAAGAAATCTATGAGATAATGAAATATAATAGTGAGCTTTCTGGATTCTGTATTTAGGTAAAACAGTATGGAGAAGTGTGACATAACAGACAGGCAATGATAATGTTACAGATCTTACTGGAATGAAAGAACAGCAATGACTGACTCACCAGTATTAAGGCAGCAGTGTGCCATATAGGAGATGATATGAGTTCAGTGCAATGCTGAAATATCAATGTTAAACAGAAGAAGATGCAGAAATAGTCTTTCTGTCTGTTCTAAGCACTAAAACTCAATACACTCATAAGGCAATGTAGGCATGTTAGTACTAAAGGCATGATTCAACAAACCTAGTCAAGAGTTTTCATATGTATTACAGTACTGCACAAAAGTCAGAGAGTGTACATTAATGTAGACTCAAAATGGGCATTTTCAGGAGACTGTATTCAGAAAAGGAGAAAAGACTGCAAAACAAGCAAAAGAATCTGCTGGTGTTCTCAGATGAATGAACTGACCACATCAGAACCCAGACCTCAACATCAATTAATGTGTTTGGAATGGCTTGCAGAAAATACAACCAACTTCTAAAACTGAACTTTGAAGGTGTAGAAAAAACATACCTGCAGAATTCATTGAAAAGCTGAAAGCAAGTCTGCCAAAAAGAATGGAAACCAATAAAGGCAAAGTGTGGACACACTGAACACTAAATAAAATGCATATATATTTTCTGCCTTTTTTCCTGCCACTGAAAAATAATGAACTTGTATTTAAAGCAACATTAACGATTTCCCCTTAAAAAGCATCAAAATCATTGTAATGTGGTACACTGATTTATATTAGAGAGAATACCATCTGTGTTAATGACACTCCGGGACCAGAACGCCTACTAGAGCACTATGCAATTTTGGTGAAGTAGGCACGATACCTCTTGTGTCGTCTCTGTCTCACAGAGTTTTGTAGTTTTTTCTGGATGCCAGAATGACAAGAAATTCACTGAACGCTAAAAAGTGTACTCAGTCTTTGTGAACCTAGTGCCAAATAAGCCTTAAAAATGTTGTAACCTCCTGTAATAACAATTCGGTAATATTACTCTGCCTGCTATTCAACATGGCATCTTTCTTTTCTGATGCTGTCTTTGCTAGTGTTGTGCTGAAATATCCCCTTCATATGCATGTGATTTGGGTATTTACATAGAAATCTGTAGCATCCATATGCAAAGTGACGTGCACGCATGTGATGAGACGTTGGATTTTTTACCCTTCAGCTACAGCTTTCCATGTGGGGGGAGCCAAATCATGATTTGTATTTTTGACAGTGGTGTAAAAGTGAATTGCACTCCTGTAGGGGCACCCTTCTTTCATAATGCTGCTTATTGGAGGTCTGACTGGGAATTAAATACATGAAGAGTGGTCTCTGACTTTTGCACAGTACTGTGTCTACTTGTAGAGCAAACAGGTCCTACATTCAGCAAATCATTTAAAAATAGTGCAAGGACATGTAAATGGAATGGGCTATCACACATACTGGGGTATTTAATGGTACAGAGTTTGACTGCATTGTAACAGTCACCTGTATGTCTTAAGTTAACATTAGAAGTTTTTCAGCATGCCTGCATTAAAATATAATTTTTATTGTTTATTTCTTTTTGCAACTCCATCATGCATGGTGCCACAGCATGACGCTGCATAAATGCCAAGTCCTTCTACATATTGCTAATTTTATATATGTAAGTGATTTGGGTACAGCTGCACCCATCACTATGTGTCCTCAGTGAATGCCCCCCCCTGAAGAACTCCTCCGCTAAGGTCTACCAAATCAACAAATAAACAAATAATTACATAAATTAAAACATGAACAGACAAATGGCAAGCAACATCCTAAGTCAATTTAAAACTTTATACAAATGCATGAACTACCATGTACCATACCATAAAATTACATTACATACCTGATAAAGCCTCATGAAAGTCACTTCCAACCAACCTTCTCCACATCTCAACATTTCCAAACCCTCCCCAAGCAAAATTTAAGGTTTCGACTGGAAGACATTGTTGGGGGCTGAAATGCTTCCAAATGGCCATTTGGACCCTGTGTCCATAACAGAATCTCACAGGCTCAGATCGATAATGATGTGCTCGAATATCTGCGTGCTACCCTTGAAGCTGGAAGCAAAGATGAAGTCCCTGCGATCTGTAGAGACCACGGTGAAAGAGCGTGGGGCTTGGATGTAGACTTCCTTAAAACGCTCGAAAATCTTCTTCTCCGCGTCCCACAGGTAGATCTGTGAGAAGGTGTAGTCACTACCTAAAGCCAGGTAGTACCGGTCTTTGAAGGAGAATGGTTGAAGGATCATGGAACCTCTTGAAGGAAGGGCCTGGACCTCAGAGAAATGCTTGGCAGTCCAGTGAAGGACTTTGGAGTCACCAATATATCGTGTCATGGCCAAGTAAATCTCCTCCTTAATCCAGAAAGCCTTCACAGCCACTACGTCCTCCATATTGGGAATTTCACCTTGCAAGCCAAACTTCTGTGCACTCTTGCTCCACTGGTAAATTACTGGGACTTGAGAACGACTGGCCAGGATAAGGTGAGCCTTGCCATCCAAGTCCACAAACTCAGCATCAGTGTCACGGTACCACTCATGCAGGGACTGGTAAGAGTAGAAGCCCTTGTCATTCCACTTATAGAGGGTTGAAAGACCGGCCTTAGAGCTGTCAGCTATAACAAAGAACCAATCATCACCAATCTGGAAGGCTTCAATGTCATTGGGCTTGGAGATCTTAGACACTTCAATGTCCTGAAACTTGGTGAACTTGCTTTGGTCTTCATCAAACTTGTAGATGTGAGAACCACCAAAAAGCTGAGCGACAATCACAAACACCTGGTTCTGGATGATCACCGACTTGCAGCCAACAATTGACTGACCTGCGGTTTGTAAATGAAACAAAGTTACACATTTGTGACAGACTTCTAGCTGTAAAACACTATGGTTCTAAAACCATTAGCAACTTATTAACAGAACAATTTTGCGTTTTCTTGAGCCAAAGATTAGTCTGAGTAATCCAATACGTAGTACACATCGTCACTTTATAGCAATGGATACACACTGTTCTTGAAGTATACTGACAAAACAGAAAACAACAAAAAAATGTATTTCTGGGAATATGTTTTATATAGCCAGGGTTATTGATCCCATTGTTTTTGGAATGCGGTTAGGAAGAGTTGGTGATATTGGTGATATTGTTTTTGGGATACGGTTGAGTTGGATTAAGGGTTGCATTGCTTTGGGAAAGGTGTTAAGTAGAGTTATTGGTCATATTGGTTTTGGTATATGGTCGAGTTGGGTTAAGGGTCGCATTGTTTTGGAATGGGGTTGGGTAGAGATATTGGTCATATTGGTTTTAGGATAGGATTTTGAAGTTATTGGGCTTATTGTTTTTTTGGAATGTGGTTATATAAAGGTATTGGTCAAAATGTTTTGGGATGGAGTTCGTGCTGTTTTCGAGATTGGGTTGAGAATAGTGATTGGTTGTATTGTTTTTGGGATAGGGTTAAGTATGGTCCCTTTGCTTTTGAGCTGTGGTCTGTGGTCAGAACAATACTGTCAAGATGTGCTGTGGTTTGGGAAAGCAGGGAATTCAGAGTCAAATGCTAGGGAGCTGCAGCACTGTGTCCCTGCCTCAATACTCCTTATTTAGCTATTTAGCTCACCAGTTAATTATCACATTGAAGGAGGTGTATTAGAGGTGAGAATACAAGCTGTGTTGTGGGGGCACTAGAAGGGCATTTAAAAATACATGATTTTAAGCAACTCAAGTTAATAACTGTAAATTTAATTACATATGCCTTATTCACAACATATTTTCCAAACATTTGATTGTTTTACCTTTCAAATGCAAAGCAAGAACATCAGTTTTGACTAATTGCTCATTATCCTACCTGTAATGTTGTCATAAGTCCTGAAGTTCATTTCAATGTGGTCCCATTGAAGCACCATGCAGCTCTCTATGTTAGGGGCAGCGATGGCCACATACACATCATTCTTGTGAGAGAACGTGTCCACAGATAGAGACTCAGTGGTCACAGAGTGAAGTGGAATGAAATCTGTTTGGGCAGACAATATTAGTTCAGCACTTGTCTACTATAAGCTCACCGTACAGAGAGCCTAGCCTGTTATCAAAGACAGCAGCAAAATCTCACACATGCGCTCACACACACATACAACCTGTGGAGATGCACTCGTTGTGGAGGCTTGTCATGTCATTGAGCCGCTTGCCCTTCATCTCCTCAGGGCCAGCACAGAGGACATCTGACACGGTGGCATTGGTGTTCTTCAGCCACGTCATCAGCCACTTAGCACGACAGTCACACTCGAACACATTACCTCTCAGGTCTCTGCAGGTGGACACACCAGGTTAGAGGTTTTCAGAAGGACACTCAAAAGGCTACAGGTAAGTAGTAAGTAGCAGGTATGACCGAAAAAAGCTCTGAACTGGCACAGTTTATCAATACAGCTGAAAATATCTAAAAGGAAACTGCTAATTAAGGTAGCAAACACTGGTGATATTGGGCTCTTCAGGACAGATCTTAAAGGTGAACATTGAGAGCCAGTGTATATTGAAATACTGAGATGAAACATTTATATTATAATCTAACAACATGCAAAATAGACAAAAACACTCATTACATTTTGCTAACTGGAAAAAAGACAATCCTATTGAATGAAGAGGCGTTTGGAAACCAACAGAGCAAATGAGCTAAGCAAGTTAATATGACTCATTAAAAAAGAGTTAGAATGTCCATCACTAGTAAAGACTAAAGTGTCCTGAAACATGCTCATCCCAAAACACAGAAGATTAAATTACTTTAATTCACCCCTTGACCCACAATCTAAAACAAATCACAAATGGTTCTTGGCTTGGATGTAAAGTAAAGAAAATATTCAGTCATTTTAAATCAAAACAAAAAGGTTTGTACTTATACATCTCACTTAGGGTTCTGCCATAAACCATTCACTCAAAGGTTCTTTAGGGAACCAAAAGTAGCTCTTTTAATGCATCACTCCAAAGAAACTGGTCAGCACTTTCATTTAAATAGTGTTAATAAACATTTTTTTTTTCATTCACTGCAGTTTCTTCTTAAAGAAGAGTAAAATGCAAGCTCACAGCTCTATTAGTGAATCCAGATCAACGAAGAGATCTCTTGGCAAGGCTTTGATGTTGTTGTTCGCCAAAGACCTGCAAAAGTACAATACACTTAAGTGCACCAGAACTGATTTGATGACATAGCTTCCTAGGAATTAAGAGGTATGAGGTAAACTTACAAATGGGTCAGATCTCTGAGTCCTCTGAAGGAATATTTTGACGTGGTCTCAATTTTGTTGTTTTCAATAAACCTAGAAGACAAGAAGTGAACAAATCATCCAGATTGAATCAGTACTTTGGAGGACGACTGAAGAATAGTGAGGCAAAGTGAGCAAAAATGTAAAACAGTATAGAAGTTTTAAAATTCACTACACCATCAGTAACATGATACCGAGTAATTTTAGAATTTGATACCTATACATTGGACTGAAACGGTATGAATCAATAATGGCATAGTAGGATAACGGTAACAGAAACGTTCATGAATCATTTTGCTGAATTAGTTCCACCTACCGGATCTACAGAATAAAAACCTGTGCATTCAGACCATAGCTATTTACACAGACTTCGTTATGAACTTTTTAAACCCAGGATATTAATTGAGACAAATATATGTATTAAAGATACATATATACATAACCAACATTGACATTAGCCAGTGTAAGAGAGGTTTACAGATTACACAGATTACCAAAGGGTTCTTTATGATTGCCCAGCATATTCAACACCTTGATCTCTGAGTCACTTTTGTTGGATGACCACTACTTGGAAAGGTAACAATGGTGCTGAATATCTTTCATGCATATACTATACAAGTTATATACTGTAGTTCAATAAATGAATAAAGGTTTTCAGTGTTATTATTATTATTTTTTATTTTTTTTGGTCTTCATTATCTTTTGTAATAATTCATATACAAATAACTCTATAAATAATCAAATAATTATAAATTATTTATAATAATATAAATAATTTATATACTAGTAATTTTCTCAAATATGTATAGAAATGTCACAGCAAAATCTTTCATAAAAACTAAACAGATGTTACATGACACAAAAGAAATGGAACTTACAAATACTCCAGATGTGGTAGGCCAGCAAACGCATCATCCCTGATTGTAGTAAGTGCGTTTGAATTAAGCAGTCTGTAAAAGCAAACAGAAGAAATAGACTTATTGCAAAAGAAACGCATGAATTAATCTCAGCAACTGTGATTACATCACAACAGCAGGCTCCTAGCCTGAGCAGTGTATAGCAACAACAACTTCGGTTCAACCTATTCGCAGTATCTGTTTTTCAGATGGTGATCTATTTTTAGCTTGTTTACAGTACTGTATATCACAGCGCTGACATTATGAAAGTCTTCAGTGAAAAGAGAAAGTCAAAGGAGACGCTGTTCTGTATAGAGACAGTGTCTTGTTCACTCTGACACAGTGACAGTCAGGGACACTGTCAGTTCAAGGGGACTGCTATCGTCGTAAACAACTGCGAATGAGAAATACGCCCTAAAGTGACCTCCTGTCATTGTGCATTAATTCATCTGAGTACATGGATGCTTTCAAGGTTGTAGGGATATCAGAGACAGTGAAGTGCAATGCTGTTGATATTTGTGTAATTACAGTACTAAGGTGCATCGTTCCCACTGAAGCAACATGCTAAAATCTTCAATAGTAGCTCCTTCATTGACTTTCTTCTACTGACCTTCAACACATATTATCAATATCTCCCAATAGCATCTTGGTTGTCTAGAATGACATGTTTCCTTCAGGAGACCAGTGGCCACTGCATGAGAACAGTTGCTTTCATTCAATTTCACACAGCTGATAAAAGAACTTTGTGTACGTGTGTTTCAGCTCCAGCTCTATTCCTGTCCACACTTATTCCTATAGTACACACAGCACTGCTTCAGTTATCCCATACACATAGGCTCTAAATTTAAAGAACATGAGAGAGCTAATCCATAGTAAGTAGTAGTAATAACACTTTTGCCCTCAAATCACAGCAAATCAGCATAATAAAGGCTATGGTCACAAGAAGACACTAAAACACAATGTCTATAACTGTCAAATCATCTACCTATTGTTACTCTACAGCATTTCTTATGCTCTATATGAAGTATACAAATATATAGGTTTTTCACAACTCAGTTAAAAGAGCTTTCAAAACACACTTATAAAATCCATGGACACTGATTATCAGTCAAACATCTGTGCAGTCAATTGAAAACACTGTTATTAAAGCTGCCTGTGAATTGCTTCACAAAATACAGTCTAAATATTTAGGATGTAAAATTCTTATGAATTGAGTGATATAGGCCTAGATCCGAACCGTTAACTCTGAATTATCAGTGCCTGAAATAGTTTGACGTCAAACATAGGCATCCTTCAGAAAGATTGAATTAATCAGACAAAAGGAACATAGTCTGATTAATTCAGATTCATTGTGTCTCAGCATACACTTTATTCTATACCTTATCTATACCACACAGTATCTACCCTGGCCAGACACAATCTCCTGCAGCAACATCTTATCTGTTTCATTACAGTGAGCTTTGTGTATTGAATGGCCGTGCTAGAAGAAGAATGAACACTGTTTGGTATAAAGTCTGTACGTATTATTATACAACGAAAGAGTTTAGTTTAGAGTTTCTAGGACCGGACACTTTAAAAAGAAGCTGTTTTTTGTTAGGTACTTTATTTTTGCACATGAAATGTGGGAGTGCTTGAAAAATGAACATATTTATTCTAAGGAAGTACTGAACTTTCCTGTGTTTACTATATGCACAGTAGTACGAAGAGGCTTCTAAACTCTTGTGACTGCCTGAATGAACGGTTCCTAAAATATTAAATAACTGTCACAATTATTTTTAGATGGTACACTGGTATTCTGACAATAATATTAAATTATTCAATTCATAAGTTCATTTCTCAAAATTACATCAGACTAATTCCAGTTCCAGTACAATGGACAGTTCACTCAAACATCATTATACCCAAATTCAAGTATCACTGTCTAAATACACATCAGATTCTATTTGCAACAACAAAAATAATTTTGTTTTAATGAATGACTGTACTCTGAGTCCAGACTTCCAGATTACTGGACGCTAACATTTACCTTAACATTTGTATGTGTAGGAATAAACCCCTTCTAATTCCTTTTGTACCTTTCACCAGCCTTCTAGTAGGACATATATACAAATAAACAAACTCAGAAATGCTGTTTGATTTGGCTTTGGAGGTGGTGAGTGTCTGTGTCATCATGTTTGTTTTTGTTTCTAACAAGATTAAAAAAGAAAACACTACTGAATGATCAATGAGCACACTTCTGTAGAAACACATAAAAGTAAGTGTGATGATGCACCAGAGCTACAATACCTGGGAAAACAAATGTCCAGTATACTGTGACGTATGGAATGAGGAGGCTGAACTGTTGGAGTTTTCCTTTTGCTAACTGATGAAAAGCTTTGGGAAGTTTAGAGTAGCAGTTTTTGTGAGTATGTTGTAAAGGGGCACTCTGGCCTAAAACCAGCTGTGAATATGTTATCTGTGACGTTATGGAATACTGTGTAGTAGAGTATCTCATCCATCAGTCCCACTGCTTTGTATCTTTGCATATGTCAATGTTCTCTCACTACAATGCTCAGCATGCATGCAATCATTAGAATTCCCCTGATTGCTAGCATTCAGCTGGCAAGCAGTAGGCTTAGCTAGGTATCATCAAAAGGGGTTGGGGAGGGGGGGTGTTACTAGACTTCCTACACCAGGCATGTTTACACGGGATGTAGTCAGCTTCAATTTGTCATTTTGGTGAGTGCCCTTTTAAGCTAGATCATATGTTATTGTTTGACACAGAATGAATATAAACCAGCTGTATAATAACAACAATAACATTTTATTTGGATGTTTTAATCTTAATAATGTTAATACTGTTGATAATAATAATGTTGATAATGATAACTGACAATAGGTGTAGATACAAGGAGACGCTACTAATAAAGTGCTGAATTAGTGTATATAATAACAGCAATAATAATAATAATAATAATAATAATAATAATAATAATAATTGTACTGTTATTGTTATTGGTTGTTATTATTGTTGCTGCTTTAGAGTTTTAGAGTGTTTAGAGTAAAAATGAGCAGGTGAGTAGTGCTGTGTCTTACAGGAGCTGGAGAGAGGGCATGTGGGCGAACATCGCCTCCTTCACCTCAGAGAAGGTCCCGTTCACGATGCTCCTGCAAAGCAAACGAGCATCGCACACGCAGTCAGCACAAGCAATGAAGACACATTTACATCGTCCCTACACCTAACAGAGCAACACTACAGCATTGCAGCCCCCTCGCTGTGGCGGGACCCCCGGCCTCGCTCCTCCATCACACTGCGCTGTGCTCTCTGCGGTAACTGCACTGAAAAGCCATCACATGATGCACCTCAGACACACAGGCGTTAGGCGAAAACAGGTCTGCTTACAGTGAGCTGACATCGCTGGGGGTGTTCCGGTGGACGTACGAAGACCCCACACAGATGATGGACTCCTTGGAGCAGCTGCATGATGAAGGGCATTTGAAGCCCTTTTTCCCCGAGTGGACGGGCGGCATCAGCCAGAGCAGCATCGCCGATATTACAGCGCAGTGTGTAAGCGTGGAGAGCATTTTCCCTGGCCGGTGTGCATGTGGGAGCCCGGAGAGGAAAGACCTGAGCCACACCGAGTCAAGCCTGCGCCCTCAACTGCAGCACTGAAGCTCCTGACATCAGCAGTTCAGCCGCAGCTCCAGCTCCTCGCGCTCACTCTCATTACTTATTAAAGCGCCCAACACTGACGACTGCTGGCCAAACCACTTCTGTGAACGAGCTCAGCCACCATCAGCATTACCTGCAGAACCCATCTAGAACACGTTCTAGAACCACGTTTGGTTCCTTAAAGAAACCTTCCATTTCGGTGAAGTTTGAACTTTGGTCCATTCTCTGAGCTTGGATGAAGAACTCTGACAAAAACCTGCACAGACCAGCAAAACCAGCATATGCTGTGTTCTGGATGCTGATATGATGGTCAGCAGCAATGGGAGTTAATATGCTGGTGACCAGCAAAAATAGTATACGCTGTACTTTGATGCTTATATGCTGGTTTAGAATGTAGAGCCATCTGCCAGTTATGTTTGAACACCTAGGAATTTGTCTGCAGCATTTACCCCATTTGTGAAGGGAGCAGTGAGCACACTTTCTCAGAACGGTGGACATCCCTGTCCACAGCACCAAGGGAGCAGTTGGGGGTTCATGGGCACTGTTGTCCTGTCAGCAAACTGGCCACCCTCCAGTCACAAGGTTGGTTCCCTAACCTCCAGCCCACGACTGCCCACCATAACCAGCTGGGCGACCAGCTAAACAGTACCAGAACACCATACATCACCCCATACCAGGTTAAACCAGCATAGACCGGTTGGTTGTTACTCCCCCACCTCCAAGAGTACTAAAGACTGGGTACTTACTCAATAGCAGTAGAGCAGTAGAAATTCCAGATTTTATTGTTCCTGAAGCTTTTCTTCTTTATTAAACAGCATTTAGCTGTGGGACCTGGATGCATTACCATCAAACTGGAAGGTTCTTTACAGATCAAAAGTGGTTCCTCTGTTACAGTGGTTCTCAATCCTCAATCTTGGTTCTGCAGTAGCACTGCCCTGCACAATTTAGAGGTTCTCCTACTTCTGAAACGCCTGAAACTAATTAACAAGCCTGCCCTTCCTGAGTTGAATTGGGTATGTTGGAGGGTAGTGTTACACCAGAACCACAACTGACAATCTCAGAATGCATTGTGTGTGTATATATATATATATGTATATGTTATATATATACAAAGGGTGAAAAGAGCATGTCGTGAATCAGATGGACTATAGTCTGTAACTGTAAAAGTACAAAGTGCTCCAATATGGCAAGTGGAGGTGGACAATGAACAATGAGTGTAGAAGGTGTTACTAATGAAGTGCACTGATGAAGTGCTGGGTGAGTGAATATAATTTTCCATTATAGAATAGCAGCATGGAACAATGTTAAAATGAAGCCCTCTAGTCGACTTGAAGATCTGCCAATGAGCTCCATGGACAGAGACAGAAAGCTCCTGCTTTAATGCTTTTTGGGCTTTTGTACTCCAAGCAAATATTAAGGCATACACAGTGTTCTGACACAGAACCAGGCTAATGAATGTAATAGTGGTTCTGTTATGAAGCACTGCAGTGATACTGATCAATATTACATAATTATTAGCTGCACATTTATTTCTAGCTCTGAGCGGCTCTCTGTACTCACGCTCTGAGTGCAAAGTCAGCAGCTGACGAGTAAGCAGTACATAGAGTGATGACAGGAAATGAAGGAGTGTAGCCTATAGATGGAGTAGAAATAAAAAATGTTGAGTCAGCATACAGAAAGTAAGAAAGAAAGAGAGAGATGAAGTAGGAAGTGAAACAATACTGGCATAGTAGGAACAAGACAACTGAGTCAGCAGAAACAGAACTAGAAAAAAGAGAGCAAGAGAGAGAGAGAGAGACAGAAGACGAGAGACATAAGAAGAGATAAAGAGTAAAAAGAGTGAGATAAGGGAGAAAGATTGGGAGAAAGACAGGAAGATGGAAAGAATAAGAAAGAGAAAGAGAGAGGACGAAGAGAGAGACATAGAGAGATAGAGATCTAGATATAGTGATGGTCAGACAGTGGAAAGGAGGTGATACAGCTGTGGAAGAACCAGCCTCTGGTTCACTTCTGTACATGAAATCTGTCTAATCAGGTTCCTGAGATCATGTTGGGATTGGTTTTCATGCATGTACACTGTCTCCCTACCTTCCCTCCATACATCACCCAGATGATGGTAGTTAAGGACAGCTCTGAGAGTATCAGTTGAGCATGGATGTGGTTCTTTATGGTTTCTGTAGAGCATGTGTTCATGAGTGGAGTTAAAATGTCCTGCTAATAGGGGAGGAGAGGAAAAGAGAGAGAGAGAGAGAGAGAGAGAGAGAGAGAGAGATGGTGAAAAGTGACAGAAACTGTGGAACATTTTCCGGAGAATAGTAGTGGCTGATCCTCTGTGAATTATTAATATAAATGTTGCACATAGAAAGCCTTAGAAAGTGGTAGTAGTGCTGACTCAACACCTCTGACTCAAGGACAGATGCATTCAAACTAACCAGCAAATAAGAAACTCCTACATCACTGTATACACTTTACCTTATGAAGAAAATGATGGAAGTGTTTCTAATTTAGCGCAATATTAACCCGGCTATGCTTTAATGTCACTAGTTTACTTTCAATATGAATGATAGTTCTACCTAGAGCTAAAATAAAGTTTCTATAAAAAACCAGGCTGTGTAAAGGAGGACCTATTTCTGTGTTTCCCCTTTTCTTTAGTTTGTTAAGTAACATTTTGTGCATGTAAACAGTCTGCAAAGTTATAAAGCCCAAAGTTCATGCCAGATAGAGAAACTCTCTCCTACAAAAACCACTTTTCTCAGCTGTCTGAAAAGTCTTGTTGGAGCCCCAGCCCTTTTCTTTGTTACAAGGTGACATCATCTCGTAACACATTCCTTACTGCCCGCCTACCTGCAAGCTTGATTTGTCGATGTACAGCACGCAGAGAGCACAGAAGGTCTACAAACTTGTTTTACCCGACTTTCAGGATCGGGCTCTGGCTCTGGCTCAAACTGATACAGTCAACTGACGCCACTGTAGGAATAGCCACAGCAGTGTGGGAGTGGAACATGTAGCAGGGTGCCGCTCTGGTTGCTCTGTGTGCGTTGACCAATCAGAGCACACCGGGCTCATCGGGCGGTGAGGCTTAAAGACACAGCAGCTCAGAAGCTCTGACAGAGGCAAAACCTCCTTTTTCCCCCCTTGGATATTACTTGACTTGGCTATTAATGGTAGCAAATGTCACATGGTTGGATAAGCCTTACAGAATGCTATAATGTGTGGTTAGATCCGCTAGATAATGTTTATGATGTTGTAGCTATTTGAAACTAGGTTTTAAATGACAAATTACAAGCATGCTAATGTTGACTCGATTACACCACTTAAAAACCACCTGGACATTAATAACACACTCGGACAAAAACGTCTTTGTGTGCTGCAATCCTCATTTAATCAAAATCATCCATCTGCCTACATCCTGTACAGTCTATCCAAGCTCATATGCAGAACACTTCAGGTGAAAGAATGCACTTGTAGGGAGCATGAACATTCACTTTCTAAGCAGAAAGGTGCAAATGTGTGCTACCATTAAATCATTTTAGAATAAAGAAACATAATTCTAATGGAATACGATACAATTATTATTATTAATTTCCCTTACTAAAGACACAGAAGACGTTCCCCACCTCAGTGACAGTGTAGTACCTATAGTAGTAACTGTGGTAGTAGGTTCCAGGTTTCTCTCCGTATAGGCTTTACAGTGCCTGTTTAATATGGCGCTCTCCTCAGGCTCTGCTCTAGCATGCTGCTTTAATATGCAGTGCTATTGATCCAAAAACCTAGGGAGCCCACATTCCACTTCTAGCACTCCTTTGGTATTTCATCCACTGCATATGCGGATCAGTAATACCAGTGGGATGTATCAGCCAGGCTGCGTATCAGTTTCACCAGCAATAAGGATGATGTATTGCACAGGAATTAGCTCAAGCTAAAATGTTACTGAATCTGCTACAACATCGCAACATAAGGCTGCACTGTCTGAAAAGGGAATAATCTCGTCATAAATTTAACTGCAATGGGCAAACAGTCTCCATTACAGGCCGGAATTGTGTAGTATTTGATCTCTAAAGGAGTCATATGCCCCATAATACCCTATGAGACTTTTATGTAAAGATAACAGTTTATTGGAGTTTATAGATTGTTTATTGACTTGCAAAAATGTCCCAATTAAAGAGCTGCTGCTTTTGAGCACAGTATCAGCCCAAAGAATGACTTTTTCTGAACAGCGACAAGGCCAAGATAAAAGGAATGAAATGATGTAGTGTTCATACAAAAATATGCAACCAAAATTTCCCTTCTAATATTAACAGACGAATGTGTTAACTTATTATTGAAAATTCAAGGACTTTTAAATTGTAAGTCAAGCAAGTTATTTAGCTTTTTGAAGTTTTTGGAAAAGATACAAGTTTTCTTTCCAGAGCAGGCAGCTTCAAACAAATACTCTACTTTTACTCTTACTCTTAGGCTTGTCAGAAAGACCAACAATCTTCAACTAAAAATTCAGCACTCCTTCTAAAGCCACTCCTCCAGCAGGAAAGCTTACTGAGTCTTTTATTCTCTTCTGTCCACAAGAGAAAACCACGGAGCATCTTTTTAAGCTAGCATTTGATTCAGGGCACCGTTTGGTCATCTAATCCTTCAGATGGTGTCACCAGGTCACTCTTCTCCATGTTTCCCTCCTTCTTTAGGGATTTAAGGCACTTGTCCAGCCTTTTGATAGAAAGCTCCACGTCATTTTTGGTGATGCCGATGGCCGAAGCAGCATTAAGGTATGGACATGGGTAAGCATCCGAATGTGACATGAAACCACGGAATGCATGCCCACTCACAGTTTGGTCCATCCCTAGTGGGACAACCCTGAAAAACAGAACAGTAGAAATTGATTGAGGGACAAAGGATAACTGCTTTAGGGCCAGCTATTTTAACACACTGCCATCGCCTCTCTTTTAATGCCTGTCAAGAAGTGATCTTGACAAAGTGGTTTTGTAGGAATACAGGTCAGAGTACAGTCTCCTAAAAAGCAGAACAACATAAAATCTCATATTTATTGAAGTATTAAATTGAAGTCAAATGAAAATATGAAAATATAAAAAATTATTTAGAAGTGTAGACAAAATGGGACTCCTGTTTAAGACCTGACAGACCACCAAAACTGTCCCCATCAGATAAATAGTACTAGTACAGTGTGGCTGTGTATTGGAAAGATCCTGGCGATATGATGCATTTCATTATACAGGGGTTGCAATTCAATACACAGTGATACTGTAAGCATGGTGATATATCGTGAAATCTGCAAAGCTTTATTAATACTAACTTTAACAGTGCATCTTTACACTACTTGTTTATGTTGGACTGGAAGAGTCCAATCTAGCAGTCGGGTTTAAACACAACATGAATTGAACCACTGTCTGCCACCAATCTTTGCATATAAACTATTAATTAAAAATCTAGGCTGTTTTTGAGATATAATACAGCATCAAAAAACATAAGAGCCCAAACCTCAACATCACTGTATGTTTTTGGGAAACCAGCTTCTAAGACTGAATTTGGAAGGCACCCCCTTCAAATTTCTTTGAATGGAAACTTCAGTCAAGGCAGTGGTTGGACATACAAAATGCAGAAAAATGTATTATTAAATTAGGCTGTTGTTGTTTAACATGTTTTTCTTTTTATTAAAGCTGAAAAAATTTAATAAAAAAAACCTCAATGGTTCTGAATGGGAAAAGAAAGATGGGGCTGGTCTCTGATCACACAGTAAGGTAGGTGGGCAAGGCATTATTACATCCACCACTTTTACATCCAGTTGGAGTTCATCAACTTAAATATTGTGATATATCTGAAAAATATTGTATTTTATCAATACAATCCAGAAGCAAGCTAGCTAGTTACTCTAGTCTTGTCCTAATCTTACAGTAAGACTTTATACCTATTTATGTTTTCTGTCCTTCTGAAAACTAACTGCTGCATTAGCCTAACGCTAACACACTGCATTAGGCACAGGACTGCGTCATCAGAGCTATGCTTTTTGAAGTTAGCAGGCTCATTTAAATAACACTGAGGCTCTCTTCAAGGCCACTCAGCATCCCAGCAAAATGTGCTTACACAGACAAACTGCTTCCACTGAGACAAGCAGCTGTCAAGCCTTGGCATTTATGCCACTTCATCTCATGTCCTTCATCAGACTTCTCAAAAACAGCCCTAAATATTTCCATGTGCAGGTGCAGTTACAAGCAGTTTCCAGATTAATATGATATTAGAAAATGTCAGAGGCCCAATGAGTGTTGAAAAAAGTAACTAAATTAGTTTTAAAAGATTCACTACCTCAGAGAGCTCCATAACTACATAGAGCTACATTTCAAAAACTGCATTAGTAGATCCATTTGAAGTCCAGTAAAAGCATGTCAGTGGTGCATCCATTATGTCAGAGAAGCAGGACAATCAATAGAGAAGGTCTTGAGTATGTACACTGAAACCCATTATGGGGCTGGAGGGCAAAATGGACATGTAATAAAAACTTACCCTGTTTTGCTTTAAGGTTTTCAATAGATTCGAAATATCGACCTGACCTCAGTCTCAGTTTATGTATGTCTGACAAAACTCTTATTTTCATACAACAAAGAACATTTAATAAACATCCCACCCTCTAATATCTGCTATCAATGACGCTTCAACCAAATCAAAGAACCAAGCATTTCATTAGTGGATATATACAACCCAGAAAGAAGCGAGGGGTTATCTACATGAACATGGGTGAGATAAACACGTTTATTTCACTGGAAATAAATACGTTTATCTACAAACTGGATTTAATGACTTAGAATTAGTTATTTATGATTTCCTCTTAAATATTTATGCATTTCCGTCACTCACTCCATTTGCAGTAATGAGACTGGCAGTAATTTGAAATCCTGTTATTAATATTGCATTATTTTGGCCATAGCCCATAGCTGATATTCCATAATACAAGTACTCTTACTGCAGGAAAATACACTTCACACTAAAGGGACAATTTAGTTACACATTAATAAGCATAATGAGAGCAAGCTCTTTTTGTTTAATAAATAATGAAATATGTCATTTTAGTAATAAAGCAAAGTTAGCAGGTGACTACAGTGGAAATAGAAAATAGAAGCGTTCAGCATCTTTTTTTTTTTAATGACAGCAAAATAGCTCACCTGGCTCCGGACACCTGTCGGGTGAACAGCATGGAGCCCAGCTGGGTAACTGCTTTATCACAGCGAGCCTGAAGACCATCCAGAGACATAGCTGGGGAAAAAAGGATCAAATTTATACAATAAATAGCTTTTAATGTATAGCTTTACAGTTGGAGTGGTTAATTGTAGATACATGGATGAGTTTGAACAGCCTAACATAACATGTGTTGTTGACTTTCTAGATCCGTTAACACATCCCCTACAGAGAACACGTTTAAACTTGGCATATCTTCTGCAATTTTTGGAGCTCAAGCATAGTAAAGTAATGGGCAATTCTGCATTAATGTATTAAAACTCTTGTGATGTTCAGGGAATTTCTGACAGCAATAACAGCCTACGGTTCACAAGAGACACTGTTTGAAGAAGGAATTATGATTATTTCTTTTTTAAATTACATTATTTATTTGAACATTGGTGTTACATATTTTGTTGCTGGTTTATAAAACTATGCTTAACTTTTTGACTTGCCTAACAACACTCCTTAAAAATGGTAAAACTGGTGGCTTATTGCTTAACTCAAACCTAACGTTTCATCAGCTATGAGGTTTTTTTTTGCATCTCAATTCAGGCACTACACACTCAGATTCTACGCTACATATTAGTCGTGAGAAAACTTCACTAGAAACTGGATTTTTGTAGGGCAGTAATTGAACACAGTCTCAAATCGAATACTAACATTTTAAAATAAATGGACATATTATGGTGTGAAACCTCCCCAATATCCCAATATCTAAAAAGATAGAACATTTTCATTTTAAGCATAAAATACAATTATTGAAGTACAAAGACATTTGAGTTACACAAGTATTAAAATACAAGTCACTTTTGAAATTTTGAACTGCAGTGGCCTCTGCTGCCTCTTGCCGTTCTGGTACATATGGCCGCCTGTGGCCACAGAGAGCTAACAGTGTGCAGCGTTCCATGCTTCATTTCTCAGTGGTTTTAGTATATCATCTGGGTATTAACAGTAAAGTACATCCCAGGGGCGTAACCATGATCAAACCCAATTAAGTGGGGAAAGAACATTTATTAACCTGCAATTTCAAGACACACTGTTGTCATCAGTGGTCTGTAAAGTTGGTACTTTTCCTGCTAATATGGCTTGTATCTGACACACAAAAACTGTGTTGTTCTTCTTTGACCTGTCTGATTTTAACTCTGTTGTGTTGTCTTTATCGAGCTGATGTCATGCTTTAGTGAGGAGTGCTGCGGTTGGTCGATGTGCGGATGTATATTCTGCATTCCTATTCATGTGTATACAGTCTTGCTTTTGTCGTATATCACCACAGGGCAGAAACGTTGGTGGGTGGTTGTGTATCTTACCCAGTGATATGGGGTTGTGTGGCGTGTGTAGCAGTCTCTCTCCATGCCTTTCAGCCAGTGCCTTTAGTTCCTGAGCCAGGTGGGTGTACAGGTCCTTTAGGCCACGCAAAAGCACAGTTATAAATAGCCCCGCTCCGACTAGACTCAGCCTTTTTTTAGCTGTACACTGTTTACTGCTCACGTTGCAATTTTCCATCTGCTGGCCCGCTCTCTCCATCTGCCTCTCCATCCCTCTCTCTCCCTCTGCCTTTCTCTCTCTCTCTTTCTCTATTCCCGGTTCTATACATGGCTCACTTAGCATCCCTCCTTATGCTTTAGTGGCAGCACTGTAGCGGAAACAGCAGTGCTGGCAGCACTGAGATTCAGCACTGGGATCAATTACAATGAGACTACAGCGGAGCAAAAGATAAAACTGATGCAGCAGCGCTGGATAATAATCCAAGCTCCATGTGAGCAGATAAAAGAAGGGCTTTTTCATTATCGTGCAGGTTCTGAAGACACCATCACATCTATAAGCTGAAATGCCATTGTAACAGTACCATATTTATAGCTCAAAACATTGTAATTCAATTAATATGAAAATATATACTCTGAAACCGAACATGATGTTCTTTCTGTTCTAGTGACCAAATGCTAATAATTAAAACACATTCAATGCAAATACAGTAATGTTTCTGTTCATAAGAGGTTGATGCATTTTGTCCTGCCACTCCTGTAATATGCAAATAATCACTGCAGTTGTTCCACTGTGACACAAAATGAAGCAATCGAAAATAACGTATAAACAGAGCGAGTAATTAAGAATAGGTGTCTACCTATGAGAAAAGGCTGAAAGTGAGCTGCATAATGGTTGAAAGTGTCTGTGCATCTGCAGCCTGCAGTACTACATGGATTAGTGAGTGCACTGCAGTGGACTGCTGCGTCAGAAGCTTTGCACACAAGTACCACAGCTTTTTGGAAAAGCCTCAGCTTCCCCACAATCAATATATCCGAGCAGCTCTACCTTTGCTTAAGTTAGCCGCAGCTGCAACAGCGCAAAATTTCACTGTATTAGGAATTAAATTTATCATAGCAGTGTTTCACACTGCTCACCTTTCTCTCAGAGAGGAGTTTCTTATAGCCGCTGGCTCCCAGGGTGAGCAGAGTGATGAGGACGTCCAGGGATGGGGAGGCCGATGCACGACCTGTCAGAGAACGGAAAGTGGAATAATAAATCAGAATAAATCCAGGCAATGGCAACTTGGCAAAATAACTGTAACTTCTGCTGGAGTACTACTACAGTTTACAAAGCATAAACCAAAATAATTTTATCAATCAATCAATCAATCAATCAATCAAAATGCATTTATGTAGCACTGTTTACAACTCATGCTGTCTCAAAGCAGCTTCACAGAAAAGCCGTTTATAGAAAGATTGAAAGATTAAAAAATCTAAGAAAAGGAGTGTATAGATGTAAGGAACAGAATACAGGTCTAACCCCCCCGTGAGCAAGACAAATCATTTTATTCAACTACTTGAATAATCAATGGATTAATAATTGGCAAAATACTCAATAACTAAAACAAAATCAAAAGCTGCAGCCCTACATGCTTCATAACAAGTCTTTGGCAAACTGCAAGGTGTTAAAGGAGACAACGCTAAAGTCCCTATATATACACTGCTCAAAAAAATTTAAGGAACACTTGGAAAACACATCAGATCTCAATGGGAAAAAAAGTCATGCAGAATATCTTTTCTCATATGGGCTGGGTAATGTGTTAGGAACGAAAGGGTGCCACATCGTTTGATGGAAATGAAAATGATCACCCTACAGAGGGTTGAATTCAAAGACACCCTGAAAATCAAAGCGAAAAAGTGATGCAGCAGGTTAGTCCATTTAACCCAAATTCCATTGCAGCAACTCAAAATAGTACTCAGTAGTTTGTATGGCCTCCACGTGCTTGTATGCATGCCTGACAACGTCGGGGCATGCTCCTAATGAGACGACGGATGGTGTCCTGGGGGATCTCCTCCCAGATCTGGACCAGGGCATCACTGAGCTCCTGGACAGTCTGAAGTGCAACCTGGCGGCGTCGGATGGACCAAAACATAATGTCCCAGAGGTGTTCTATTGGATTTAGGTCAGGCGAGCGGGGGGGCCAATCAATGGTAACAATTCCTTCATCCTCCAAGAACTTCCTGCACACTCTCGCCACATGAGGCCGGGCATTGTCATGCACCAGGAGGAACCCAGGACCCACTGCACCAGCGTAGGGTCTGACAATGGGTCCAAGGATTTCATCCCGATGCCTAATAGCAGTCAGGGTGCCGTTGTCTAGCCTGTAGAGGTCTGTGCGTCCTTCTAGGGATATGCCTCCCCAGACCATCACTGACCCACCACCAAACCGGTCATGCTGAATGATGTTGCAGGCGGTGAAAAGGTCTCATCTGTGAAAAGCACAGGGCGCCAGTAGCGGATCTGCCAATTCCGGTGTTCTATGGCAAATGCCAATCGAGCTCTACGGTGCTGGCAGTGAGCACAGGGCCCACTACAGGACGTTGGGCCCTCAGGCCACCCTCATGAAGCCTGTTTCTGATTGTTTGGTTAGACACATTCACAGCAGTGCCCTGCTGGAGTTCCTTTTGTAGGGCTCTGGGAATGCTCCTGTTCCTCCTTGCACAAAGGAGCAGATACCGGTCCTGCTGAGGGGTTAAGGACCTTCTACGGCCTTGTCCAGCTCTCCTAGAGTAACTGCCTGTCTCCTGGAATCTCCACCATACTCTTAAGACTGTGCTGGGAGACACAGCAAACCTTCTGGCAATGGCACGTATTGATGTGCCATCCTTCAGGAGTTGGACTACCTGTGCAACCTCTGTAGGGTCCAGGTACCGCACCATGGTACTAGTAGTGACGCTGACCCAAGCCAACTGCAAAACTAGTGAAAAATCAGTCGGAAAAGATGAGGAGGACAAAATGTCAATGACCTCCACCTTTTAAACCGTTCCTGTTCTGGGGGCGTCTCATTGTTGCTCCTCTAGTGCACCTGTTGTTAATTTCATTAACACCAAAGCAGCTGAAACTGATTAACAACCCCCCTACTACTTAACTGACCAGATCAATATCCCAGAAGTTGAACAGAGTTGATTCTATACTCTGATTAAAAAGTGTTCCTTAAATTTTCTTGAGCAGTGTATATTGCCTGCGTACAAAATGAATTAATAAAACCTAGAAAACATAAACATACAGGAATTCGGGCACTCACCAGGGTACATTTTACTGATCTCCTTAATGAATTCATCATCGAAGCCAGCAATAATAGCACCTCCAACTGGGACCATGAAGTTTTTGTCTAAACTCTGAACAAAAGCATCGATTCTCCCCACTCGTGCTCCCTGTAAAGAAACTCTGTTAGCTGGCCTGATCAAACGTCTTAGCCTATTACAGCTACAATACATACTAATATCACTCAAAGAAAAAAACGCAGCACTGATCACCTGCTGTATGAGATGCATGCACTTAGATGACTGTACTCCGTAGGCATTGTTGACTATGTGAGGGATTTTATATTTGGCACACATAACTGCTAGCTCCTCCAATCTGTAAAACAAAAGACATAAAAGTGATATCCTTATCTACAGGACAATTATCTTGAGTTAGAGGGGAGTTTGTGCTCATGGGTGCTTTACCTTACTACTACTTACCTTACTAATGCTAGCACTGAAAATGTATGACAGGGTGTCTTAGGACAAATCACAGCAGCAAGGTTGAAGCCTTCTGACAGGGGTTCAGTGGTTGACTTATTACAGATGTACCAGTGGTTTAGTGATCAGTGGAAATGTTAATCTCAAAGCAGAATCAGCAATTAAAAACCCTGCATAAGACTCTCCTTCATTGCCAGATGAAACTAAATGCCCAGGTATATGTCCTTTCCACTGTATTAGAACAGCCCCAATCAGAACTCTAACTGAGCAGGTGACCTGCCTGTCAGGGACACGTGGAGCAAAGCAGGAAGTGGTGGAATGGATACAGAGGATGTTCTCCGCTCCCAGCTCCTCAATCTTCTTCTCAACTGCCTCCAGATCGGTCCTCAGTTCATCTCCTTCTAGAACGTTCTCAATGACCACTGGCTCAAAACCTGCTCATGTTACATCACATAAGAAAGACGTGTTACAGATATATCCAGCCTGATGAAGGACAGCTCTTTGCCAAAACAGACCAAGTTGATGAAGTTGAAAAACTAGTAAATGTTAGTCAGTATTTACAACTTCACCTATGGCCAGCATCATGACCTACTTTAAGATTATATTCCATCAAGTTCTGGTCAAAAGTTCCAGTCAAAAAAAAACACCAAGTACAATTCATTCATGCATTCAGTTTCCAGTATGAGAATAAAAAGCAGAACAATTACATCTCACAAACTACAAACTAGACAACTAAACATAAGCAGAATACTTCAGTAGTTAGTGTGTCCATCCTTTTTATTATAGCTCCCATTCTACTTGAGAGAACTGCTTTTTCAGTTTTTCAAAGACTCTGCATGGATATTTTTCACAACTTAACAATCGTTAGTTCTCAGATGCCCAGTTTCAGTCTTCTAGTGCAAACAGTTTCTGTCTTTTAACACCTTCCTGACAGTTCCCTATTCTTTCATAGCCTTGAATTGTTTTCACGTTACGGAAAGATGGACAGGAATGAATGGCCCTGTGATGGACCTGTGTGTTTTGTTTTTTTTTTCAGAATTTGGAGTAAGAGTGGAGGCAGATTCTCTCCTCTCTCTCAAAGAGGAAAGCTTTAAGTACTGTTTATCGGATAACCAATTTGATGGTCTTGGTGGTTTAGAAACATTTTTGCCAATTGTGCTTACTCTGCATTTAACCCACCCATGCAGTGAAACACCCACACACTAGTGAACACACACTAGAGGGCAGTGAGCACACATGCCCGGAGCGGTGGGAAGCCCTATACACGGCAGCCGGGGAACAGTTGGAGCTTAGGTGCCTTGCTCAAGGGCACTTTAGTCGTGTTCTTTCAGTTCAGGGAATCGAATAGGCGACCTTCCGAACAAAGGGTGGTTCCCTAACCTCTAGCCCACGACTGCCTCTAATACAGTACATCTGATCTCCTCAGAAATGTCTCATTTAGCCATATCAGATGCTCATGAGAAAGACATTTGCAGGGCAGCTAAGGTGAGTTTGGGTAGTTGCTTCTGTAAATGTTAATGTCTGTTTGAAGATGAATCGCTCATTTAATGTCAGTTTGGACTGGAGTTAAAGTGACTTTTGCACAGTACTGTACCTCAATAAAACAGCAAGATCAGTCATTGACTTGATATGTATCACAGTGGAGCAGTTTGTGTTATCTATCAGCAGGACTACATTATTGATGGTGTTTGTCTGATTGACCATTTGTTACATCAGTGATACCTTAGATTCCTGTAATACGAAACACGGATAACCAATTATTATATAATTAACTCTTACAGAAACCTGAATATCAATGCAGATCCCTAATGGAAACAAACACACATCAACTGTCTCATGAGTCAGGACTGTGAAAGTCGTACCGGCAGTGATCATGGATTTGAAGCAGGACTTCTGATCAATGCGAGGCCAAAGAATATATCGTGCTGCTGGTCTCCTGTGTCTGAGGGTGAGGAAACACAGTGTCAGGCTCATTCCAGTCGCCATGGGGACCACAAAGCATGAAGACACACTTCTAACGCCTGTGTGAAGAAAAGGAGTATCATGTTTCTGTATGCCACATGCAGTGACAGCCTTTATTCAGTGAGACCTGTTCAAACACAACAAGCAAACATTTTAGGAGCGCAAGTGGTTTAACATATTTTACACCAATCGTTTAACATTCACCTGCAAATTTAAGAACATCCAGCACTACTGAATTAGTGATCTTGTTGAGAAGACTCGAGCCGGCAGCTTTCGGCTGAACAGCAGCGATATCACCGGAGCGGCCAATGCCATGTATCAACCTGAGGAAGAGAGGACTGTGAGAACTTTCTCTAAATTTGAAGCTGCATTTGGTTATGAGTGTGAATGCAAGTTCAATTTATCCTCCAGTGTAGTAAAATTGCCAAGCAGAAGGTAGTTTTATATTTCTATATTTATTACATGTGAATACAAGTTACAAAATATGAATTCTACTGAGGGCTGTAAAGCTGTTGTTACATATTAAAGTAACTCTAATTTGATTATTTGGTATAAAACATAATATTGGTCAAATGTGTGGTTCCCATACACTTCCATTGGGGTACATACTGTAATAGCTAGTTCAGGTTCAAAATGGTCAAGTAAACGCAGAAACGCTTTGCTATGAGCACAGCAAAAACTGTCTGTTTATTGTTTGTTGTTGTTCTTTTCTTGAAACTGATATTTCACCTACTCAGGTTTGGTTGCTGGTGGCATACTGACAAATTGGATCACTATTTTGATTCACAGTACACATGCACAAATATAAAAAGTTTATTTCCTGGTTCTAATCGTTTTTCTCAGTGCTGTTCTTGCTCCACAGAGGTAGTTAATATCTAGAACATCAAAAATAAAACCTACCTGTAATGTCGTCTGGCTACCAGGCTGGACGCTACTCTCCCCTCCCTCTCTCCCACACCACAGTTTCCTAAGAAGTTGTTACTGTCCATGACTGCAAGCTCATTCAGAAAGAGCTCTATGGTGCTCTCACTCCATCCTTCCTCTGGACATTTCCCCTTGAACGAAGGACACAGGAAAGTAAATGAGCACTTTAACACAATTATGAATGTGTAAGATAATACTGTGAATATAATGTTTTATTTAATATTTCAAATACTGCGTTGCACTAAATCCAGTTAAACAGGACTAATTTTGCTGCCTATATATGAAACAATTCTATCAGTCAGTGTTCTACTGGCGATATACATGATATGATCAGAAAAGCATACTGTATTGTACAGCATATTTATATACTCAGCATAAAAAGAACAGCTGCACCGAAAAGGAAGTGTTGGATTGTAATGCTTTTCAGAAGGAAGACAAAAGGTTACCACACAAGGATTTGTTGGTCGTCTCCACCAAGACAAAAGACTCATCACTGAAGATAACCTGCTGCCATTCTGAGTCACTCCATGACAGTCTGGCATGATACTATTGCAGTCTTTGGCGATGTTGATGTGGTGTTAGGGGCAGTCGTCATAACGCTCTGTGTGCACGTAGTCCTGTGCCGTGCAGTTGTCTGCCAGTGGTGCTGGCACTAACAGGATGACTCATGGAGGGCTTCACTGCTCTCTGAATGTCCGCAATCGTGGCTGTTGGGTCACTCCGCATGTCGGAAAATTCATCAGCTCTCTCTCTCAGTGGTTTGTGTAGGACTCCCAGATCCTTCACATCGCTGGTGCCTGCCTTCTTCTATCCACTGCCGCCAACAGCGTACTCTGGTAGTATTCATACTACTGGCATGGCGTGCAATACATCAATAAGACAGTCAGCTGCACTGTCCACTTCCTGGAGCCCTACCATGCAACCTCTCTCCAACTCTCTCCAACTCTTCCAACCGATCAAATTGCTTTCAAACTCTTCTCCAAGGCATACTTCGCTTGCAAAGGCTCGCCCTTGCTTATGTCACATACACAGCTGAGCATGAAACTTGATGTCAAACCATGTTTCATTCCTTTCGGTTGAATCCTTCTGCGTGCAACAATTCGTTTGATGATGAGTGTATTAAACCTGCAGTGTTTAAAAGCCTGGCAAACCTGCTGCACCTAACAGAAGCAGATGAGCTACAGCCAGTAAACTTAATACAAACCGCTCCTATGTGGTACCTGTAAAATTGTTGATGAGTGTAAGTACAAGGCAGGTGAGACTAATGAACTGACAAGACTGCAGTCAAATAGAAGACTGAAGTTTTGTAATCATGGCATTACAAGGATTTAAAATGAAAAGGTCTTTAAGCTGGTTTCTTACATCAGCTGTGACATTTATTGCATCCTTATTAAATGCTTACTCTTAAACCACTCCTATCCTACCATTACATTTGGATATGAGGAAACCTGAAAATGGCAAAGAAACCTGTTATAATTGGTCAACAGTGGTAAAATTCGGCCGGCTTATATATATATATATATATATATATATATACATATACATACACCTTCTTGTATCTACACTCAGTGTCCATTTTATCAGCTCCCTTTACCATACAGGAGCACTCTGTAGTTCTACATTTACAGACTGTAGTTCATCTGATTCTCTGTATACTTTGTGAGCCACCTTTGACCCTGTTCATCAGTCATTCTCAACACTGCAGTAACACTGATGTGGTGGTGGTGTTAGTGTTGTGCTGGTGTGAGTGGATCAGACACAGCAGTGCTGCTTGTAGTGTTTAAACACCTGCTGGACTGACAATAGTCCACCAACCTAAACTAGCCAGCCAACAGCTGAGTATGCTCAGAGGACATCCATCAATCAAAGAGTTTAAATGTATATTTTCAGATATGGAGATTAAAACGTTAAGATGAAATACTAAAAGCCTTTAAGTATCATTATCGGAAGCTGTCATTCACAGTTGTAGGAAACAAAAGAGAAACATGAATTAACATGAAGCGACAGTAACAGCAGCCACCAGCTCTTTACCTGCTCCAGCAGGATCCTTATTAGCTGCTCGTGACCACGCCGAGCCTGCAGACCCTGACGAACATATGACGGAGACACAATCTTCTCCCCGAGGGTAAAGTTTTCGCTGTTCATCCCGGAGAGTGCAGCTGCTGCTCCACGAGTTTAAACCCTGTATGTGTTTCTAAGTACGCATATATGAGTGAATCGGTCACTGCAGGGTCTCGCTGTATGTCCTTCAGCAGATTCTCTGTAACACTATGACAGCTAAACTACAGTCAGAACTGAATGGTGTGCGAACTGTTACTGCTGCTGCTCAAGATATTCAGCAGCATTTTTCTGTTCTGGTAAAAGGACTTACGAAACTCTTATTCAACTAATGAAACTCCAACGTCAGTTAATCATTTTCCAAATTCACCAGTCAGCATGACCAGTTCACATAGCAGACGTACTTCCGTGTTTACTCCGCCCAGCAACGTCCCCGTTGTTTCAAAATAAAAGTCCTGCTCGATGCTCTCGCAGCAGTTTAAATGTACGTTTCAGTTTATGTATATATTTTATTCGTAAAATGAACATATGCAAATTCAATTACAAATTTTGTTGTTTATCAGTTTCATCTTCGGCGTTGTTGTATGGTCAAACTCACGTCTTATTAAGTGCTTGTAAATTGTCTCCAAAATGTCTGATTTGCGGTTAAATAATGAAATGTTTTGTCAACGACAACAATAATATCAACAATAGGAGTAAAAATAGAAGATAATGATGATAATACTAACTTAGCACACAGCAATCTTGCTAAAAGTTTGTGTGTTTGTTTTTACATGCACTGTTATTAACACAATGCAGCTACTAAGGTTCAGTAAATAACTACCTCTCTAGAAATCCACACTAGTGCAGTAGTATTGCTCAAGCAAGCAGTGTTTTATTAATCTAATAACCCTTTAAGAAGGTGGAACCTTCCCTAGAACATTAAACTAAGTGGACAACACTAAGCTGCTGTAAAATAAACAGGTGGATAAATGAAAGAATTTGTTGATGTACATTTCACAATGTGCTTTTACTCATTAAAGGGCCCATATCACGGAAACCAAAATTTGACATAAAGACACTCAAAATGTATCACTCACTCCCCAGGCCATATATGGACTATATTTGGAAACTATTCTGCAAAAACAACTTAATTTAAATCCAGTCTTTCTGTGACATCACAAGAATCATCTTATTTACGTATTTCCACCTATTCAGCCTACAGCAGTTTAGCTCTATCCGCTCATACGGACATTATAAGCAATGTTTCAGTTCTGAGGGTCTTTATGAATGAAGCACAATAGAGGACAGCCAATCAGAACAGAGCTCATTTGCACCAATCAGTCATAACATTAAAACCACCTCTATATCCACTTAAAACATATGTGCACCTTATAGTTCTACAATTAGAACAACTGTAGCTCATCTGATTCTCTGCATACTTTGTTAGCCCCCCCATCACTTCAGTTTTCAATAGTCAGGACCCCTACAGGACCACCACAGAACAAGAATTACACGGGTGGTGGATCATTCTCAGCACTGCGGTGACAATGACGTGCTGGTGTGAGTGGATCAGAGACAGCTGTGCTGCTGGAGTTTATAAACACCTCAGTGTCTTTGCTGGACTGAGAATAGTCCACCTACCAAAACTATCCAGCCAACACCATCCTGTTGGCAGCGTACCGTGACCACTGATGAAGAACTAGCGGATCGTCTACAAGGTGGACCAACAAGGTAGGAGTGTCTAATAGAGTGAACAGTGAGTGGATACAGCGTTTGAACGCTCCAGCAGCACTGCTGTGTCTTATCCACTCACACCAGCACAACACACACTAACATACCGCCGCCACGTCAGTGTCACTGCAGTGCTGAGAATGATCCACCACCCACATAATACCTGCTCAGTGGTGGTCCTGTGGGGGTCCTGACCATTGAAGAACAGGGCAATAAATATACAGAGAATCAGATGGACTACAGTCAACAAGACTCAGTAACAAAAACACCTTGTTTCATTCTAAGGGATAAGAATGGTCATGTAAAATGAACTGTGACCATGTTCGGTACATAAAACCGCACAAATATGAAGTTAACCTCAAACAGAAAAAAATAACATACAAAAAGTATAATGTGGAATCTTTAATAAAACGTTTAGTATTAGAAATCAGAGTTCATCAGAAAATGTTTTATTTGACTACAAGTTCAAAACGGATAACAGATTTTACTGCATGATCATGAAAACAGAAGGGCAGACAGTTACGGCAGGCATGTCAGCTGTGGTTATCAATGGAAGGATCTGGTATTAAAAAAGCATCACTGAAACATTTAGGTAACTGGTAACTTCATGTTGACTAAATGGTGTTCTGGTAGAACGTACGGCTCAGAGATTCATGCCATGAGCAAAATGTAATTTAATTACAGAAAAAAAGCAGTACAGGAATGGCTCACAACAGATTCATCAACAAAAAAAAGTGAGCGTGTGTGTATATTTTATGTGTATGTGTATGTGTATGTGTATATATATATGAGTCTGGAATGTCTAAGTGCAGAAATAGACACAGTAGGCACTTTCATAAATGTATGCATTTCAATTACAGTGACTGATTATCTGATTTCTGCTACAGCATACAGCAGACTGTTTACTCATCCAAATAAAACTAAACAGCATTTCAGTCTTAGTTGTCTGAATAGTTGGTGAATTAACAGTAAATACTAATTGCCACCATTTTGTACAAAATGACTTCACTGGCAGAGAAAACTGCAGTAATGAAAGATGATCAACTGTGAAGAGAGAAGAGCATAGTAGTAGTATATGGCAAGTACCAAAACTTCATCGTTACTTTGGATGGACAAAACAAACATCTTCACAACAGTGAGATTCAGTTGCATTGGTTAAACATCTTTATCCTTTTGTGAGGAATTTTTCCATGTAAAATATCATTTATTTCAGTAATGATAAACATCACGTTTAAAGTGAAATTAATGCAAATGACACTGAAATAGAGAAGTTGAACGTTATACATTTGGCGACACTGAGGTAGAGCTAGAAACTAATCTATTAGTGGATGTGAACCCACCCTGATCTGTCCCTATAGTAATGGAATCTAATGGTTCTCTAAATCTCAGGCTCAGGTTTTATAGCCATGTTAACTGTGCTGGTGCTCTATAACTAACCTTATTAGGTTCTTTGGATTATGGGCCCTGCTTGCTTTCGCTAAAGCCACAAGCTTTAGGCCCTTGCCTGTTAGTCAGTGTGTTGTTTTGAGTCTCATTGTGTTCTTACAGGATTCGGCTAATAAGTAGTCTCATCAACATCACTACCATTCCACCTGAATCAAATATTGTACAGTATTTGTACAGCGTCTGTTATAGGCAATACGCATAGTATTATTATTATTTGCATTAAGATCAGACAAACACAAAACTGACCAACACAAAAACACAGACAAATGAGGCAAAAGAATACAAATTCGCAGTTTGAAAAGAAAGAAGAAAGATGAAGTTAATTCAGTCCGTGGACGAGAGATTGATACTTTTAGCTTGCCAGTTCCACTGGAGGGGAACGAGGTGTTCTCTATTTTTCTGACATTTTGCGGATCATGTAATTAAGGATGCCGCCGTGGTGGAAGTAGGTGAGCTCCACATCGGTGTCGAAACGCATCCTTGCCTGGAAGGTCTTCCCTGTGTCCAACTGAAAACAGTGAAAAGTTAGATGTTGTTTGTGATGAAAAGGAACACTGTGGGAAATTATTCAACTTTTTAAACTCAAAAGTTAGTAGTAATCTTGTTCATTTGAAATTGTAATTTAAATTGAATATATATTTTTTAAATTTGTTGAATTACTGATCTTAAAATAAGTTTAATAGGTTACATACTTAAAATGTGGTATGTTTCAAATGTCAGGATGAAAACCAAAAAAAAAACAAACAAAAAAAAAAAAAAAACATTTTCTTTTCAATGTTTTAGACTTATATATATAAATGACGCTGACAATCAATCAAAGCCAAGAACCAGTGTTGGAAAAGAAAACTGACTAAGAACAAGAGAGGATTCATTAACAAAATTGTTAAATATGTTCAAACACATACATAGATATTCCCTTTTACAGTTACTGTTTTTACTGTTTGCAATCCCAACTTTTCCATTCTGAAAATCTTATAAACTAAAAACTGCAGCAAACTATTAAAAATGTCAGTCGTGGGCTAGAGGTTTAGGAACCAGCCTTGTGACCAGAGGGTCAGATAACTCTTTATTTTTGTTCTTTTATAATTTAAATCATCACAATTACTTTGCTTCAGGAGGTCTGCCTGATAAAAAGGCTTTCCAAACGCCATTTCAGAGTAGAAGTGCAGGTTCAGTAACATGATGCCCAGTAAAGGTATACATGCTGGAATTTATTGCTATGAAGAAAAATTAAGCAGCGGAACAAATCTTATATGCTGAGTCAGCATAGCATCAAGACCTACCTTAATGTCAACAATCATCCTGGGTGTGAGCTGTGGGGGGATGACCACAGTGTAGCGCTCTCGGCCTGTAAGCCCAAGGCTATCAGCCGTTTCTCCTGGAAGATACTCAAGTGGAATGATTCCCATACCCACCAGGTTGCTGCGGTGGATCCGCTCATAGCTCTCAGCCAGCACAGCTTTGATTCCCTGCGAAGAGACAGCGTTGCAAACTCGATGAGAATACTGATCTGTCTGCTCAGTGCTACTATGACTACAGGGTAATTTTATAGGTGGCTGTAACTAAACAAGATCAATATTTAAAATATGAATCTAAATGTACCCTCTCTGAGTGCTCGTCGGCAGTAACTAGTTAGCTTGACGGCAATGTATATTTAAATTTCTTCTTCTGGTAAAACAATAGAGCCTTTTGTGCATGCATTTTTTACCATGTAATGTCTTTATTTATTAAATTAATACTTTCCAATGAAGTATTTAGATTTGTTGATGTGCACGGTTTGTGGTTGTTCTTTTCTTGATTACTTGTCAAATCAACCTATGGACCTCCAGAGACAGCCCTATAAATGTATATACAGCACTTCGTCCTGCATCATTTCGTTTATCATCATTATCAGATACAATTATTGTATCTCCTCCATGTACTGTCAGAAATGTCATTAATTAATAAGTCATTAATTAGTCAGTAATTGAAGTAAATTAATTTGTCCAAGTATCTTAATATATTAAAGCTGTGCATCTCACCAGTAAGAAAGGTCCTTTGGCAGCCCAGTCTCTGGAGCTACCTGAGCCATATTCTTTCCCAGCCAGCACCAGCAGCGGGGTCCCTGCCTGTTGGTACTTCTCTGCAGCATCATATACGTCCAGCTGTTGGACACATCAGTAAATATGACAATTACATAACATGCAGCTAATACACGTACCCCCCTTAATATAATATTATCACCCAGAGCAAAGGCATTTCAGTCCGAAAGCAGATTACTACCTTATACCTAAAATTCAAAATTCTCTTAATAAAACGAATACACAACAAATAAAACCAGTTAATTTCATAATCATTGAAACTTTTTTCATCCTTCCAACATTCCGTAAAAGAATAAAGCCAGCTCTTCTCCTACCGTGTCTCCTGTGGGCAGGTAGATGGTACGAGGCGCCTGCTTGTTGAGGAACTTGTTTAAGAGACGGATGTTGGCAAATGTTCCCCGAGCCATGATAGCATCATTGCCGCGCCGAGAGCCGTACGAGTTAAAATCCCGAGGTGTCAGACTACAGGGAGAGAAGACACACACAACTACTTACTGCCATTAAGAAGTCATACCAACCTTAAAACATCATTATTAGTCATGCTGTACAGTATTCTGGAACATAGCATTGTATCTTGCTTGTAAGTTTCTCCAGCCTTCAAGATGCATCACCTGAAGGGAGCTTCCTAGACTTACTCTGAAAAATCTTACTCTCATGAATACTGTGTGACCACTGCAGAATGTGAGTAAGCATGTTTACAACATATGTAGCAATTATTACATATTCATTTTCACCAGAGTGTCCCTTGAATACTTAAATGGTAAATCCTTCAAGTAAAAAAGCTTTGTATCTGGGCATTAACATGTCTCACCCACGGCTGGTCAGGTAGCGAGCAGCAGGGCTGTTACGAGCGATGTTTCCAGCAGGAGAGATGTGGTCAGTGGTCACAGAGTCTCCCAAATTGAGCAGCACATATGCGTCCACTATAGACTTGGGCTGCAGGAGCTCCTTTGTCTAAAACACACACATGTTCGTAAGTAAGCCAAGCTCAAAACGTAAGTAATGCACTGTAATTCCATCAAAGAAAAGATTAGACAAATCTGTCAGTTTGTAAGGATTATGCCTTAATTCAATGACATAACAGGTTTGGTGTGCAGTATAGAACTCTTTTTTTAATTAATTTTTTTTTTTTTTTTTAATTATTCAGAGAGTACTGTGGAAATTATTGTGCATTATGGTACCAGTCCTTCAAAGAACGGTGGTGACTTGATGTAGGTAGACTTGGGGTCCCAGGTGTAGAGTTTGTCAGAGGGAGCATTGAGAGAATTCCAACGCTCGTTTACTTTCTAGAATAAAAAAAAAAGTGAAATAATTAATTTTATATATGTGTGTGTATAAAATGTGTGTGTGTGTTTTACATTAAACACACACACACACACACACACACACACACACAGCCACTTTACTCTAATGCTCGTTCACCAACCTCCACTTTCTCATAGACCTCTTTGAACATGGCAGGAATGACAAACTGTCTCTCCACAGCCTGGATCTCCTCTCGTGTGGGCCAGATGTCCCTCAGGAAAATCTCTTTCCCTTCTGCATTCACAGCTGCACCAACACACCAAATTGGACCACTATTACTCAGACTCCACTAGGTATACCTCATAAATATACTGTTGCAATTACTTGATGGGACTTTAAATCATTTAACTGATGACCAATCATCAATTAAACTGTCCAATGAACAGGTATTTTATATAGACCCCTATAGATTGTATTTATATATTTAAGCTTGTTTTGATCTCCTTGTTCTTCTCTCACTTGCCAAGATAACATTTTTGCAATGAATAATCTTTAAAAAGGTATGCATGGTGTTTCACTGTTCAGTAAAGTTTGTTTGCCTTTTTACTTCAATACTTCATCAAAAATAATCTGCATTCAATCACTAATATTAACAAGTTATCAAAAGAAAAGCACAAAGGACAACACTATGTAGGTCAGAGGACATGGTCCTTTCTCACTCACCAATAGGCTCCTTTTCAAAGTCTATCCTCACTGTGCCTGCAATAGCATATGCGATGACCAGAGGAGGAGAGGCCAAGTAGTTGGCGCGTGTGTTTGGGTGAACACGGCCCTCAAAGTTCCTGTTGCCGGACAGAACTCCAGCTGCTACCAGATCTCCCTGGGAAAACACATCTCAGCTTGTACAGTATTCTTTCAAAAATTATGATTTGAACAAATGCAGTAAAGGAGTTCAGTGTTTACCTGAGTGATGGCTTCTACTACCGGCTCTGGAAGAGGCCCGCTGTTCCCTATGCAGGTCATACATCCATAACCAACCACCTCAAAACTAAACAGGAGACAAATATAAAGTTACACTAAGACAAATGCCATCATCAAGCCAGGCAAATCTAACTAATATGAATCAACTATGTTAAATTTGGTGTAACTGCTTGAAGATGAATTGCACCAATGCTTTGAAAATTCTATGTAATTCAGTGGTTGAGATCATTTGAGAAAGTCATTTGAGTGGTTTCATCTGAAATGTTTTATTGTGACAGGAAACAGGGATTACAAAGTCTAAACATGCAAATACCAAATATGCATAACCATTTAATTTACTGTTGAAAGCCACCAGTGAACCTATATGTGTCGTTTTTCTAGGTAATGTATAAAACAGTGATTAAATACTGACAACAGAAGAAAAAGTATAACAGAGAAAAGTATTCTTTGGGTATTCTTCTCCGTTACCATACTTTGCCATATATCTCTCTGACATGAATAAGCTTTATAAAAGGTATCTGTCAACATATTCATAATCAGCACACATAATAGCATTCAGCACCATTAAACACTTCAGATGTCCGATTCCTGTCATCACCAATGAGAACAATTCTATCTTAGCATGTTTCTGTCGAACAGAGCATTTCATGCCAAACCACTCTGAATGACTTTGTCCACCTCTAAACCATCCAATTGTGTTGAACATTTGCTAAATCACAAAGACATATATATATTAAAAAGCCTACAAAAAAGTCTCTTTAAATATTGCTCATGGGTTACCCACCTAGCATGTAACTATACATACAGTAAATTAAAATCGACAGTAGCAGAATAGCAGCAGTAGGCCTAGACTTAGGACACTTTACATTAATAAAAAACATGTATTGCATATTTTTTTCTGAATATGCACGTCATATCGTACCCTAGTTCCGCAAGGTACTGCATCACCCCACTTTCCCTCAGATAATAGGTGACCACTCCACTACCAGGAGACAGGCTGGTCTTAATGTAAGGCTTTACACTCAAGCCACACTGGATGGCCTTCTTAGCTAGAAGACCTGAGAAGACAGTGCAGAGCGCGGACTTTAACATCAGCAACAAGTTACATAAGCAACATAACACTGAAAGAGCCGTTTCAAATAGCAGATAAGGCGTTCTTACTCAGTCACGCTTAATTACAGTGTACTCTAAGCAGCGTGAGCTTTAATAGATGCCTTTGGGTTACACTGTCAGCACTTCAATGGTAACATTCATACCTGCACCCAGCATGACTGATGGGTTGCTGGTGTTGGTGCAGCTGGTGATGGCAGCAATAACCACGGAGCCATGAGAGAGCGAGTAGTCTGCACCGTTATACTGGAATTGGATGTTAACATCATGCCGCTCGGGTGGCACCTGAAACCCCTTAAAACCTTGCTAAAATAGAAACAAGCAAAAAAACAAAAACAAAAAAAAACAAAAAAAAAAACACAATCAATCACTATAATATGCTGCATTCACATTTAAGGCATCTAGCACAGATAAAAAGGGAGGAGTGCTTAAGTCTAAATTCAGATTATGGGCTCATTAGTAAGTTCTTAAATAACATTAATGCAAAAGTAATGAAGTACACTCTGTACTGTAAGTGAGTGTGACATACCTTGGCGACCAAACAAGCCTCAAAGTCCTGTTTCATCTCTGATATTGCCACTCGGTCTTGTGGCCTCTTTGGACCACTGCAGCAAGGAACAACCGTGCTAAGGTCAAGTTCAACGACCTATACGGAAAAGGAAGACAGAAACAGAAATAAAGACCAGCAAGTTCAGTGAATACAAAAGATCTGTGGATACATCACAACTTCAACATGGAAAATGTGTCGATCCTGACCAACTGATTATTTCCTTAACATTATTTAGAAAATAAATGTTGATGAAGAACAACAAACCCCTTCATCAAATAAAATGCACCATAAGGTAGCTGTGCAGATGGCACATTGCGCTTCTTCTAGAAGTAAATCCATATTTTAAATAATCTTCATTATATATTCTTTTTATGATGCGTTTTGTCCTGTTGACCACACATGTTGCTAAATTTCTCGTTTGATTTTTGACTATTTACTATCATAAACATAAAACTAATCATCATCTTTTTAAGGTCCAGCTAACACAGAAAAATCTTGCCAGCCAAGATGATAGTCCTTGAACAATATGAAATATAAAAAAACAGAACTACTAGTTACACAGTACATATGACGTCCTATCTATGTTAGGCAACTGCAACAGCCTGTGCAACCCCTGCTACATGTTGCAAAGGCATGTCTACAAGGCATTTGTTATTTTTGTTAATATGTAACTGCAGATGTATCCAGAGCCTGGATGCAGACACTGTGTGCAAAAGACCTGAGCAGGAAGGGTAAAAGAGTGTAGAAGGACGGTGGAGTGATTTAGTAAATCCTCATTACTTATCATCTACTTTTAAGACCTTTAAGACCAGGTGCACTAAAAGCAATAGCACAACACAAAAGTGGCAACCTCCAAAAGAGGACAATTCGACAATATTTAGAGTTATAGTAATGAATTTCAGCTTCATATCTCATAATATGCTTTCTTGGGCATTTTGTAAATATTTGCAGACCTTAAGAATTGAACAGGAGCCTTATTAGTGCTGCTTAACTGGATTTAGTGGATTTAGTATGTAGACCAACTAAAATGGGGAAAAAAAAGCAAGCACTGTATTCGTAATTATAAAACAAATGTTTTTAGCACCTTTTTTGATACACATCAAACCTCAAAAAACAAAATATATAAATATTGTGTATTCTTGAAATGTCATCAGGGAAGACACACAACAAGAGTATTTATTTAGAACTGACAGGAATGTGTGATATGGCAATATCGCAGTACCTAAGTGGATTTAAATGATACACACCACAGTAGTTTAACAAAATTCATTAGTAATGGCACATTTAAAAACTGCCATCAAAACTCTGGGACCATGTGCTACACCAAAAACAAATTATCCCAGACTTATTATGCTCTTTATTTTTAAAACAAATAAATTACTACCATATTCCCTCTACTTGCGACCAAACTGGGGTGGGAGGGAAAACAAACATTTGCATCAAATTTAATAACTTATGAACTCAATGTGTCAGTACAATGTTCTTTGTTGATCTCCTTCTCTCATCACACAATGATGTATTAATTTACTCTGTTAAACCAGAGCCAATTAACATCTAAGGCTGTTGATCTTTTTTATAACTCTCAGTAATCATTGTATTCATGAACACTGTAAAAGATATTATTCCTGACCTACTGTAATTTCTGCACATTTTCAATCTGTATATTGCATATATAGTGCCTACAAGCACAATCAGCATCAATAAATACAGTACATAAATACATACATACAGTGGAATAGGCTGTAGCCTTGGACAGCGAATGGTGTGAATGTGTAGTACCTTTGTGAAATCTGGATCCTGAGTCTCATTGCTGAAGTCTCTAAACATGCCCACTGCTGTCAGATACTGAGAGATATAGCCAAGTTTCTCAGCATCTCGTCCTAACAAAACACAAACACGTAACACATGTTACAGCACAGGACAAATGCTCCTGACTTGAAAACTAAAGTACTTGTCACAACCAAAAATGAAGTTAGCAGTATTTACCACCTTTTCAGACATCTTTAATAAAGATTATTGACTGTAAAGGATTTATATTTGTGAGTCTTCTAAATTGCTGTAAAGGAGTTTGACACTACATTGCCTTTTGACTGAATAAGTGAAATAATACCAGAGACTTATCAAAAAAGGAAGTTAAATATTACACAGTCTCATTGTAACAACAGGGCAGAAAAAAAGTCAATGAATGCACAATTAGTTTTGTTCCCTCAATGAAATTCAAAATAATGCAACATGAACAGCAAACGTTATCTTTCAGTAACACCTGCATTTATTACTGACGCCAATATAGCTAAGGGATAAGCTAAATGATGTTAAACATATTTGTTGGAATTACAGTTAATAATTAATAACATAAAAAACTGAAAAACAAACACAAATGACAAATTTTCATACACATACAATATGTGACAATTAACAAAGCTTTGTAATTACTTGCTTTAACTTGACTGACCTACAGCTGCTTCTGTTGGGATCCTAGGAGCTCTAATTTCATATCAGCGACAGATACTAGTGCTTGAGGTGAGCACTGGGGTCACGCATGATTTGAAAGCAGTCTACCTGTCTGTTGGAGATACTGGACACTGATGTGGTCTACAGGAAAGAAGGCAGCCGTGGCTCCATACTCGGGGCACATGTTGGCAATGGTGGCCCGGTCTGCGATGGAGAGCTGGGCCACACCAGGGCCGAAAAATTCCACAAACTTGCCCACCACGCCAACCTGACGCAAATGCTACACAGATACATTAAGAGAGGAGCAGTCTGTTTAATTACTGAGTTACACTCTGAGACATAAAATGGATTATTCTTCTTGATATTATCTCTGAACTATCGGTCGTAAGGTTCCATTCTCTTAATCACACCTACGTTAGAGCTGTGAAAATGACTAAAAGCCACAAAATTATCCAAATCTATCTAAATATTTCTGATTGAAGTTACCTTGGTGACGGTGAGGACAATGTCCGTAGAGGTGATGTACTTGTTTGGGGTGCCCTGAAGTTTGTAACCAATGACCTCTGGGAGTACCATGCTGATAGGCTGGCCCAACATGACTGCTTCTGCTTCAATACCTCCCACGCCTGCTCAGAGAGACAGCAGACATCATTACTAAATAAGCATCAGGTAAGTCTAACCAAGAAACTACAAGAAACACCAACTAGACTGAAGGAAATTGTGAAGGTTTGGCATGTATATTGGTGGCAGCCTTATAAATAACGTGGTTTAACTGAACCATGCAGAGTTAAATGTGCTTACCGTTTGTTTCTTGCATAATTCACTTCAGGCAGTATTACTGATGTACAGACAAGTTAAATCATAACATCATGCAAGGTAGATTTCAAAGCAAGTTCAATAAGTGGCCAAATTCCTGAAAGCAGTGTGCATTTGTGACTGAAAGTTCCCACATCTTGCTAAACTTGTGTGGTTCAATACCAGACTAAACTAGCACCTAATCAACCGCAATAGATTCTGTGAACAGAAAGATGACATAAATATGAATAAGTAATTCTCTCAGAGACACAGCTTGGAGCTGCCACCATTAGTTGGCTATTGTATGATAAACTAGACCACTGCCTAATGAAATCTTCGATTTTTAAGAAACTAGGTCTGTGAAATTAAGCAAATTGCTCCATGAATTTTGTAGGGCTTTACATGTAGCTTGGCAATTAACCAGCTTTGAGCTCTGAAAGCAACCTACATACCCATTCTAATATACCGGTAGCAGCAATAACAGTTATTTATTTATGAAAATTATTAAGGAAGAAGTTGATCTTAATTTAACAACTTTACTCATAATCAACTCAATCAACCCTGGAAGGCAAATCTGTGCATGTATGGGAATCACTGGCTTAACAATAAAACACTCACCCCATCCCAGGACTCCCAGGCCATCGATCATGGTGGTGTGCGAATCGGTTCCCACCAGGCTGTCTGGATAGTAGTATCCATCCTGCTGGAACACGACCCTGGCGAGATACTCTAGGTTTACTTGGTGTACTATTCCTGAGCCAGGAGGAATGATGCGCATATTCTGGAATGCTTTAGAACCCCACTGAGGACAAGGAGGCAAAGGGCATGTTTAACATGTATAAGGGGGAAGTTTTGGAATTTTTATCTAAAACAGTATTTAAGAGATTACCTTTAAAAACTCAAACCGTTCCTTGTTTCTCTCAAATTCTAGTTCTTGGTTTTTTAGAAGGCTATCAGACCTGGAATACACAAAAACATGTTTTATTTGTACTGACCTTGTAAACGTTAGCTTTGAAAACACTGGAGCAAAAGGTGTAAGAACCTGGATAACCAAAGCTATGTACGATTGGATCTGGCATGTGGGACAGGGTATCAACATTTAAAACAGCTATTAAGCGAAACGAATTACTTCACATTACAGAGCTGAAAAACGCGGTCCATAAATAGTCAGAGTATCCGTGAGCCAATATGCATGCAGGTTTCAAAATCTAGACCGGTAACCAGCTGTCTAAATTACATTCTGTATGGATGCTATGAACATCAGAGCTTCTTGATTTTTTACAGTCAGGCACAGTCAGGAAATACACCCCCCTTTTAGCACCTCAGTTATTTCTGACACACACATTTATGGTTTGGCATTAAAAAGAAGGCATCATAAAAGTACTGTTTAGAATCAGTATCAAAATGAAGATACTGGTTTCAGTATATAATTTTTCTTAGCAAAACCCACTTTTATGACTGAAAGCCAGCCTGGGGTTTGTAAGAATACTTCATTTCTACACAAAAAAACAGACCTAATTTACACATATAGTCTCTGAGTACTTTAGTAAGGACACTCTGTTGTATCTACACTCACTGTCTATTTTATTAGCTGCACTTACCTTATAGGTGCAATTTGAGTGCGAAAAACACACCACCACGTTAGTGTCAATGCAGCTCACTTAATGATCCCCACCCACTTAATACCTGCTCTGTGGTGGTCCCGTGGGGGTCCTGACCATTAAAGAACAGGGTGAAAAGGGTCTAACAAAGTATGCAGAGAAACAGATGGACTACAGTCTGTAATTGTAGAACTACAAAGTGCACCTATATGGTCAGCAGAGCTCATAAAAGACACAATGAGTATACATGCAATGTGTAAAGAGCTTGGTGAGTGTACATAACATTCAAATACACATTATGGCTTCCAGTGCCTGTACGGTATTACTAATTACTATTTACACAGAAAAGATATGAAAGGTGTTCTGAACAAAACTAAGTCAGATTAAACATTGCGTGAGTGACACGTGGTCCATATGGTCAAAGGTAACGTTTTAAAACATGCCCTATTTGGTGACACTTTCAGTATAAAGGTCACCATCAGAGTGGTGTGGTAATCTGCTTTTTTAAGCAGGACTTGATACAGCAGACCCCATTTAAACCACAATATAATTCAGGAACGCGTACTGGCGATTACTAATAAATTAATTTTTTAAATTAGTAATTTGTGTAAACATTATCTATTCTCATCCAAACAAGAACTCGTAGTCCAAATTTAGATGGCTTATTCTCCCACACAACAACTATATTTTCTTCTTTTGGCATACTAATCTGCAAGGAGCTTATTACAAAGCCATCATTCCCTGCCCACTTTGTGTTAGCTCTTGGCAAGATACACCACAGTCCAATCCCTCAAAGTTCACGACATGATCAAGTACGTCAGACTTCAGAAACCTGTGCCTGTAGCATTACTGATAAGTTTAATTAGTGTCTTTCAGATTAGTCCAAAAGAAAGAGGGCTTACTTCCTGTTGAAATCAACCTGAATGGAATGGTCAATGACAAGGTCTGCGGGGCACACAGGGTTGATCTTCTCTGGATCTCCACCAAGTTGTTTTACCGCGTCACGCATTGCAGCAAAATCCACCACTGCAGGGACTCCCCTGTCCACATGAGACACACAAAATATACAAGATCAGCCAATACAATTGGTATGGATTTATAGCAGATTTTGTAGTTTTTCTGGCCAAATGTTTTTAATTTTTACTGCCAAATTCTACAACATTTTAAAGTAATTTCTGAGGGTAACAAAAACATGACTTAAAATAAAAAGGTGTAGGAAATACACAACATTAAAGCATATAAAGACTAGTATATTGTCACTGTCCAAAGCAAAACAAGTATTTCAAAGACAGCAACTGAACAGAAAAGGGCAAAATCTGTTCTTCACTTTTATTACAGATTAACATAAAATGGTTTTAATAGAAAGTGTTTTTGGAGCTTTTCTATTGGTCCATTTATTATGAAATTTTCACCCAATGTAACGGGCATTGGCTGAACTGGAGAAAAATGAGCACAGGCTTAGAGACTGCACATGGCTTTCACAGATGGCGCACAGTGTAGCAGCTTCACATACAATGTTTACATACAACATACTTTATTTAAAAAATAATAATAATAAGGGAGGAAAAATCAGTTTCCCATGATACAGCCCTTTTTATAGGGCTCATTTGTATGCTGCAACATTTTGTTTTATCAGCTCTGCAAAAACCAACAACACAATAATGAATAATTAACAATATATTACACAAAAAAGACAAGACCTAACAATTATAGACAATTAAGAAAGACTGAGTACTATTTAAACCTACGTGAAGTCCTGAAGGATGACGCGGGCTGGTCTGAAGGGCACCTCCACTGTCTGGGTCTGTGTCTGCTTCCAGTTGAGGATGCTCTCCACGTCCTCCTTCTTCACCAGAAATTCATCACAGTTCCTCACTGCAGACTCCAGCAAAACACGAATGGAGAAAGGTAGACGTTCTGTATTTAAAAAAAAAAAAGGGAAAGCAACAACATGTGAGAGAACAGGGCACAGCACAAACAACTAATGCCCTTCAAATACAGAAAGTGCCATGTCTTTCTGAATTTGCCATGCATGACTCAAAGCAACAGTCAAAACACTTCCAAAACATACAGCAGAAAACAGACAGAAAACAATATAAAAAGTTGGCATCACACACCTCTGCACACACCTCTGAGAGAGCAGCTGACTAGCAGTTTCACATGCAGTGGCCCCAAAAAGTATGTGGACATTTGTGCCATACTTAAAACATAAATAAGGTTTTTTTTTTAAATGCCCAACTGAGTGGCAATTTTTAAAAACAGATGTTTTAAAAACTGCAATTTTCTTTTTAGCAATGTATTCCTTCAAAAGCTGTCTTGGCCAGTTTTAGATTTGCATCCAAAATGTCTTCTGACACTTCTGAGTTCTTTTTGTAAAGAAAACTGAACAGCTTTCAAGTTGGCCAACGCTTAAATGGTTACAGCTTCCAAATACTTATTGGGGCTGCCTTGAGTACAATGACAAACAATTTAAGCCAATAATACAGGGTATCTGCAAGCACCAGCAAATTCAATGTAATTGGATTTTCATGACCTTGAGATTTTAATGCCAATTTAAGCAATTTTTTACCCCATGATTGCACGATTTTAGCACCCACCAGATTCAGTCAGAATTTGGAAGTTCTACAAAACAAATTGGTGTTCAAATATGACACATCCTTTGACAAAAACAAACAATTAAATTATAAAAACAAACACATTACGATCTGTGCAGATCAGATTGTAGGCTAGTTAATGCTTTTTAGACCTTATCTTTCTTGTGATACTATTAGATTACCCCTTCCCCACCGTCCAATAAAATAGCAGAGTTAACTCTGCAGTAATTCTCTTACCATATCTGGGGTCCCCAAGCTTTCTAAGATTGAAGAACTTGTGTTCAGGTTTCTGGGGGTCCAGAGGCTCAACGATGTGTGCGTAGGGGTTACTCATAGCTGAAGTTATCTGCAGAATAAAATCATAACACAGTTTGTATTGTAACAGAAAAGCGCTTTAAGACCTGAAAATTAACATATCCAAATAAAACCACCAAAACCTGCATTAGTAATCAGTCTACATAACCGAACTTCAACGACTAAAGTCCTACTCTGAATGGGCTAGCTACGATCCCCACCTAAATCTCCAACCGTGGCACTCAGACGTCTCTCTGTAAATGATCATTTTAGCTTCTTTTTTTGCCCCTATGTATCACCAAAGGCTTGAACCTCTGCCAAATGCCAGGGGTTGGTACGTGACAACCAGGATTACACCATGTGAGATAGAACAGGCCACCATCATTGAGTAAAAGAAAGAGAGAGAGAGAAAAGCGTGAAGTTCATCCGCTCCCACTAGTTTATGTAGAGGCAAGGCTGCGTGTTTAAATCTAAAGTTTACATCTAAACCTTCATGTCTGGCCGATCTGGAGACGATAAACTGAATCATACAGCTAAGCTCTCAAACCAAGAAGTGTAAACGTGCCTCTCAGCATGGACTGATACTCACTGATGCTGGATTGTGGTGTTTGGGTTTGCATGTGCATTAAAAGGCTCATTTCAAATACAATCTGAATCATTTCAGACATATTTAGATTTGACTAACATTTCAAACTAATATGTGAACACTTATTTATTGAGTAGAATGTTTAGGTATTGCTGGACTATGGCTGCACAATATTGGGGGAAAAAATTAATACTGCAATATTTTCTACGGCGATATTGCGATATGAAAAAATAGTGAATTTTCACCAGATGACTTGAACAGCTGTATTTGAAAATAATGAACACTTCTAGAAAGACTGGGGTTAATTTTGCACCTGGACATATAGTAAAAAGAATAATAACAATAATAATAATAATAATAACACTTTTTTTATTTAATGAACCATCCATTCCTAAACAGGTGTTAACCAAACAAAAAACATGCAACAAAAAAGTTGTAGCATGTTTGACTTAATTTGTCCATTGCACATACTGCCATCAGACTATTACATTGTGATGACTGAAGGCCGAAAGCTGCAACGATAAATTGTGCAGCCCTATATGGAACTCTTCTGATATACAAGCTAATTTTCTATGCAATGACTGTGGACATCAAAGAACAATCTTGAATCAAAACCAATTTTTTGACACTTTTTTTTTTAATGAGTTAATGTTTATTTGATTCATTGTAATGCTCTCTGATGTTTTTACCAGCAAAAACACACTTGCCGTTGAGATAAAGGTTTTAAACAATGTGCTTAGGTGGTCAAGACTTCCACACAATTCCTATAGCAGGGCATCTCTAGATAACAGCTATCTACTGTTACAGCCCGTGTGGAAGATCAGTTAGACATAAAAAGAGGTACTACAGCTGACGGTTCTCACAATGGTGCTAGAGGCTCTGTGACAAAACTATTACTGATAGCTAGATCTAGGTTTGCCATATGATAATTTTCAACCCATTCGTTACTTCATGTTCAGATTAGCTGATTAGTTTCAAACACAGGAACTCCATACAATTTCTTTTGGGCCGGTGCTGCAAGAATATTACCAAAAATCTCACGCTAGATTTTAAAAGACGTGTGGTATTATTTTTTATAACACTTTACACATGCTTATTTAATGTTATCTACACAGGCCTACTGGAGCACCGTGCTGTTGCTTGTTTTTTCCATTGAATGTGGGGTAAGGGTCAAGTAAGACAAAGACAAAAATGCTGCTTAATTATCAATAACGCTGGAAGACACAATGACAGTATGTTTTACATCATATTCACAGGTTATGATCCTTCTTTATTCACAAACAAAATCATAGTAACAAACTGCGCAGTAAATACTGACGGTGATGTTTAGGAAGCATTACCTCATTGCTTCTGCTTCCCATTGGGTTTAAGGGCCTTAAATGAGTTCATTCTTACAGAATACAAGCAATTAAGCAGGAGTTATTGTGAACATGCCCTACACATTGTGCAGCAAAAAAATAATAATTTTTGTTCAAAAATGGGGTCATGCAGAGAAAAGCCACCGGTAAACCAGCCAAGCAGGGTTATCCACTCCACCCCTGCAAGCCAATGCCAGAACTCAAGAGAGTGGTTTCCTGCTTTTAAGCCATACAATAGATGATGTAGGTATGTAGAAACGGGTCAACTCAAATGTAAGGAGTAATTGGACATTTGTGGACAATGACAGCTTCTTACATCTCATCAACAAAAAAGAAGACAGTTACACAGTCACATACAGTATTAGTGTAAGCACACTAGTCTAAAACAGATCAAATATACCTACAGCCATATTACTAAAAGGGAAACATCACTTTAGTCCACCTAAAGTGCCTTTCTGCTACAACTATAACATCCATCAACAGACCTGCAAATAAGGGAGACAAGCAATACGAAAGTCTATGGGATGGATGACTTTATGGGCTAGGCAAATTAAGCTGCTAAACCTACATATCTGTCTAGATCAGGAGGTGAAGTGCGGATCTAGGGTCCGTTTGTTGAGGCTTTAACCATTTTAACACAGATCTGAGAACAGCCCTATTACTCAGATCTACCTTCGGAAAGTTGGTTGTGGTGTGGTCCATACACCACTACTACTACAACTACACTCACACAGCTGCTCAGGTTCAGCTCTGAATTAATAGAACGGCACACATATCGGCATGACAGGTCACATTATCACCCGACATCGCGCTCATGTCCGTTCAAATCCATAAATAAAGCTTCTTAAACCGAACGGGTCTACCAGCTTGTTGTCTTGCTAGCTAGTTAGCTAATATGTTAACTTAATTTTACTCACAGCTTACTCAGTTAGCCCGCTCGTTAGCACCCAAACATTCAGAGGTTGTTTCAGTAGCTAACTAGTGAGTTAAATGACTAACATTAGCTCAGCCTGCACTTCGTGTCACATATTTCTAGCATTAGCTTCATCAACAACACATTAACGTGACCTGTTGAGAGAGCTTTCTGTGCTGCAACCACAGAGTCGACCTTGCGAGCTGTCAATGTGTCGGTTGGTTACCGGCCTGTCTAGCTAATGTTAGCTAAGTTAGCCTCTCATTAGCTGTGCTAGCTTCTGCTACCCAACAACAAGCGGAGAAGCCAGTTACATAAACAATATGGACATCCATACCGCATGCTTTCCAAACTCCATGTAAGTCAGGCGTACTCTGTTTCCCAGGACTTACCTCTCACACTTCCCAAATCCTGGAACTGTGCTTCCCTAAAGAGCCAGCCAGGCAGCAAGGTGCACGGCACTACCGTAATACACATAATACAGCAGCAGAGAAAAAACACCGCGGCTCATACACTCGGTTTAATTTTATTCTTTGTCCGACCTTAAATCGACTGTTGTTTACACATTTGCAGAGATGCTACAAGTATCAATCGTTTACACACGCCTTTTAAAACCGGACACCAAGCAATTTCACGAGGTTTGCTGTTATTTTATGTTCATACATTTTATACTACACATTATACGGTAATGAATCAGCTCTTTATAACAAGCCATGATAGCAGAGGTCGAAGTAATTAAGTTTTAGCCCTACTTGACTCTATTTTCGCATCTTTTATTACTCTAAAGGTGTATTATGATATTGAAAAAATCATATAAATAGAATAAACTCGTGGCTGAAATGTAGATCCGCTCCTGGGGTGGGTTATGAGGAGCCAATGAACAGTGTTAGACTATTGCACAACATGCCCGTATGAACTCACAGCTCTGGCTGTAGTTTCAGGAGTACAGTGTTACACCATGTGCAAATGCTGAAACATTATAAACCTTATTTTGAATCTGATGATACCTTTGGGAAGTATTATTTACTCAAGTATAAACGTGGTGAATGTATGCCAGGACTGAAGGTTTTCTTAGTCAAATTTGTTTATTTAGTCTCTTAAATATCTAAGCAATAAAATATCTAAGCCTTGTTTACTATTCAGTATATAATGTATTTAAATTAGCTGGAAGACTGAAAAGTGCTGCTTTTGTTTGCTTGTTTTGGGTTGATGTTTACTACTTTAGTAGTCTGTAGTGTATCTTTAACATGAATCCACCAAGATACTGTATATATACAATGAAGGACATCCAACCATATATATATATATATATATATATATATATATATATATATATATATTTATATATATATAACTGGAGATCAGAAAAGTAGCTTCCCGTGAGGAGGGCTGGTGACCACTGCTTTAAATAACAAAGCAAAACGGACACATTTTGACATGTTCATAATGTTTATTGTATTTAAGAAAGAAAATAAAATAAAGTACATCCAACCATTGTTTAGCCAATGGTTATCATGCATTTATCATGGCCCATATAATGGAAAAACACATTTTCCTTGCTTTTATTTAAATAAATGAGTTTGCTGTAATATGTAAACAATATGCTTGTTAAAGTTCCAAAAGGTAACATTCACCCCAGTACACACAATTCATATAAGGACATTTCATTCCTGCCTGTCTAGCCTACAGCAGTTTAGCTCCCCTCATTAAAGGCGCCATAGACTGGAAAACTCCGGTCCAGTCATAGTCTGGTAGTTTACCTGCTCAAGAACACCTGATTCAACTTATCTGTAAATTGCCAGGTTTGGTGGGCAGGATTTACAGTGTCATAGTTGAATAAGGAGATTTCGGGAATTTGCAAAACAAGCTGATACATAGGAAGCCAACATCAGTTTATACTTATGAGACGATCCTGGACAACTTTAGGTCCAAGTTGTCAGTTTATCCTGCACATTTCGCTCCACACAGTTTTTCAATCCTCTGACAATATCGAGCAGCTTTGCTCAGCGTTTAATGCTGAAGAGACTGAAAAGAGGAGCAGTTCTGCCTTTATTAGCATCACAACCCCAACAGTAACCCATAAAGAGATTTTATCCACTGTTTGCAGGTTGAAGCAGATCATCCTAAACTGAAAGTTTCATGGTGAGTAACAGCTTTAATTTACTGTGTGTTGATGTCAAAAGCAAGTAGCTAGTACAGGTAATGTAAACTACCAGCAAGCCTCAAGTAACTAACGTTAGCATAGAAAACTACATAGTAGAATGACCAGCTTATTTACACAGCGGTTCATTTTATTGTGAGGTTCATTCTGCCTGTGCTCGTTTCTACACGAGTTGCTGTGTGATCTGTGTGGTCTCTCCAGAGACCTGCTTGTTTCATGCTAGGGCAAATTACAGGGTTGGAATAGGTGTGTAAAACCCGCATCTGGGCATTTTTCACCCCGACCAAAGTACATTCTGTGTACACACTGGAGAATGATTTACCATTCTGTGGCAGCCTGAAGTTATAAGGAGTGTTACAGGCTGGACTGATTTTTGAATGAGACATAATACAGGGTGCCCAATCAGAACAGAGCTCATTTACATATACCAGTCTTAAAGAAACAGAAACAAAACAGCTTTTAAGAGAGGTCAGAAAACAGTCACTTAAAAGCTAGCTGTATTTTTTGGTACATGAAACCTCCACACACGCATCATAAGCTAACCTCAGGGGAAACAACACAAAGCAGACAGCAGATGGGCCCTTTAGGTGAATTCTAATCACCTTGTAAACACAAACATGTACTAGTTCACTTAAAGCCTATAGAGGCCTGGAATGAGTTGTCGGAGTGTTCTGAGATTTAGAGAGTGCAGGGTTGGTTTGGCATGCAGCCTGACAGGGTCTGATGAAACGATTAGCCTTTGGACCTCAGTGATGAAGCTCCTTCCTCTTCTTGCTGCCCTCTCTGATCCTCTGCATCCTGTAGGTCTTCCTGGCCAGTGCTCGCTCTTTCTCCTGTACCTCTGTGTCATCTAGGACCTCCAGGCTGGGAATCTGACTGATAACGTACTGCCTGCAGAGGAGGGAGTGGAGCTAAAGTCAAGCTGAACTCTGAATGAACCTTTGTTTAATAAACACACTGACCAAGCTTTGAACTTCTAAAAAACGTCATTTTCATCTGAAATCTGGGGAAGTAATCTCATCCCTCGGGTTATTTTACTTTGGATAGAACACTTTATTCATGCTTATTTAATGTTATCTACAAAGTCCTTCTCGAGCACCGAGCTGTGGGCTTTTTTATTGGGCCAGTGTACTGGAGTAAGGGTCAAGTGAGACAAGGAATAAGAATGGCACTTAAATTTCAGTAATGCTGCAAGAAGTAAAGACAGTATGTTTTCCTTCATATTCACAGATTAAAATAAATGGTCTGTTCCACTTCCAGCCCTACTGCAAAGTCTGAAGGAACTGCGTGGGAATATTCAAGCTGCATGGGGTGGATTATCACAGGACACCATTAGGAACCCCTACAACTCCATGCCGAGGTGTCTGGCATGTTGCATTAGCAAGCATGGTGGCCTGACGCCATACTGAGAGACACTACTTCTGTATGTGTAGCTCAGTAAATATTACCCATATCAGTCTAAATTTATCATCATTTATTGTTCCTGGTAACCTTTATCTTCCTTTCCAATAGCACTGCAATCCAACACATTCTGTGTGTGACTATTTGATGATGAGCGTATGTAAAGCTGTTGGAAATAAAATGTCAGTGTCATACTTTCTCTTTATTAAGATGCTTTTTAAAGGAGCCATTCGATTCTTTGTATCCCAGTCAGTGTCATGGCTTCTATCTTCAAGCTTATTAATACTAAATTCAACAAGAGGCTTTATAGCAATTGACCACCAGATGGCGCCATAAACCAAAATTCGTTAAAAGGAGCATTCCACCGAGTTTTCAAATATTCTGTCAAATTCAATCATGAAGGCGTAAATATGACAGTCGGAGAGGTTTGGTGTGCAATTATACTTTATAGTAAACAGTTTTAGAGCTGGGAACCATGGAGTAACAATATAGGCTCAAATATAGCTGTGTTATTTGTTATTCAACGTGACCAGTGAACCTATACCTGCTGTTATACGTACAGTATAACAAAGTTTTCTTTTTTCAGTTTGTCTTACAACACTCATGTGCCTCTTCACAGTGAGTACATATAGAAAAAAACATGTTATAGGCCAGTTTCACAGCTACTATGAAACATTTTTTTTTCTGCCCCAAGGCCCACCAGAAAACTACAATCAACTTTACAATCAAAGTCCAATCACAAAAATCAAAAATTTCAGTTATGCTAAAAATAAGGTTAAAAAACACCTTTGAAGAAAAAAATGTAGTCTGAAACTGAAGATGTGTAATTAGTAATTAATATACATATATTGTCGCTGTCCAAAGAAAAACAGGTATCTCCAAAATGGCAACTTTACAGGAGAGGCCAAAAACCTCATTTAATTTGAATGGAAGTCAATGGAACCACAAGTCTTTCTAAGCAGTTTTGGGCCATTTCTGTTGGTACATTCTTCATGAAATTTCCAGACAGTGTAAATAGCAGCTCATGTGATCGAATGAGGCATAAAAGTAAAAATCAACAAAAATGGAGATGCATGTTTTTCTTTGGACAGCGATGATATTCATACTTAATACAACGCTAATATGGATGTACAGTATATGACATTCCTACTACTGCCTCCACCTGAGTACAGGCCCACGGACCACTAGAGGATGCTTCTTGGCCCACTGGTGGTCTGCGCCCCACAGGTTGAGAAACCCTGTTTTAAAGGAATTTGCCTTTGGACATTTGATTCCCATCACTTGCTACTGTTCACAAGTTTCTCTAGAACAGAGCATTTCACCATTAAACCACTCTAAATTACTTTGTTTACATCTCAGCCACCGAGTTATGTAATTTTTAAACATTGGTGGAATTAGAACCGATTATTAAATATCTTTATGAAGATAATCACATGTAATTGTGATGACTAAGCATGTGACTAATCGTAATTGAGCTCCTTTGAAAGCTTTCAGCATGGTGAGGATCAAGTTGTGGCTGGTGTTACTTTACTTACCTATAGTCGATATACTGGGTCAGACTCCCTCCATTAAAATAACTGGGAGCTGCTTCATTATTCATCATACTAAGTATCCTGTAAACACAGTAAATATACAGACAATATACAGTATGTTAGATTTTCTGAATAAATACAATGAGGAGGCATTGACACCGCCTCTGGTACAGAAAAGGAGATGAATGTAGCTCACTTAATATTGGGGAACTTGCAGCGGATCTCCTCCACTATGATAGGCAGGTTGCTGATTTTGTTCTTGTTGATCCACAGGGTGGTGAGGCTGGGCATGTAGGGGAACTTGACGTGAGCACTGTAGTTGTTGCAGTCCAGGATGAGGGTGCTCAGCTTTTCCAGCTCAACCAGCAAAGCCGGGCTCCGTTAACAGCTGAGTTAAGGACTGCCGCCTACTGATAAAGGCACTGTACAAGATCAAAAGCTTGTACTGGAGCATGTGACATGATGGCCTGCAGGGCTTTGTGTGCTAGAAGGACTACGTGTGAATATTAATGTGTTGTTTGCTCTCTATTTGGCCTTTGCACCTCCAGTGTTTGCTGTTAAGATAAGTGCTCAGAAAGCTTTTTAGTCTTTTTAGCTTGAATGTAAATCTTTGGGCTGTTTGTGTAGACTCTCCATCTAAAGTAATCCACTAACATTACTAGGGTCTTATGGGCCCCGCTGAAAATTAAATTTCACATAATCCATTCAATATAAAGACAATGTAATCTGCTTGATTAGTTGTTATTGGTGGTGTAATGTAAGCGAACAAAAAAAATCATATCTCACATATGGGCAGTCCATGGATATTATTTATGGTTGCAAATTATTAGAAATAGTCCAAATATTACTATAACTATATATTGTATTTTATAATACTATAGTATTTTATAATACAATAAAATATATTATTATATATACTTTATATATACACTATATAAAATCTATAATTCTCTTCCATTCAAAGTTTCCTTATTCTGTAAAGTGAATGTGCCAATTTGAACACATACATTTGTGTTATAGTGTCAAAATCTTTTAGAATCTAGTAAAATAATATTTTAAAAAGTGTGTGCTTTTCCAACCTAACCATGCCTTAAAAAGCTTAGTGTGTTGGTTTTGCTTTTATTAGTACTCATGTGTTTCTGCAATTATTCACATATTGTATTCAATACATTGTACATTTACAGTAGACCTGCTTGTGCGACCATGGACATGCAAAGGCTCATGGATAGCACCAGACTCGCACTAAAAGAGACTTTTTAGAATGTGTAAATACTTGTGGACATATTAGCATTATAGGAGTTGCATTGTTGTTTGTGCTGTTCTGGGCTGGGCTGTGGGCTTATCTGGTGTTGGGGAAGTTCCTATCACGTATGTAAGAGATATGGCTGTCATGCTCTGCCCTGTTGCAGGAAGTGCTAGCGGCAGTTTCTCTGTGCTGCTGCTGTGTTTAATAAGTGTATTCCCCACTATGTTTTTCATGTCTCCTTCTATGATTTTGGATTGTATGGAAACTTTACGAGAATTATGATGACGTATTGAACTGTACTGAACTGATGGTAAACTAATCAAGTCATTGTTAAGTCATTGTTACAGTTAAATGTATGTAGTCTTTTTTTGCATTCGTGGAAAAAGGTGCAGTTTAAAAGGATACTCATCCAGCAAGTTGTAGCTGAGATCCAGAACCTCCAGGGTGTCCCGCTGCTCCAAGATGGTTTCATATGGAATCTCCAGAAGGCCCTGATACGCGAAGGAGAGCCTCGTCAGGCCCAGCTCTATTGTAGCGCTCCCAGGGGCTGGGGCCCCTGCCTCCACTACACTGCTCTCACACTTTTCCATGTGGTCAGCTCCCCACCCCCACGGCATCAGCACATATAGTGGACCACCGGACCAGGCTATAAACACCCTATAAAACATGCAAAGGTTCTACTAGGTTTCATTCTGTAACTGTTATCAATATTTCGTTATTGCAATATTGGACAGACCACAATATGCAAATTGGCTTCTTTTTATAAGTGCATGCTGTTCTGACCAATCTCAATGCAACTTGAAGCCACATAACTGCACAATGCTATTCTGTGCAGCCCTTGTTCTGGGTACAACATGACAACAGTTTACAAGCAAAATAGGCTACCTCCTGCAGTCGTGTAAATACATATCTGAAAGAATGTGGTCACATATGCACAGAGAACTAAGACCACTGGTCGCCAGCCGCGGTCGTGGAGATGTACTTAAAGCGTAAATCTCTACCTTCAAAGTTTTCTATGACCACTGGCTTAGACACGGTTCTGGGCTCAAGTTAATACCCTTTAAGTTGCTGACATCACAAGAAAAGGGAGAGTTCTACACTTATCTTGACTGGTATGCAAAGGAGCAGATGGCCTTACCTCAAGTCTTATCTGGGTCATGTAACAACCTGATGCAAAATTGCACAGTTAATCAAAACCACTCTTTCTGCCTCAGACCTGCCATTTCAGTGTGAAAATTTACCTTCATAATTAAAACACTAAACACTACCAACATTCAAAACAACGAAAACAGTGAGGACTAGAGAAAGAAGCACCTCATTAGACATTCAGGGCGAAGGGGAAATCACACTCGCACACGCACAAAACTGCACTTATCTCCATCAGTGAAGTAAAGCACATGCATAACGACGCAAGTTCATACCCAAAATCATACTCACCAGTGCTAGCTAAGTTAGCAGAGTGTGCTGAGACGGGTGTGCAGTGAAGGTCTGCTCTAAACTCATAAAGGCCTTCTTTCATGACTGGAGTCAGGATCACAAGATCTGGATAATCACATTGCCTGTTAACCCCTTCCTTCACCCCCTTTAGGCCAGCAGCCAGAACAGCTGTATATAGGTTTTAGTGTCGTTAACTGTTGAAGAACTTTTTTGTTGTATGCTCTGCACTGTTTAAGGTCAAGGTATAGCTTGCTATCAATGTATATGCTTGTTCATATGCACAACACCATGATGGTCAATGCTTAAAGGACATTTAAAGGCATTGTCTATACTCCCTTAAAATCCCTTATTCCCTTGTTATGTATTATACATCAGTCAAAAAGCAGTCCAGACTGAAATAGTCCCTATAGTAGTCCCTGTATGTGACAAAGTAAAGGAAAAATCAACTCCTAGTAAGGTGTTGAGCCACCACAGACCAAAAGAACAGCTTCAGTGTGTCCCTGGAGGGATGGGACACCATTCTTATTTCCTTTAGTTGATGATTTGATCATGGTGGTGGAGAGCACTGTCAAACATATCAGACCAAAATATCCCATTAGAGTTCAGCTGGGTTGAGATCTGGTAACGGCATATGATTCATATCATTTTGATACTCATCAAACCATTCAGTGACCACTTGTACCCTGAAGATGGGGGCTCTGGCATCCTGGAAGACTATCATCAGGACAGAAATGGACAGTTCAAAATGACTTACATTAAAAGTAGAGTATGTTTTTTTTCCTTCTGCTGTAAAGTCATGATTTTGGAATGTGTGATTTTTGTGACATCACATAACTAGTGAACTCATATGCCCCGCATGGACTAGGAAGTGAATGGCACTTTAACATTTGTTTGTTTGTTTATTATTTGCCTTGTTTAAGTGGGAAAAAACTAGGTTATTCTACACTGCATGTATGTGATTGATTTGTTTCTGCTACCTTTCGGAGATCCACTTCCTGTTAACAAACAGTCTGCTGTTGCTTGTTGGTATTCCACAAAGCAGGATTTCTGATTTAGCTAGACAACCTAAACTCAAAAGTTCAGAACTGTTCAATAGGCTTGTTCTTCAGCTCTTCTCTCATTGGACAGGCTTAACTTTAGGCTTACGTTTTCATCACACAGAGACAGCCTGTGAAAGCCCCTCCTTGGTTCTTCTTGCTGTTTGTTTTGTGTACGCAGTGAAAGCACTTCACTTTCCTTCTCC
>CM067482.1:17534913-17588334 GCA_034552555.1 Semaprochilodus insignis
CCCCACCACTCCCATAAAAACAGCCCTTTTGGCATTCTTTAACCTCAGACTTCCCATCATCTCCTTAACAAAAGTAGAGGAAGCTGATTTAGTAATAGCTGTACAATAACAGATTTAGATTCCATTGTTGAAACTGAGATGATTCAGTCTCAGTAACGCTGATGCTATATGGCACTTGAGACTTGAATTCTTGAAAAACATCATAGCAAAATACTGCAAGGGTGACTGTGAATGTGAGCATGACGTCACTTACGTAAAACTATTACTTCTATTACACTGTGTCCGTCATTCCTCAGTCCAGTATCAACCAGTCGCGCATTAACTGGCAAAGGGATTTTAAGAGTTTTTGGCCTCCATTCAAGTCTTTCAGCAAGAAATATGGTGAGAAACAGGGCACACTTAAAGAACAAAACATAACCAATTGGCAAACACTGACATTCTCAAGAGAACATTCCATTATATGCAGTTCACCAAACAAACTTCCATGCAACTGTTTATGAGCAGAAGCTACAATACATCCTCCAACAGAGCCTGCAATACAGTAGCACAAAATGCCTCACAGTATAACCATCATGGCATTTGTGTTACGCTGTGTTAAAGTATTAATACATATTAAACGTAACCCTTCATAAAGTGAGATCAAACAAGTTCATGTGACCTGCCCCAGCCCATGCACACCATTAAATTAAACTTGAGATTAGTCCACCAGGTTAATAGCAATAGATAATAAAGGTATTATTAAAAATAGTCTTAATATTCATTGTCTAATATGAGAAAAACTGTTTGGCATAATTGAATACATTTGTTACTGGTGTAGATCCAGTCATGTGCCATAAAGTTTAAGAGCACCCCTGGTCACGTAACATGTTTTGTTGATTTTCAATGTGAAATATCCTTAAAAACGGCAAACATAAAATAGAAAATTTCTCCTATGCAAAAAATATGGCACACTTTAGATTATATCATTCATTCTACACCAATTTGTAGAGCTCAGTTTGTTCCCTGTAGTGAAGGTCTTTATTCTCACGTAGTAACAAAATCAACAAAACATGTCATTTGATCAGGCGGTGTTCCAACTTTGCACGCAAGTGTACTTGCTTTTAGCACGTGGTTATTTGAGGAAATAAGTCAACAATAATTATAGAAGTACTTATACAGTCATTTCAGTACTTCTTTGCAGATCTAAATATGCACTGCAGAACTGAACATGACACATGATATATACTTCACCAGACATGGACGTAGGTTTGCATATGGAGAGTTGGGACATGTCCTCATCGATAAGGAGTCATTAAGGAGTCACAGCAAAGTATCATGCAAGACTGCGTGAACCTGAACCTGGGTGTTGGATGAGGGGGTAAGTGGTAGGCTGTTGTGTCCCTACCAATGTTGCGACCAAACCTACGCCCTTGCACTTATGCACGTAAAAGTAAGAGAGCTTTTGTGCGTACGAACAATCATTAGATCCTCTGGGCTTTTAGAACGTACTTTGATAAGGAGGCTGTACAGTACTGTGCAAAGGTCTTAGGCATTTGACAAAAAATGATATGGAATATGAAATATGGACTTCTATTTATTCTGCCAGTATGCGTTAAAACACTAACATTTAAATAAATACAAGTGACTAGTTTTCATAATCAGTCCTTCATTACATGAAATCAGGTAGGCTGCTAGTGGAATTCCATACAATAACTGGACTGCACCAAGAACCAAACCTGTGCTCAACTGTAACACATTAAAAACTATGATATATGACACAACACATTCCTGTCACACTCCACTGAACTCACCGAGCACTTTATTGGGAGCAGTGTCCTGGGACCACTGATGAAGGACTAGAGGAAGACTAACACAAACTGTGCAGCAGCAGATGAACTATCGTCTCTGACTGTACATCGACAAGGTGGACCAAGAAGGTAGGAGTGTCTAATAGAGTGGACAGCGAGTGGACACAGTGTTTAAACACTCCAGCAGCCCTGCTGTGTCTGATCCACTCACACCAGCACAACACACACTAACACACCACCACCACGTCAGCGTCACTGCAGTGCTGAGAATGACCCACCACCCACATAATACCTGCTCCGTGGTGGTCCTGTGGGGGTCCTGACCACTGAAGAACAAGGGGGAATGAGGGAAACAAAGTATGCAGAGAATCAGATGGACTACAGACTCTAACTGTAGAACTACAAAGTGCTCCTATTTAGTAAGTAGAGCAGATAAAACGGGCAATGACTATAGACACAAGGAGGTCTTCCTAATAAAGAGCTTGGTGGGTGTATATTTCTGTTTATTTGTATTTGTTCTAAAGTAAAATTTACTGCCAAGATAAACACTATGTCCTTGGCTGCCTCTGACCTTTGCACACTACTGCAGGTTTTGAAATCCAGTGTCCACACATAACAATAAAGGCTTAATTAGGTGCACCGCTGGAACATGAAAACTTTACAGTTTGAGGGTACTGACCTATCAATCCCACAGTCCAACTGGAGCATCCGTGTTTAGCTGTGCGCTTGTTTTGTGCCATTAAACAATTTTTTTTTCTGCTGAATCTTTTCATAATAAAGAAAATGATGAGGTGCAGAACACAAATTATTAATACTGACAAAACACATCAAACTGTCTGGTAAAAAAAGTGCATTGAGAGGGTAGTACATTAGATAGCATGGGCTGGTCATGTGACCTTGATGGAGGGCTTCCGGTGGACGCACAGCAGGGTGACATAGGGCACCCCGATGAAGGCCCACTTCTCGCTGGGCCAGAATTTGACCACCGGACCCTGCTCTGGAGCCTCAGAGGCCGCGTCGAAGTAAGCAAAGCACACGCACCCAAGGTAGGAGGCCAGGCAGATCAAAATGTGCCTACAGATTCAAACGACATTATAAAACGTTATAAACACATTATATAACAGCCTGTAAAATAAACTGTAAAACTAAATCAAGGAGATTCGCACACGCCCCTGAACTAACTTGCCTGTAAAGGAATTTCTATCTGCCACATCTGTATGATACAGGTAATCAATTAGTGTTTCCGAGTACTTAGAAACGAGGAGAAAACCTGCTGACTCAAAACTCATTCTTCTGAAAGAAGCCACTGAGCAACCAGTTTTAACAAGATCGCACCTCTTTGTCTCTGATATGTCTGTGCACAACCTTAAAGTCATCTGGAACCAAATAAGTTTCATATTAGCAGCTTAACTTTGCAACACCAATGACTGAAGACTTTATGACAGAAGCCAGGCTTACATGGTTACTGCTGAGCAAAAACATGATCAATCATGCTAAATGATAAACATAAAAACAGTCCAAAAATAGTCAGATTTATTCACATTTACCTTATTTATTTGGTAAATATATTCCACTGTTTCTTTTTTATCCCCGTCATCATATAAGACAACTCATCTCAGGTGAGCATACAAACCTTTGGCGATTTTATTAATGTATTAATTTGCATCAAATGGAAACCCAGCTAGTGTTCCACAAATATTCTGTTAAGGGTTCTGAGTTGCATGTTCTTTGTTACTTATACGTACTTGTCTAAATGTTAAGATTCAGCAGACAGAGACCACACTGAAAAATGCTGGCAAAAACAGACAAATCACCAAACCGGACTTCAGCCCTCCAGCCCTCCAGCAGCATCCTTCTTTTAAATGGGCTACATTAAAAGTCCTGCTATTACAAATGTTTTTCTTATATTGCAGAGAAATAGGCAACTTTACATATTTAGCATTCGTATATCACTACAGAGAGAAACATAACAGTGGGACTGGATAATGGCGTTCTCCTCTGCTAGTGACTTTTCAAGTGCAGTTACTACAGATACAGTGAAGTGTGCTACCGGTGCTCTCTACATGTAATGTGAACATGCACTTAAACATACTGAGTGGACGCAGAAGTGCACTCACCAGGCGCAGTGAAGGTAAGGGAAGTTGACAGACGACCACATCTCACAGAAGATTCGGTCACTAATCCAGCACATCATAGCCAGGGTCCACCACAGGCCAGCCAGCAGGCCCAGCTTAAACACACGCAGGTTCTCACACCTGACAAACAACACAAAAGGTACATGTTCACTTGCTTGAGTAGATGTACTAATATTCTGAGTGTACCTGAGTAAAAGCTGAAGGAGTATTTGCTTGTGAGTGTACTTGAGTACAAAAAAAACCCCTGAGTTTCTAATACTTACATCTAGAGTACATCTACTTTTACTCAAACGCACACATATTGCACTCTATCCATCGCTGTTTATGAACGTTGTTGTTTACAAGTTAAGCTGAATGACCAACACTAGTGAAAAAGTTGTCCTGTATATATATACATACATACACACACAGACACACACACACACACAGACACACACACACACACACACACACACACACACACACACACACACACACAAACAATCCCTGAGCTGACGCCTCTGAATATCCACGCTTCTCAAATTTCACATTAAGCAAAATGTCAGTGACATAACACATGCGTCAGTGCGAGTTTGTTTTGCCTTGTTTAGCTGACAGTGCATGCGCATTTGTATGGAGTTCTTCTGTAAATATACACAGACATTCTGAGTCAGACTATGTTAGTAATTTTTTTACACTCGAAGAATTTAATCTCTACAGCATTACGCAACCCCCCCCTCACACTCTACACAAATACAGCACTCCACTCTCCTAGTACACCAACACAAAACAACACAACAGAACAGAACAGAACAGAACATAAACCGAGAGAGACACCAAGGGAGAGAGCAAGCAAGCAAGCGAGAGAGAGACACACACAAAGACAGAGAAAGACAGACAGACAGACAGAGAGAGATAGAGACAGAGACAAAGAGGAAGAGGAGAGATAGAACTGAGAAAAAGAGACAGAGGAGTTAGAGAGAGAGAGAGAGAAGGAAAGAGAAGTGAAAGAGGAAAGAGAGAGGGGAGAAAGAAAGAAAGAAAAAGAGAGAGAGAAGATAAGGCTTGATCTGTGCAGGTCTCTGGTGTTCAGAGCTCTAGTGAGCAGCGTGAAGTGTTAAGGATTTAGTCAGTGTGCTACGCTGTACTTCACAGCTAGTGGGAATGTGCTGATGTTTGCTGACAGCTCCAAGTCCATGTTCAGTTTTAAACAGCTTGCAAACACATAAAATACAGTTTCACACACACACAGCACTTCTGGTTTTCACACACAGCAATTTCTTGGCTTTTCTGTGTAAACATCTAATCTGGCATGAACAACGCAAGAAAGGTTTGTTCCTGCCTAAAACACTACAGCAACCAAATTGTTCTGATAATGTTCCCATTGAGTGGACTCTTTATCTCACATGTCCCATTAATTCTCTATGTTGGGAAGCATGAAGCAGTCCAGGTTTTATTAACAGCCAAATAAAAATGATTAGGTAGTTTCAGTAGAATTCCATTTCCCATCCTTCAACGTTCCAGTACATGACCTCTATAAGAATTCCTTAAATTCCTTTAGGAACACTGGTGGCGCCAGTGTGGTCTCCGCTATCAATTGTGTGTTGACCCCAATAACTGAGGCTAAATCTTGAGGGCTAGCAAAACAGACAGAACACAGACTTAACGCCCTGCCAAATACTCTAGCAGTAAGAGAACAGGAAGATGACATAGGAAGGAACTAAGAGCATGAGAGCCAATGAAAACTTCATCAGCGAGGGTATAATGCCCAGGCAACAAACTGTAGTAGCACAAAAACAACAGAAGGAACAAAAATGAGATCTACTAAAACGTTTGGCAGCGGGTAAGAACATGATTTAATAATGCTAAAGGAAATGTAAACAGCTGAGAATTAGCCAAAATGCCTGAACTGGCAACTGCACGCTGCTCAAAACTGAATATGCAAATATAATAAAAAAAAATAATAATAAAACTTTAGCTTACGCTCTTATCCAGAGTGACTTAGAAGGCTATTCACATTAGGTAGGCGAATGTAGTTTTAAGAGTCTTGCCCAAGGACTCTTACTGGTGTAGCACAGCATAGTTACCCAGACCAGGAATGGAACCCCCATCTCCCACATGGGCCGGTAGTTCCCTGGTGGGAATTGGTATTATCCTTTGAACCACACCAACCACATAATTTGCTTGTGTCACAAATGACCACTCTTACAAGCAAAACAAATATGAAAAAATATACTTCACACTTCTTATGCTGTATATCGAAACACATCATCAGCAAACCTTTAGCGATCTGAATTCCATCCTCAATGTATGCACATTCTAGCTTGGACACTATGCACTCAACAGTGAAGGCAGCACTGGGCTTCTTTTACACAGTGCTAGAAAACACAGCAGCACGGTGTTGCCCGTTGGATGCACAGTTTCTGATTGAGTGTGTGCTCAACCACTGACCTGATTAATCAGACTAACAATAAAATCAGACCTTAGAGAAATTGAAGGTACAAAGCCCTTTAGGCCAGGCTGACGTTTGATCCAAAAGATCCTCATACTCTGGACATGGAGCTCTTGGAGAAGGCAACTTTGATCTAAATCTCAAACTGCATCTTTTCTCTTGCACATGTTTCCAACTTATCAGATGAGTAAAACATCTAAACACACATAAGCAAGGCTAAACTGAAGTCCTTAAAGAACACCACGGAATGTTCAGCATGAAATAGCAGCACAGACATTCCTGGAGACTGCTGTGAGACTGAAGATGGAGTGTTGAAGCACGAGGAGAGAACTAACGTACAATGAGAATAACTTCTAAGACGTGCTTATGTGTGGCGAGTTACGACTTGTTGCACAGAAACGTACGCAACAGTAAAAGAAAGGAAACAAAAAAGCATAATAGATCCCCTTTTAGATGTTTTCTTAAATATTTCAAACTTTGTGGCATCAACATTTCATACACGTACGCGCACCAAAACCTTTCTATTATTTGATAACTGACTCCGTGACTCCAAACTCTGAATGGTAGTGTAGATTTTATAAATAGACGCTGGTGTAACTCTAGACTAGACTAGTGTGAGAGGCATCACTTTGGACAAGCACGCAAAACAAAAGCAAAAAACATGAAAAATACAATGCAAGACCTCACATACACTTTCTACTTGTGTGATGATCTTATCACAGGTTTCAGTGTAGAACTGTACACTGCTAAATGGAGCAGCGTGAAGCAGAAGTAGATGACAACACTTCCTGTTTTGATTAAAATAAAACATCATGTAATGTACAGAGGGTCAAAGAATGAACTGGTTAACAAAAGTCAGACTAACAAGCTCTTTGCTGTAACAAGGCTACATGCAAAACAATTTAACACAACCCAAGCACATTTTTAATGCAGTATTGGGGCTTAAACCTACGTAGCGCTGCACTTATTCTCCTGTATACTGCATTCACTGTAAGCTTGAGCCAAGTCTAATCAGTTCCAACTAAAAGAGGAACATCTTAGTACAGTATAGGAGATCTCTGGGGGAGTGTTTTTCCATCTGTACAGGGATGCAAATCTACTGCATGCAGGTATAGACTGCACACAGAGACTGTGCTGCAAAGAGGTGAGCACCTTTAATGCAATTTAATGCCATTCTGAACAAATGAATCCTTCTGAGAAACCCCGATAGCTATGCACTCATTCAGTTTAGGCATCACCCCTTAAGTGGAGTGTATAAAATGTTTTTAAATCATGTTAACTGTAAATTTAATAATTCCCTTTTCTAAACGTTCAAATGAAATAAATCTTTAAAACTAGCTTAGGCATCTGGGAGTCTTGATGTCTATGGTTCTTGGATAGGTTTTAAACGTGGGGTGGCTACTACAGAATGTGTCGGTTCATAATTGAACATGTTGAGGCCCTAAATGTATAATGAAACAGAATAGAAAGCTCCAGGATAATGCAGGAGCCAGTATGTGCGCTGTAGCTGGAGCACTGACCTCTTAAGCTCTGTGATGAGAAGAGCTGTGCACGGGATTCCCAGGGTCATTAATGAGATTGAATTAATGGCCGGCTTTATGAAGGCCAGACAGGTAGTGATCCCTGAAAGAATGCCAACGACCAATTTAAACCTTGACCTGGTGGAGAGAGGGACAGAGAGACAGAGACATATACACTACATTAGAGTACCATTATAAAATGTACATTATAAAAATGGACAAACAAACTACACAAAGAAATGTTTACAGAGATTCTTCTTGATATTACATGACAGTATTTCTAGGCATGTACTGACCGTGCATTTTTATAGCTGATTCAGATTCCTTTACAGTGAAACTGGATGATGGACCATTTTATTAGCAGTATCTCTAACATTACTCTGAATTTAACTGGAACTAAGGGGCCTAAGAGTCCAAGCCCTGAAAAGCAGCCCCCAGACCATTACCCCTCCCCCACCAGACTTTACTGCTGTGACTATGCATTCCGGTACATAGCGTACTTCTGGCATCCACCAAACCCAGATTTGTCCCTCGGACTGCCAGACAGTGAAGCATCACTCATCATTCCAGTGAACACATTTCCCCTGCTTCAAATACAGCGCAAGTGGTCTTATGCGACTCTCTACTGATTCCGATCTTGCCTGATTCAGATTATACACCTCTGATTACTTCTTTAAAAATGTTATTAGTTATTAAATAGTTAAACTATGAACATAGTTATCATAGCATATATGAGCTGCATGAAATATATGAGATGCACGACATCTTCACCTGTCTCTACGGAATATCCTGGGCAGGTATCTCTTGGGGAACCACATGCCAATGGCACACATAAGCACCCAGAGTATTGCTAATTCATCCAGCATCTGTCCCAGGAAACTCAGAGTAGCGTGGAAGTATGTGGAGCCAATCCCTGCACAAGGGAGAGAAACACAGGATGAAATGTTCAGAATGCACTGCACACATAACGCATCAACCCACCTTTTTAACGAAATGAGTGGGAGCACTGTTCTGACAGTATAAAAGCTGTGGCTTGTTCTGCTTGTTTTTATGTGAGACCACCCAACCATTCGGCACTGTGGAATCTGCTACCCTGTGTTTGTTTTATTCTTGCAGCGCAGTATTCGTTTGTTTCTCTGCTTGCAGCACACTGACCCAATTCTTAGAAATTAATTTGCATAACAATCCCTCACATACAAAATAGTACATGATGATTAAAGAAGGCCAAAAGATGAGCTTCCTCAACCGTGTTTGGTTTGGCCCACTGGAAAGCCTATCCCCACCCATCGTCCAGTGAGAGAACAAACATAGTTTTATATTATATACAACTTATTTAGCTCTCATTCTCATTTACTTATATATCACTTTGTTTCTCTCTCTCTCTCTCTCTCTCTGAACTTCTCATAATAAATGGACCACTTGGAATTTCCATTTACTTGGAATACAATACTGTTGCATTAACTCACACTGACAATTAAGAATATTTACTTTTCCCCCTCTACAGTTTGCAGTTTGGAGATTTGAGGTTTTGTTCCGACAATGACGAATATCTACATTCACTTTGAGTAATTGCTGAGTAAAGGATTAAACAACCCTGCAAAAGCAATACAGCCATTACCCAGTGCTGCATCAGCACTCTTCTGGTTAGTACAGCATTATACTCTCATAACCCTCACATATAAATCACTGCCTTTAAAAAGATGCTGAATGACCCTGTTTATTTCTACTGCCTTTTACCAAACACAGTTAGGCTCAGCAAATCACAACGTCTCTTTAACTCTAAAAACATTTTCCAATAAAGTCTTTCCGATTCAAATCCCTTAAACAAACCCTCTGTAGATCACGAGGACGGGCAGGATATTTCTGAAGGGGGGTTGGGGGGAAGTCACCAAATCATCACGGAGTGAGGAAGAAGAAAAAAAAGGGCAGATGAATCAAAGTATGTGCACAGAGCCGCATTTGTGCTGAGCTGGCTAGTTTCCTATGCAGTCACTGTGCTGATGTTTCTTGGGCTTGGCTGTCATCTGGCTCCCAGTGACAAGGAGCTACAGTCAGCCTTTATAAGAAGAAGTGTCAAACTGGTGTCAGGTCAGCAACTGCAAGCAAAACGACTGACGCTGTGTTGATAAAATCGCTGTCTAGAATCGACACATAAACTGCAACGGCGACACTGACGTGAGAGGGCACCTTTCAAGCCGTACACAGTGACAAAAAGGACAGAGCTTCCCTTGTTTCCCCACCCAGCAGAACCACTGAAGAGCTCACTGTTCTCACATCCGGGGGCTATTTTTGGTGATCCGAAGATAGGTATAGTATAGGTTTGTGTGGTGTCACCATATAAAGGTCACTGAGTGAGAACATCAGTATGAGATGTTCTAAAAGGGAACTTCCCATTTTCTCCAACACAGACATGTCTATTAATCTTTGGACTCGTTTAGGTCTATACTGAACATTTTATTAACATGCTTCAAGACATCAATGATAAGCATCACTAGATTCCATTTTTCTCAAGTTTGATAACTCTAAAAATAAAACCACCATCAAAAATTGGTTGACAAGTTTCACAAACTGGACTTTACTATATCCAACTAAACAGAGCTAAGGCCTTGCTCTGGCTGCCAGCCCAAATCTGATATTTTGGCAAGTCCAGGTTCTATTCAGGTTGACTTTTGATAGTTCAGACAACAAAAAATGCAACTTTTGCAGAAAAGATCAAAGTGTCTTTTGCATCACTCACAACAGAAGTGCTCGAAATTGCTATGGAGTTACTGACGCCTACGTCCCCATCACATCAACCTAATAGTAAATAGATTGGTGAATAGATGGGTGATGTCTGGACACACACATCTGATCACTTGCAAATAACAGTGTGGACAGTCGTTGCAAAAGATCTGATTCAAGGAACAGATCAGATTTACCAACAGTCTGAACACAGCTCAGTTAGGTACATTTTGTGGAAAGCTAGAGAGAAAGAAACTCTCCAGGGCCCTTCCTAAACGAAACATGGCGCACACATAGCAGCTGGTACCCTCTTCGTATGTGCTTGTCGTATTGAAACATGCAATTGGTCAGTGTTTTACGTGCAGCTGCTACATGCAAAATGCTCAAAAAAAGTGTACTGTGACGTAATTCATCACAGTAGCGATACAATATCATCATCTTGTCCACTGAAAGCGCATCAAATCAATCAAAATTGGCGGCTCAATTTCACCTACCATTTTTCTATTACGTTTAGTCTGTTTGATCACAGTTTGGAACAACAGAAAACCCAAATGTGACTCTCAATATACAGTCAAAACGATACAACAAAATGGGAGTAAATCATGTAAATCAAAAGGATTCTGAGTGAGCAGGCCTGCTGCAGATGTTTTGCCCAACTACAGAAAAAATGTTCACTGCAGATCATTCAGAACAAGTCCTGTGACCTCTCCCTGACTAAGGAAATAGTGTTTGTATACATTCAGAAAAACACACTTGCCAGTCACAAGTACATGTGTATATATTTCTATATTGTGGTCTATTTACCCACAAAGTCAGGAACAACATGTTTTATCTGTTCACTAATGCTTTGATATGTGATTGTCAGTCAGTGTTTATATTAACCCCATCCTGCTTTACCTTTAGTACCTTCCTCCAGGTGGTCCTTGATGTAGTCCAGGTCTGAAATGGACATTTCCATGGATTCTAAGAATCCATGAATAAGCTTGTTTCGTTTTGACATGTTACGCTTTTACGTGCACATAAGCCAAACGGAACGAATGACAATTTCGCATAATGTAGTGGAGTAAAAAGTAAGATATTTGAGTTTGAAATGTAGTATTGAATTAAAGTCACCCGGAATTGAAATACTTCAGAAAAGTACAGATACACGAAAAAAACTACTTAAGTACAGTAACAATCATTACTGTCCACCACTGGTTTGAAGGTACATTTGCCCACCATAAAAAAAACACAGACTTGCAATAGCCTGATCCCTGAGCCTCGCTCTGATCTCCCCAGAAAGAGAGACAAGCCAGGGCAAAAAGATAAAGCTCGGTATCTTGCTAAAACAAGCTGAACTCGGTTGCTCTTGTGTGTGAGTTTCCTCTGTGGGGTTACTTTAGATCAGTGTTTCTCCACCCTGGTCCTGGAGGCCCCATGCCCTTCACATGTTAGTGCTTTCCCTACTTCATCACATATCACAGCTTCTGTAAATGGGCTGTTAATGAGCTGATTGGCTGGATCAGGTGTTTTGGGAGCAGAGAATACACTACTAAGTGCAGGACAGTGAACCTCCAGAAGCAGGCCTGAGAAACACTACTCTAGATCACAAAGTCTGATCTGAACTTACCGACCACCACCAGCAGTGTCCATATCAGATAAATCCCACTGTTGAAATGAGTTGCATATTGGCGAAAGAGACACATCAGAATAGGGGGCAGAATGAAAAACAAAATGTTGCTGATCTAAAAGGAGAAGGAGAGAGCAAAAACACAAGAAGACAGTCAGTCAAAGCCACCGAGTACCTAGCTGTCAAGTCACAGACGTGTCCTACATGCAAACTGCAGCGTGCTGACGTGAGCCACTTTTGTTGTAGCCCCAAACTGTGGCAGACACGTCGACAAAGCAACTCGCTCAAAGTTTCACAACTACGCTGAACAAACAGCAGAAGGGATATAAATAAAAACAGGCGACATTTAGCGCTACGGTCGGAGTTAAAAGCTGTCTGGGCTTTATAAAGCAGAGAAGCGTTAATCCTACAGACAGACAACAAAGCAGCAGGCAGGCTGCTGGCGGCGCACCGTGTTATAGAACTCCGCTATTCCGGGATAGATCAGGTAATTCCCCTCGCACCAGTCCACCTCCGAGCTCCCAGCTTGGAGCTGATTCCAGAAAAGTACAGTCATCTTTAACAGCGCTCCCACAAAGCCGACAGCAACTCCACAGCCGCCTGCTCGGCTCTACCACCACCAAACTGGTGCGAAGGAGAGAGAGATGAGACGAGCCTCGACACTGGAGCAGGTTCAGTAGCGCTGACGGACGCAGGCTAGGAGTTTCGCATTGACATCTCAGCCTCCACAGGACTTCAACTCCTTCTGAACTGCGTCTGCGTTTTACTCAGTGCTCTGTGGCTAATCGCTTCGACCGCTCTTGTCATCTTGCTGTCCAGCTGAAGTGCGGACCAGTTAAGAGGAGCCGCTCTCATTCCCCTGCACGGCACAGCGCTCACAACAACAACAGAGCAACATGTGATCCGCGCATGCGCGCTGCCGCCGCGTCGACATTATCCGGGGAGGAAGGGACTCACAACTGACGAGGCAGAACTGAATCTGTTTCAACGAACCGATTCTCCAGTGATTCACTGATTCACAAATCTTTACTCTCTTCTTTTAAATTGAAGGTGTTTTTATTTTTACAGTGTAGAATTATATGACATTTTATGCAAGGCTTCCTGAGGTTAAGTTGCAATAGATCATTTTAGTTTGCAAGATGATCCGATTCAGTTGGAACTTATGAATCGGCTCGAGCGACTCGTTCACGAGGCGATAGTCGGCTAAATTGTGCTACAGGTAGGCGTATCGCTGAAGTAACCTGCCAGTTAAGACTTACGTAAACATTTCAGTAAAGTAAAAATTGGTTTGGAGTGGTGTTTCCTAAATTAGGGATGTGAACTGACGTTTTGAGTAGACTAATCACGGACGTCTACATTTAAGGAAGAGAACAGTGTTTATTCAACCGCAAAAATATTTGTGGTGCAGGTGCTTTTAGCGAGAACAATGCTTTATTTCCCAGGAAATACGAAGGCACATACCACACATCCAGTGAACGTGTTAGTCATGACGGAAACGCCATTTAAAGCCAGTAAACACGTTTTAGTGAGAGACACGGACATTCCTGAAGTTCCTGTGAGGACTGAAAACAGGAGGTCCCTTCGCATGCTCAGTGTTCAACACAGAGGATTTAATAATGATAATACATCCAAAACATCCTTAATCAGTCATATATCCTGTGTTTAATATTATTATCGTTTTAGAACAACAAACTGGCATAATGGCCTTGAGTTGTTTGGAGACCACCTTACGAGTTTGTCCTGGGGGATATGTGAATGAATCCATCTCGATGTTAAACATTACTTTAAGGGGAAACTCCACCGAATTTTCAAAACATTGCATCCAGTTTAGTGGTTTATATGAAACAGTCGTTCAGAGTTCTCAGTTCTCAGTGGTGGAGATGGGGAAACAGGAACATCCACCTCTAAAATCTCCCTCCCAGAAAGTTATTCAGTGTAATGGTTAGAAATATACTGCTGGATTGCTTTATAAATACACTGTATGTGAAAACAATTTTAATCCATTCAGGGCGGAGGAATACAGGCGGGACGTTGTAAGGCAAAATAGTCCCCTTAGAATTGTTTTTTCTTCCCTATGACTAGTTTTTCTTCATCATCATCATCATCTATAAAAACTCAGAAGGCATGTTTAGGTTCACTGGTGGTTTTGGATAGTAAATAAAATGGCTATATTTGTGTTGTAGATATTGGGACCCCTGGTTCCCATCAGCACCACTCTAAAGAAATCAGAGTCTGCAAGTTTCTCCACATTGAACCTTTTCATATCAAATCACTCTAAATGCATCTGTTTACATCTCAAAGACTGGATAATTCACATATCAACAATGAAGGCTTGTCAGTAACCTGTAACAAACTCACTGGTTCAAAAAAAGATCTGTGCCAACGGCTGGAAAATACATTGATGAAGCTTGCTTTACCCCAACTCTACAAATAGCTAAAATATGATCATTATTCACCAATAATGAATTTATTGAAGTAATCACGACATATGAATAGTAACATCTTCTATTTCTGCTTAACCACCCTCAAATAAAAGCTGAATTCACTCAAAGATGCACATGATGAAGTGATGCAAGCATAAAGTCAGGACAAAGCATGTTTATTGCAGGACAACTGAATGTAAAAATTCACACTCGTTCCACAGGACGGTAAAGGGTAGATGAACAGACATACAGAACGCTCTCCTGTTCAACAGAATCAGACCCTAGCCTCAAGTCCTTATGTGTCATGGTTTAACTGCTACCCTGGGTTTCTTACAGATCCAGGCATGACACTTACCCATTAGCATTACTGTCCTGACAGTACTAGGATTTGATGCTCTTAACAGGAGAGTGTCAGTTTTGTAATGGCTTGAGATAAACCAAATACACTGTACAAGGTTAAACAAGTAAGAACTGCTTGGAGTTAATGAAGCAATTCTATATCAGCTGTGTAAGGTACATTTGTTCAACATACTGTCTGTTACAGAAATAGGTTGGTTGGTTGGTTGGTTTCCCATCTTTAGCAAATGACTTACACTGTGATTTACTGCAGCAAACACGAGGTCAAGGATTTTTCTGAAGTTGGAATGTTATTTTCTGTATTTGAGACATGAGTAGGTCAATTAATTTCTGAACACGTTCTCAAATCCTTATGAAGCCTGAGCCTGGATCAGTCTTTTCTTTCCATTTTAATCATATTTATTAGGATAAAACAGATTACTGTGTCAGATGCTAAAGCAATGGAAATCCATCACATTCATTTCATCCTAATACTGGGATTATGTCACCAAATTGATTACAATTTGCAAACGTGTGAACGACGTGACGTAGTAACCGTCCCCAGAGATCTTTGCTATCCCATTTTCTTTCAAGAGTATGTTCAGCATGTAAATCTATACCCTGACTCAGTTCACATATACTGCCAATAAGTAAAGCTTTAGAGTAGCTTTGATTCTGTTGCTTTCATTTGAATACTACTAGAAAAGAAAAAAAAACAAACAAACAAAAAAACAGAATAAAATTAAACCCCTTTAACAATTAGCTTCACCAGGGTTCACATAAGGAAAGAACCAGCAATTGCTGTGATCATCATCATCTTAAGAAAAGAAAAAACAAGAAAAATGAAGAAAAACAAAGAAAGAAAAAAAGAAAGAAAAAAGATTAACAGACAATTGTGACTAGAAACAGTGGTTACTGTGTTACAACCTGTTCTCTTTTATATACATCTCGCTGCACAATTCGATTCCTCAACCAATCAAATATCCACATTGATTTCATACTCCAAACAAATGAGTTATTTTACAAAGACAAGGACAAAGCTGTATTCACATCAGCTGTCGAGGAACTAAAGTGATAAAAGACATGAAAAGATATGATAAATAAATTAAGGCAGACTGATTGCACTATATCATGTTAATTTATTAGTAGTAAAACCTACCTGGACTAACTACCAAGGCACAAGAACTACTGAGATTTCTCAAATTATCATAACCTTTTACAGAAGTTTACCAACGTCGTCCGTCTCTTGAAGTCATTTAATCAGTGTGATAAGATGGATTTAAGACTTTAAGTACGCATTTGTATGCAGCAACAGCATAAAAGGTGATTAAAAACACTGTTAAAAATATTGACAGATATTTGTGGAACGCTGTACATTCTCACTAGAGTCCGACAGGACTTTCCTTCTCTCTGAAAGAAAACGGTTTATATGTACATAGGGAGGGATTATGAGCATTGTTCAAAATGATTATGACTTTATTCAAGATGATTATGTCTTAATGAGTGAAGGAGGATTCTTTCATTTCAGTAGTTACACTGCCAGCTCCCAATGCAATTCATTCTTCTTTTCCCCACACACTAGTATATTTAAATTTAGATTTAAGGTCCGAAGGTGTACAAAACGTAATTCACTGTCTATTACAGAAACTGAACTCACCACCTTACTACCTCGTTCAAGACGTTAGAGTTTCTTTAGCTTCCTGGAATAATGTGATTGTCTGCTGCCACAGTACGTCTCCCCAACCTGAACCAATTTTTACACACGCACGCGACTCCCTCTCTTGCGCTCTCACACACACACAGAATCACACCTCCATCCTTGCGCTGTGACACTGAAGACCCACATTGATAACATAGACGTTTAAGACTGACTCAACAGAAATCTTTGTAAGGATCCCTCAAACTGAAAAAGGCAGCCTAGTTCTGATATCCCATATCTGATATCCCATCATAGAAAAATATATACAAACGAGAATGGAGAAAGATAAAGCAATCATTTTCAAAAGTGCACATCGTATAAGACCATCGTAATTGATATCTCGAGAGAACACATCTCCATTTCCACTGGACTCCTTCCACAGGACAAGCCGGTTAGGGACGCAAGTCAGTGTTTGAGGGACTGAGAGATTTTCCACTTCAGTTCTTAAGTTCACTCCCACAGGTCCATAGACAAACACACACATCAAGCTTTCATCATCTGAAGACATTTAAAGACTCAAGCCAATAAATATCTACCTGCTACATATCTGGTTCTGCCTAATGCTGCAGAAAGTAGGTTTGGCATGGAACCAAACTTGATAAGGACGATGAAGTACCATCTTTGGGTGACGGTGCAAATAATTCTTCTTGACGTGATGACCTGCTACTCTTACACAGAGATTTAGTCAGATGGGGGGAGGATTTAAGAGAGCCCCTTATAACCACAAAGGCTAGGTCAAATGAATGGAGCTCCAAAGCACTTGAGGCACCACTGCACGCCATTGGAAGGTGGTCTGTCAATGGGAGAGAGAGCTTTCAACTGCTCTTGGCTCAGCTCGTCATAGGCTAGTCGATACTCCCGATCGAAGGCCTCTGTAAGCAGGAAACAGAAAATGTGGTGCAGAACATGAAGTGTGTGAATGCATGGAAGGACACCAAGAATTTTCCTTTAAGGGAAAAGGAAGCTAAAGGGTTCAAATCTCTAAAAAATGATTTACTCACCAATATCAATGTTCTCCCTACCCAAGGCCACAAGTGAAAGGAACAAGATCTCCCTGTATATACTCCTGGAGATGAAGAGAAAAATATGAAGGTTTAAACATTCAATTACCTTACCTTCTTTCGAGGAACCTTTAATTTTCTGAATTGGCTGATATGGATTAATTTATTTTTTACAGATTAAAAGGCTGATGTTCATCTTCTTTGGAATGAAGAATTCGTTTTGCCTAAATAATAATTTGAACGTCTTTTTCCAGATACTAATGCTTTCACCCAAAGCTTTAAGTTCTGACATCAAAATAAGAAAGCTCTGGCATTATTCCAATTACTCAATGTATACTGTATTAAAAACATTTTGAAAAGACCCTTTTTGGAGCAGTTTAAACAACATGTCCAACGCTGAACTCCTACCTCTGTCGTTTGACATCTGGGCGTCTCTTGATTTCCCTAAGCAATAGGTTGATAGGGCTATAGACGTCGTTCGTCTGGATGCTCCTAACAATGCTGTTCAGTAGTGTCCGTATCTCCTGGTGGTCAGTGGGGCCCAAAGACCCTTTCATTTGCACTGGAGATTAAACAAAATGAAACCGTTTCAAAAGATATTCTTATCAAGTCAAATCTTGTCTGCTGTGGTCTAATCTTGCTTTTTAGCTTATGCTGATGCATCCATGCCGATTTGTGCCAGTAGACCTGAACTATTACCTCACATGAATAAGCTGAAGGCCAGCATTAAAGTCACCCCTATGGTACTCACAGAAGGTCCTCCAGAGCTGGTAAAGTGGCTCGGTGGGCTCCTGATGCAGGTTGACGTTGTCCCACAGCAGCTGCACGTACACCTGTTTACTGTCCTGAGGCAAAGATGTCTGTGGAAGCTATAGAAGCAAAGAGGTAAATCATTTACTACAAAGGAAAGTGGTGCTGGCAATTAAAGGGACGATCGGCAAGCACTGCATAGTCAACACAATTATTGTTGATGTGTTTTGAAGTATGTATCGAAAGACAAATGCTAAGAGACTTCAGTAAAGAAAGAATATAAAAGAGGATACACTGTGGAAAAGTGGGAAGAGAAGTAAAAGGAAGAGAATATTAACCTGTACACCGTTGTTGCAGTGTTCGGAGGTCAGTATGAGTCCAGGCAGAATACTGGGTAGGTCCAGTCGGCGGAAATACCATACCAGATTCCAGAAGATGATAGGGTGCTGACTGAGGAACTTTTGAGTGTAGATTACCTGGGGGAAAAAAAAAAAAATAAGAGGGGAGCATGGAGTGCACAACAAGACTGCACAAATATAAACTCACACATTATTAAATTACATAATAGCAATATTAAACATCTAAACAGCCTTACAGATCTGTTTGTCAAAGAATAAGTACCTGGTCTCCTTCATTCTCCAGTAAAGACTCCAGCTCTTTTCGCAACACCAGAGGGCTGAGGTAAGGCACAGACACCGGCTTTGGGTTGGGCCGCTTCTGACCCAATGTATCCTGAAATAAGGTAAAACTTCAACTCAAATATCATACTTCTACACCTGAGACTTTGTGAAAACATGCAGCGCTGCTACTGATTGATCTACAGAAATTTCTGACATTACGTCCTGGCCATAAAAGTAGATGTCCCTAGTACATATTTGGAAAAATAATTAAACAGTACAGCTACTATGGAAAATTCAAAATACTATGGAAGCACTCACCACTACCTCCTGCAGGCTGTTGGGCAGGCTAGTGGTGGAGATCCCATGATTGGGCCGCTGGGCTGAGTCCAGGCTCTGCAGAGGTCCACCCACACTGTTGCTGCGGGTCAAAGAGGTGCCGCGCTTCTCCGCCTGTCTTTCCAGCAGACCCAGCGGGTCCGAAAGTACTGGTTCCTGCACAACACTGAGGAAGCAGACAGATTTAATAAAAATGGCACTGTGCTCTGAAGAAACAAGATGTTGATGTAAACGAGCCTAAGACATGCTGCACGCCTTTGTCATTTGTACACAAAGGACATTACATCAATGGAGCCTAACATTCATTGAGGAATCACTCTTTGGCTTCTTGTTCTCTGTAGGGCTGTGAAAACCATTAAAATGTGCCAAAGCTTTTGACAAATAAACAGAATGTGGCACTCTCACCATCCAGCTAACCTTAACTTTACACTGGTTTCTAAATAAAGTCTAAAGCTACTAATAATCTTCTTGCATAATAATGATATGATCTAAAATGTGTGTCAATTCTTTTGATATACATATATTAATAATATACATTTAAAACAATATGTGAAAGACCACTGACACAATGTGTGCTGTTATGTCATCCTATAATACCTTAGTTCTTTTCACTTACCACCTAAGAAATAACAGCTATGATGTACCTACTGAATGGATGATATCAGTATGATGCCATGGAACATCAAAAACCAAAACATGATAAATTTACACACAAATGATGCGACCATCCTGAAGAAAATGGATTCTTTATGTATATAACGTATTGCCCAGTCCTACATGTACGACTTAAATAACATACACTTTCTGTGCTCCACTCTGGTCAGTCAGTTTCTCTACATGTTCCTGTTTGCCATCAGGGGAATCTGAGAAGCTGATGAGGTCAGGGGGCTCACTGGGACTGTCCACCTTTACTTCCGATGAGGTGGAGGGTGTAGGCTGCGTGCTACTACTGTGGATACTGTCCCCAGAAGTGCTGGTCTTCAGGTAGAACCTGAACAAACAGAAAAAAGTACAGAAAACAAGAGTGAACGGACTTCTTACAGCAGTAAATGGGACATTCTTATTTTCCAATTTCTGAAATTGTACTGAACCTCTGCAAGTTACATAAGAAATTACATAAGTGAAAACACTTGACTTTTAAAAATGATGGTGTCTCAAAGTTTACTGAAGCTACATATCTGAATATATCCTCGTTACAGCCAATGACAATTACATAATAACATCTTAATTCATCCAGTATAAAGACTTCACAGTGCACACAATGAAATGTATTCTAATGACAATGGATTTAACAAACATGTGATAACTGATGATACGTTGCACATCAAACATTTTTTCAAGATGATGAAAATGCTAAATGTTTTACCTCTGTTTGCAAACTTTCACTTACAACATGAACTTACTCAACTGATCATCAGTACTGGCATAGCATTGACCATGATGAATAACTGGCTGTGTCTCAGCAACAAGAACTTCTTGACCACCGTTTAAAGGATTCGTTTGTTTGCTTCATTGGGTATTGTTCTAGGATTTTAAACTAGCCCACAGACAACTACTCAGAGTTTCAGCTCCTAAATAAAGCTGTGGAACTCTGTGTTCTCCTTTCACTTTTCCAATACTGAAGTGACCTTTTTTATGAGGCACGGTGTGTAACTCTATGACTGAAAACAACTATATGACCTTCATTTCCTTATTGCACACTATGTGCCTTTGTAGACACCTGCTAATTATTTCTTCTGGAATCAAGGGTACTAACAGGATGTTTGCCCACTTTACTGCACTAACATGTTCTACTTTTAACTGGGTGATGGGGCATTGTTGTTAGGGTTGACTGCATACAGCCACAAGAGCATTACTTGGGTAAGGTACAGATGATGGATGTTAGTCCTGGAACATAGTACACCAACGCATCCCAAAAAGTATTGGATAGTGCTCCATCACTCCAGAAAACACTGTTCAACTACTCCACATACCACTGTGGGGAGCTTTACTTCCCCCTAGGTGGCGTCGTCACAAGGAATGGTGACCGCATACTCTTGTGTGGCTGCTCCAAAGTGTATCATTCAAATGGTAATGTTTTTTCTAAGGAGATTATGCACTCTGTGCATGTGCTATTGAGTGCTTATACCAGCAACAAGTGCACCATAAAGTAGCTAAATTCACTAATTAGAAGTTTGTACTTTGTACAGTTTATATGGCTACCACTGTGATGCCTTGGTTTGGATTCAGCACCTTACCCAGGAGTAGTGCGCAAGTCATGAAACTCCACATGGAGTAGCGGCAGGAAGGAGCTCTGGCAGAAATGACAAGTGGTGTTCAAGTTGGAGTCATCCGCTGTCCAGCCCGCCATGATCTCCTCATCATAAACAAGAGCCTCGCAGGAGCGACACTGAGAACAGCTGGACATCAGCACCTATGACAGGAGACGCACAATCATTTTTATATGACAAAAGCCATTATGAAGTCAATGATGAATGATTGAAGAAAAACAAGAATTTTGTCTTGATACTATGAATGATGCTTAAACTGACCAGACAAAAAGGTCATAAAGCTTTATTTGGGTAGACTTCAAAACACATTTAAAATAATTTGGTCCAATAAACAGCTGGACATTTAATTAGCTGAAACTTTCGGGTTCACATGACTGCTGACACCACACCAATGGGATAAAATGTGTGGCACTACCCCAAAATCAGTAACTCGCTGATTACTATAGATCTTCCTGGTTGACTGTATTATACTGACAGTGCTACGTGGTACTTTCTATAAAAAAGAGATCACTGTTTGTAGACGCGTAGATGTATAGAGTCTGATCAGCAGAGGGCGCTGCTCTCACCTCTAAAGAACAATTCTGAAAAATGCTTGAAGTGCTGGCATGGTGAGATGAGCTCTGCTCAGACCTTTCAGAGTCTGCGCTTCTCATGGACCTGCCAGGAGTCACAGCTACAGGGAAAAAAAAAAAAAAAAGATAAAAAAGAAAGAAGATGTTTTTAGGACAATTCAAGCAGAATACAGTACACCAGCGGAGTAATTACATCTGGAAAGTGTAAGGTGACTCATAATGCGCCACTCACGCGGCCCATGCTGTCCCCGGCCATTATCACTACTGCCACTGCTGCCGAGGCTGGTGTTACTGTGAGTGAGGCCATTGGCGGTGAGGCTGGACATCAGGCCTCTGGGTATGGACCTCTCGACTTCGTCACCACTGAGAAGCTGCTCCTCCAGGCGAGCAGGGAAGCTGTCCCTGGGCACGTTCTGCTCCTCCTTTAATCAGAAGAAGAAACTTCTATTAAAGATGGCTTTCACTATAGTGTGCTCAGGAAGAATAGTTTTGTTCCTCAGTGGAGGGGATGTTTGGGAGGGCCAAGTGCAAACCTGGTGTTAGCCTAAGTGATAATAGGTTTAATTGTGCATTTTGCATGTCTAAAGAAAGAGAGATCCATCCTTCTGTAAAATTCGTACCGCAACTGAAATATAAAAAGTGCTCTGTATTATGTAAAGTTCACTGTCGACATTCATCAGAAAGATCACCTTTCCAACACTGGAACACAGAAGGCCCTCCTGTTAGGATCAATGTAAGGACATTAAAATAGCCTCTATCTGCCAGATCGAGGCAGGAACTTATTGATCACATGGGACCTTGAGTGTAATGATTTATCTTTCATGTCCTGTTCTTTCTCCCTAGCTCTTCTTTAGTTATCAGCTGTTAAACCTGCTCACCTCATCATCTGAATAGGAATAGGCTGAGGCCACTGCTCCCCACACTTTGCTGGCAACATTAGCCGCCTGCTTCATGCCGTGCTTCAACATGTCCACTTTAGGCCCAGAAAGCAAGTTGTCCATCTTGATGCCTGAGATGGTGTTTATAACAGACCCCAGCGATCCACTCTGTGAAGACCTCACCAGTGCAGTCAACGAGGACGACCTTTGTCCCGTAGAACCAGGGGTCTTTGGGGACTTTATGGCGAAGGTCTTTGACCGTGTGACGGCAGGGCTGCGTTTGGGGGTTTCCAGTAAATCTGGGGTCTTTACAGGGCCTGCAGGAAGGCTAGATCTTCGCTCCAGAGACTGCTTGCTGGCCGGAGAGTCCACAAGGTCAGCTTTGCGCAGCTCTAAGTCGCGCTGTGGCCCCTGGTGCAGTTCCATGCTGGAGGCCTTGGCACCTAATGGGCTCTGGAGGTTCATGTACATCTCAATCTCATCAGCAAGGTTTCGTGAGACCACTGGTGGGACAAGCCGTGCAGACTCTTGGCTCTGGATAGAGGCCGCCTCCTCACTTTCTGAGGCCAGCATCGAAAGAGGGTCTGCCCCTTTTTCCACGTCCTCTCTCCCCACCGCCTTAGATGAGGTGGAGCTGTTTGCACTTTTCTCTGCTCCTTCACTCTGAGGCGCCACCTCTTCTTGAGGCTCCTTCCCTTTGTCCTTACTTTCATCCCTCAAATCGATTATTTCCATTGTCTCTACAACTTCATTATCTTCTTCCTTGAGGGCTGAGCTCGTATTAGGCCCCACCTCCAGTTCTTTGAAGACGAAGCCTGAGGCTGTAGTGGGCGGAGGAGTTTTGCCTCCAGAAAAAGCAGCTGCTAGGATTTTAGCGTCAGCGCCCATGTGATCCACACTCAGCTCCAGACTGTTCTTCTTCAGGAGCATGCCAGCTCGGCTTTCTGCGCTAAAACTACAGCTACGCTCAGCAAAGGCTTTGGCTCGCTGCTGCTGGCTAGTCTGGCCTGGGTCTGGGTTTGCAGAACCATCATCCTCCGGCAGGGCAACGTCTTCACTCTTTCTGCGAGGGGTGAAGAGTTTCCCACCACCTGTTGATCCACCACCTGCAAAAGATGTGACAGTTATAGTTTAGGTCTTTACTGCTATATTCCAATTGTTTGTGCATACGCAATACATTTCTGCTTTGATGGTTCACATCTGACTCTTAATATCTCATTAATATTCTCATTATAATATTTATATTATATTAATATTATAAATTCATAAATTAAAAAAAAATCACTCATCAATTTGACTGTAAATAAATCTGCAACATCCATATAGAGTGCCTCTACAATTCACTACAATTTACTGACTGTATCCAGTGATTCACCTGAGTCTCTGCGTCCTGTGGAGTTGTCAAAGCTCCCACTGGACAGTCTGACTATGCTGGCTAAAGGAGGGGTTGTCTCAGCAGGGCTGGGGGGCTCTGACACCGCCACTGCGCTGTCAACAGAGCCAGCAATGTCCTTCCCTGCAAAAGCAGAACACGGTCACACTGGAACTGGACAAATACAAAGCTTCTTTCAAAGCTTCTAAAACTAATATCACTCAGCTGCTAAAACGAAATTCAGCAAGCTTTTTCTACCCAATTAATAATAATGATCTCAAATAATTCAGTTTAAAATACGTATTCTTGACATTCTATCAATCACCAGTGAGTGTAGTACCGTTTTCTTGGCTCATGACTGTTTTGCCTTTGCTGGCATTGTCACAAGTGGAGAGAGGAAAGGCTGCGGCTTTAGAAGCGTCTACAGAGTCCTGATGTAGCTCATCCTTAGAACCATAACCCTGGTCAGACTGGCCCCCTTCAAAACATAAAGGAACGCCAATGAACTTCAATGTAACATATAATGATCACATGTTTTACATACCAGGCAACATCGAACATACATGCATGCACATACTTTGTGGCAAGTCTTTGTGTGCACATGTGATTATGTGAGTGTGTTTGTGGAGGCAGTACCTGTACTACAGTGACTCCCATTGGCGTCCTCAACAATAAGGCGGCGTGAGAAGAGTGTGTGTTCATCCCCATTAGCTTCACTGGAGCTATCGGCACTACAGTGGCTGAGTCTGTCTCCATCACCATCTGCTATTGCATCCAGGGACACTACTGCACAACAATAAGCCTCCTTAATATGCAATGCACAATAGGAACTTCAATTGAAAATTATATATGGAATATATACAATACAAAGAACATTGCATAATGTTTATAAGCGTTATAATTTATTCATAACTTCAGACATAATCTGAATACCAGATCAATTTCTGGGGAAAAAAAAGAAAACAAGAAAAGGAAAAAAAGCAACAACTCAGTTTGTCTGCACAATAAATTTCTATTGCAATGAGTTTCCACATTAAACACTTTGTAAAGAGCTGGGATGACAAAACAGATCCAATTAACTACAAACAAAGGGCACCAGAGAGTTGTTATTTAATTTCCAGCACAAACTGTTAAAAGTACAATAAGTGCTTCTCTGTACTGGGATTGAAGGTCACATCCAGTTACTATTTTTAAAATTTTTACTGCTTCTCATATTGTTATTGCGATATCAGAAAGCTTTATCAAATATCACATTTTGTCAACATGCCCTAGTTTTAGAGGAATTCATTTGTTAAGATTGTCAAGGTCATTCAGAATGAGTAGTGCCTCTGAAACCTAGCGTGCAGAAAGCTATTTTAACATGATCAACGTCACATAAAAACATACAAGACGTGTAGTTTCACTGGTCATTTATCGTTAGGGCAGGGAAAACAAAACTATTCAGTGGAGGCAGGGCCTATTGTGCTCTTGTGTTTTTTACTTTTACTTCAGTATGTTATGTGGCTTTTCGTGCATCTTAACAGTCTGCAAAGTTATAGCCCAAGGTAAAGAAACAAAGTGGCATAATCAAGTAGCAACCCGTATTGCCCACCTACCAGCAAGTTCGACATACTTTCACATAGTTCACAGAGAGCAAAAAGGAAAAATTGTCACTCTAAAACATCCTGCTCCAGCTTAGCTTGTGAGGTGGCTTGGGTCTACCAACTGTTCTACCTGACATCCAGGATTGGATTCTGGCTCGAGCTGATACAGCAAAACTGATGCCATCGTAAGAAAAGTTGACCAAAAAGCTGACAAATCAGAGTGCCCTAGGCTTATCAGGAGGCTAGGCTGTGTGGCTTAAAAGACGCAGAGTTTCAGGCAGAGGGTGAATACAGATGTACAGTATGAGAAAATAATGTGTGTCGGGAAAAGTGAAGCAAATCTGTTCTAGTAAACCCCAAAAATACAATTATGAACATTAAAAATGAGCATAACAGGATCCCTTTAATAGACAAGGAGATTCTGTAGGTTAGAGGTAAGAGGTGAGAAGTATGTGACAGTGGTGTAGTGACAGAAGGTCAACTCTTACTGTAACACTGCGGCTGGGAAAAAAAAAAAACAAAAAAAAAAAAAAAAAAAAATATATCAGCAGCTAAATGAACTTAAATACTCCTAGTGTCAACTTGCACAGCACTATCCTGGATCTGTGCCACTCTCACCTGTGGTAATTGGAGGAGGTATTTTAGATAGAGCTGAGCCTCTTAGAGCCTGCTTGAACTGGGCCACACCTCGTACCACGTTCCGCACTTTGGTCCACATGAAGTGGCCACTGCGGTTCCGGCTTGGCCAAGGGCTCTCCAGGACAGCCTAGAAACACACGGGTGCACACACAAACACACACGCCCAGCCAATCAGACACAGAGGTCAGGGTAACCATAACAACCTGCCTTTTCCCATGGCAACACATCCTGGTATTTAACGTTTCTCATTGGTAAAGCAGAAGCATTCAGACAATTTTGTGCTTTGTGCGATTGGTGCTGCAGGGAAATGCTGATGTACATTCTATGAGGTGAAACTGAACTGAAACGAAGCTATTTGCCTGAGCGGCTTCAGGAGATTATGAAGATGAAATCCTGATGGAGTAGAAGCTGTGCATTGCTGAACAGACAAATGCCATTCACACATGTCAAAATGTCTTTCACTGTACATTTTAAATAAAGTTTTGATTCTGCATTACAATACTTCTATGAGATTCAGGCATTTCCTCAGTCACTACTGCTCTCTCGTGTTAGTTTGTTTACAAGCAAGGTCAAATACAGCTCTTATATCCAGTAGCCAGAAGCAAATGAAGTTCTGTTTCTTGTATTACCATTGGCCCAGTTAGGATTTAGGCAGTCAGTTTCCTGCTGTAGCATACATGAGCATGGTATGTCTTGTTACACTGGCTGTAGGTCTGTTCAAGCGTCAAGTGTAATGTGGTGCAATCACAGTAATGAATGCAGTGCCCTACCTTGTTGTAGTATCCGTATGTGATGGCATTGCCCTCAACTCCAGCCTTCTTCATCTCCATTAAGACACGCACAGCCATGACTGGCATCCCCCACAGTCCACACAGCTGCATCACCACACGATAACACACCTGCCAGAGACGCACCATTCATTTACTCACTCAACTGTGACTTAAAGTGAGACACTGCAGGTGAATAGGGCAATCTTTAAAACAATAGATATCACAATGAATCTTTGCCAGTGGAATACTAATAGTTAATTATTATTTGTTACATTTAGATATGCAAACAAGACATTACCTACTTAAATATGCATATTACTGCAGACAGAACAAAACCTTGTATCTCCATATAATTTAAAAGTGCATGTTGCCATTTACATGCTGTGTGGTGTGTGAACTTATTGAATGATGAATGAACCAAAAGAAAAGGCCTAAGATTACTTGGGAAAACGTCTGGTTACGTGGACTTGCGTTAGAAGCAAAGTACATTTTCTTTCTGCTATTTTTCTTTCTCCAAAGTTATCAACTTGGTGACACAAGATTTTGTTCAGACAGCAGTGATAGGGGAAAATATGCATGTTTAAAAAAACAAAACAAAAAATGTAGCCTCTGGATTGATGTTACAATTAAAGTTTTTGACAGCACACTCCAGAAAAGGAACTTTATAGGTCAAATGATTTCATTGTTTTATTATTTGAGCAAGAAAATACTACCCATTGCTAACACAAAACATGTGTATCCCCTTGGAACAGTCAGCGAGTGTGGAGTGTTAAATGCACAGGAAACATTGGGGAATTCTCAAAAACAGTCAAACCACAAAGCTAAGGGAAGCACAGCTCTGTTTTCTATTTGTGTGGCATTTGTGGTCCACAGTTCACCCCCAAACCCCTTTTTAGTCATGGTCAGTTTCAAGTGAAGTAGCTCTCCTTTGCTTACAGCACAAGAAAAAGATCGCTTTGGGAGGGTGAGGGGCATTTGAAGTTGTGAAAGGCATTAACAGTAATTTTGTGGTCGAGTACTTTGATAAACCAAGAGGTTGATTTTTTTTTTATCACACCAAATGCTATTTAGTTACCAGTACTTTTATAGATACAAGTTATCCAAAGATCTGCAAAAGTACTGACTGGACCAAAAATTCTATTTCTATCTGTAGTGTCTTTCCTTAAAGTAATAGGGCCCACTTTTCTTGAAAGCTCAACAAGAACAAGTTACAAGGTGTGTGTTAAAGCAGGCAGTGTGCCTCCAGGACTAGGGTTGAGAAACACCGTCCTAAATAACTAGAGTTGACAAAGAATTTCACACACTAAACTGTGTAGGTCAGTGGTGGACTTTACAGTCCTAGAGGCCAGCATACAGCACAATTTGACCATTTCCCCAATAAAATCTGCCTACTAAACCTGGTATGTTTAGTAGGTGTAAACTACCAACTGCCGAACGTAACTGAGTAGTAAAATTACTGAAATTACTAATTACTTAGTAAATGCAAATGCAAAAACTGCATACATACCTCATCAAGCACCTCAACCTCAGCATTTCTCATCTTTACTAGGACGTTGAGGGCCTGCTGCATGGCACGAGGTTTGGACTGGGCTAAACGCACGCCTGCAGGCAGACAAATGAACCACAGGCTGTAGCAGTGGCTAAACAGACACTTAGCCCACTGAGGAGGATTTGAGTAGCAGCGCTTTGCCATCTTATAGGCCAGCTTGACTTCCTGTGGAGTGAAAGACATAATCAGAGCCATCAGTAAACGCAGAGATTAAAATATGGATGATTATATAAAGTGTAGAGAAACTAGATTCATTTAAAATTTAATTTAGCTTAATTACAATTTCAAAAATACTACATTTAGGTCCATTTGTCTGTAATAACAGTAAACCTATTACTATAAATGATGACTATGAGCAAAGGGCTGGTATCTGCTTAAGGAAACCCACATCCTGAGGCTAAACATAAACAACGTGCTGATAGGGAAATTATTTTGAGTACATTCAACAGCAGTTCAGTCTGATTTAGAGAGAGACTCCAATGTCATCAAGATGTATCTAAAAGTGTGAATGGCGCTGTTTTACGTGTGCATGTTCAGAGCGTTAATGTATTTAAACTAAGACCCTCTAAAAGAAACAGCAATAATGTCCTAATAATTATAATATTCAACTCGGTTCAGGAATCCTCTCCCGACTGGGACACTTGATTCTGAAGTAGATCCCATGTCTGACACACATTTTAGTGCGTATGGTGGCAGATGTCACCCACAGGTCTTGTTGAATCAATGACCACCTCTGGGAAACCCTGAATTGTTGCCCATTACTAGATCAAATAATTCACTACAAAGATGCATTTTCACTACTGGCCTCAGACTTTGGACCCCACTGTGTTCACTGTTGTGAGAGAGTACAAAAAAACCTAAAAAGAGAACAATATAGGGGAAGGAAAAGAGAAAGATTCAAACCAATCCCAGACACTACTGTGCTCCACCATGCTCTCTTTCCCCGTAATAATCTACAAAGGCTTGAGATATGGGCTTTCAACAGTGGGGAGGATCAAGACAGTAGAGAAGGAAAAAAAAAATAAAAAAAACAAACACCCCCACAGGCACGGCCGCCACCCAGCCATGTTCTTCCCTCCCTCTCGTCCAGCTCAGCGTGTGTGTGACACGTGTGCACCTCCTTTGAACCAGCTAGCGCGTGTGGAGTATTAAATGCATGGGTAACATTGGGGAATTCTCAAAAAGAGCTATACCACAAAGTTTAGGGAAGTGTTTTCTGTTTGTGTGACATTTGTGGTCCACAGTCCACTCCCCCTGACCCCTTTTTAGACATGGTCAGTTTCAAGTGAAGTAGCTCTCTCTTTCTTGCAGCACAAGACTATTCTGGGAGGGTGAAGGACATTTGAAGTTGTGAAAACTAATTTTATGGTTGAGTACAAATTATTGGTTGATCTGTACATCTATCATGCTAAATGCTAGCTTGTCACCAGTAGCAATTCATATGATAACACTAAGCCCCATTTTTTCTTTTATTTGTTCTTGAGAAAGTTCCTGAGAATAAGCCTACGTCAGATTCATGACGTGTTCTTAATCCGCAGCACTTTGGGTGTGTAGATTCTGCTCTTACCTAACAACAAATCTCAAATAGGAAAACAGTGGTGAATGTCAGAGTCATCATCATAGCTGCACAAATGGGTCTTAAGAAGAAATGTCTTCTTAGGAACGGTGAGTGAATTAGGCCCAGTGAGCCTTTTGAACAAAGACAGAGACACTGGATTTAAAAAAAGCTTTGTGAAGTTCACACTATCCCGTCTTTAAATGTAGCAAGCTCTAACTAACAACACTTTGTGTGGGTCTGTTTTTGTTGCATCACTGTTTTGACAATCATTTCCTTCTACACAACCATTGACTGTTTTGCATGTCCCCTTCCTATCAAAGTAGGCTGTTCTTGCCCTCACCGAGTAACAAAACCGACCCAAGAAAAATGATTAGTAGCCTAGAAACACATCCATGCTATGGATTCAGTTGTAATGCTACGATTCAGCTGGGACAAGCTTTAGGAATTTTTATCCAATTGGTCTCAGGCAATGCAAACATCAGTTCACAAACTTCAACTAGTATTATTTTCTCCAATATGAATTTGTCAATCTTTACCACAAAGGCATCACTAAGCACTTAACTGTACTGTCCATAAACAAACCAAGCTGATGAGAAGAGATGGACATTCCTGTCAGCAAGAAGTGCTTCACTCAGTATACGAAGGACGCTTCACAAGGACTTTTATTATAAACATTTTATATTTGTCATGTATGATGCTAAAACACAAAGTGTTTGCAGTACAAACTACACAAACCTAAAGGATTAGAAGCTAAAAACACATTATAAGGATCTCCTAAACCCTTAAATGACCATTTGTATCTGAGCAAGTTGTTCCAAGAAACTGTCTGTCACGTACTATCCTAGTAACTATCCTAGACCGGCACCTGACTATAAGATAAGCGGTCACTTGAAGTGTTACAGAATGATTATGGTTAATCTTTACCCATAGATCCTATCACTATGTTCACAAAGAACAAAAGAAAGTCACTTGATCTAACATAGTAGGTAACTAATCTACAGAACATGAAAAAGACAGAACCTGTTTAGACCCAGAAAAAAAACAACCCATGGGTAAAGAGAAAGAAAGAAGAAAAATTCTTTTAGTTTCAGAAGTGAAAAACAGCAGAGCACAGTCTTGGGGCATACAGTAAAGAAAAGTGTGGTGAATACATTAGAATCACACCTGCTTGGTTCTTTTTGCCAGGAGTGCAGGGCTGCTGGACAGACTGGCCCCTGCTGCTCTGGTGCTGAGTGCTGGCTTCAGCTCCCGTGGCCGATCAAACAACTCCAGGCGTAAGCGCGGGAAGCTCTTATAGCTATGGGACAAGGAGGAGCAGGGTGGAATGCTATTCAATTCAGTTCAGATAACAATGCCACATAGCTAATACAAAAAAAGCACAAACACGATGTAAAAAGTGGTGAAGTACTCTAAAAGAAAAAATATAAACATTCTCCAAAAGAGAATACAATGACAGGCTCTACTGACAATGGACATAATGGAGATGAAAAGAAAAAAGAAAGAGCAAGTAAGTGAGAGAGGGAGAGACACAGAGAGACAGAGACACACACACACACACACACACACACACACACACACACACACACACAGAGAAAAGGGTGTACAGGAACATGGCTGACTGTGCCAGCAGACAGCAGAAAACCTGGCACCAGCACCTGCAGCCTTGGCCACTGGGCACAAACTCAAGACTGGCATGGGAGTAAGTGACAGATCCTGAATACCAATAGAGGCAAGGGAATAGATACTGCTGGCCCTGCTGGCCTTGTACTGATAGATAAAGCCCTTTTAGATGCTACTGTAGTGTGAAAGGTGTAGGAAGATCAATAGCTAAATAAAGATGACGTGTTAAGAAGCTGAAAGCCTTCATCTGTATAGTGCAAATGTATATACTGACTACCAATAACTGCAAGATGTTTATTGGAACGCACATTTCATTGGCCCTGAAAATTCCCAATTTGGGTGAATACTGCTTTGGCTATGGGAAGAGAGCTCAAAGTATGGGTTCCAAACAAATGAAATTTGTAGTCGTTGTATTTTTTAAAACTAGAATTTAATGCAAAAAAAGCCTGGCCAAGATGGTCTTCATCACATGCTGCTCTTGCTTCTTTGACAAACATAAGGCTGGTAACTGTGGTCAAACACTACTTGTTTCCAATATGACTCTGACTAATCTAGATGTTGTTTTGCATACTTCCAGACACTAACGTTTGTGATGAGGCTGTAGGAAAGGTTTTCTTTTGATGATTCTTCCATGCAGAAGACTGAATGGCGTACCACAACTCCTGTGTCAGCTAAACCTTTCCTCTGGGCCTTTGCGGTCTTTTTTTTTTTTTTTTGACTACTACGTTTTTTTTGGAAGTTCATTAAATACAAAGTGACCACACATTAACATCTGCAAAAGAAAGTTGTGTTTGTTTCTTTTCACTTAAATATATATAATTGCTCAAACAACTGTAAGCATATTCGACACTCACCTGTATTTAGGAGGAGGTTCTGAGCCATCGTCGGGAGGTGGTTCCGGGGGCATGATGAAGACAGTGTGCTCACTCTTCTGAGACTCATCCAGCTCCAGCAGCTTTGCATCCTCTGACCACTCACCTTCAACCTGCAGCACAGAGTAACCATGAATACCTTCAAACCTGCTGATCTACAATCAGCTGTCCATGACAACAGTTCTAGGAACCTACTTCAAACGTAAACCGTGTGTTTATTTTCCAGCCTAATACCTGACTACCTTCATGCACACTGTTCAATTTAAGAGTACTGGAAAAAGTTGAAGAAGCATAGCTAGAGCCAAATGTAGAGTTTCATTTTTATGACATAATGATTTTTATATACTAGCTTATAAAATCACCACTTGCTGCATTTACTCATTTCCTAAAACTTACAGGGACTTTCCACTTCTGTTATGGCTCAACGTTTAGATTAACAATGTGCCAACGTACCCAACAGCAGATGGCAGAGTTAATTATTTACTCCATTAAACCGATGGCACTGCATATGAACAGCAACAGCCATCTGTGCTGATTTTTCATGAATGGCTGATCTAGAATCTGCTACATTAGTGAGAATTTTACCCTTAAACTTGCTTAACCCAGTAAAACTGCTCTCAGTTCAGCTCAGAGAACATTTTCTACTCCCACTACAATCTGCACACAAAGTTTATGCCCCTAGTCTCACCCTAACACTTTTTCCACTTCTCAAATTTAGCATAACAGCCAGTTCTGATGCTGATAATGATAGAGCAGCTCTAGGGTAGAAAGCATTCCAGGGAAAATAAAGCTTACCTTTGTGCCCTTGTCTGTTCCTTTATCAGACGGGAAAAGCTGTGAGAGAGGCGAGAAAGGAACAAACTCAATCATAGGAAACTCTGTTTCCTCTGTTCCTCCTGGTGGGAATGAAGTTATGCATTATAGCTTAGGTACAGCAACAAGATTACTTTACAACAACCATAAAAGTGTTCCAAAGCAGTTCAGGAAGGAGAGAAAGTTGAAAGGTGAAAGTTTTCGGTTTGTTGCCAGAGGCAACAGCCGAACGGTTTGTAGTGCTTCATTAGAGGAGTACGCGTGCGTACCTTTTCAATGCAGTAGTCAAAAAAGGCCAGGCCTGTGTCTTTGTCACTGACGAAAGTGCATTCCTCAATGAAGCGAATAAATATCTGGGTCTTGGTGAGCTGGGAGTAGAATTTCTGGTGAGCGCGGTCTCTACTCTTCAAGAACCCTGAAGGGCACAAATTCAGCAACACATTTTTCCATGCAGCAAATTTCTCTTTAAAAACACTGGTTGGTAGGAGACATGGACCAATTCTGCCTTATTCATTTTTACTTCAGTTGGTCACCTTCTAAATACATTGAGCAGCCAGTTTATTAGGTAGTTGTACCCTTGAACACACAATGGTTAGTGGTGGTCTGGTGGTCCCTTTACAAGGATGGATGGGGTGGTTGATCAATTGTGGAGCAACAGATGAGCCACAGTCAGTAACTGTAAAAGTAACCCTAGAAAGGGCCCCTAGATGCTAGGTGTACCTGCTAAAGTTGGTAGCTTCAAAGTACAGACAGTAATGTGTAAAAGTCAGAAACCACCTTTACCACCGTTTCTTTCATTTCCAGCTAAGTTACTTTACCTCCTTGCATACTTCTTTGTAATGTACACCTAATGACAAAGAATGGCTAAAGGAGATACTTCTAAAGAGATTACAAATAACATATCCAGCGGAAGGTTTGTGGAACTTTCATTTATTGAGAAAATGAAACCAAAATAAAGGGAAGAAAACTTGAAAACCAAAACTCAATATCCAAGATGTCAAGTAGGCTTTTAAAAAGTCTAAATTTGCAAATATCCCTGCAGACTTTGTTGAATAACTAAATGCAAGCCTCCCAAAAAACACAAGGAAGCTGTAATAAAGGCAAAGTGCGGTTATGTTATAGTCCGTTGTTAAGGGTTTCACTGCTTTGCACTGTACTGTACTGTAGGTGCACCTAATAAACTAGCAAGCCTTTGTTTAAGCATGCAGTTCCTTAAAGCAGATGTTCAACTTTAATAACTATAAAAGGTCCCGCCCAAAGGCCTCCTGCCTTCAGAGAGAAGAGACCTTAAGACCGACAGTGACCCAACCAATAAACTAATCACTGATTAACCAAATCCCCTCGTCATTTAGGTCAGTGGGGCAGGCCACAGGCAAACAGAGACATATGCAGATGTAGTGTGCTATAGTAGAATTACCCTGCAGGTCGTAGAGGGAGTCAGCAGCTGTAGCCTTCTCTGAGGGCGCCTGGGTAATGGGTTTGAGGTAGCTGCGGTAGCCCTTTAGTATAGAGGCCATGAAGCGTAGGAAAGCCTCCTGGACCTCCATCTCCAGCCCAGCCATCTTATTTACCCATGTGAAATCTGCCTCAATGGGGGTCATCTCTACTGCTCCGGAGTTTTCTGGAGTATTCCGCCGCACTGGGGAAAAGCATATGCACACATGGAGTAATATAAATCAGTATCAGTTCTACTGATTTAACTGCTTTGCCCATTAAATTACAGGTTAAAGCTGGGAAGCAACACTAACTTTAAGTATAAGCCTGGCATTTTTCTCCAACAGATAGATTGTTTACAGAACAAAAAAAGGTAAGACTGATGGTCTGTAGGAACAGCATACAGGTTTTACTGCAACCCTAATCATATCCAGAACATCTGAAAAGCTTGACTAAGTACATTTCAGGGACTCCTAGACTGTCAAAAATCCCTGGTTGTATCAGGAGTGGGTTCATACCGATGGAGAGCTGGTGGTGAAGGTTGACTAAAGTGTTTATGAGGCTTTTGCAGGGCTTCTTTGGGAGATTCTTCCAGCTACAGTGCCTCTTCTCATCAGACCTACCACAAGATTACAGCAACCCAAATGTTACAGCACAATAACAGATACTGTCCACTACTGGCCATCACAGTAGATTTCACAAGTATGGCCAGTAAATAAATGAAATGTTTCATAAAGTTTCTGTAAGAGCTTACAGGTAGATAGTGTTGGTGTCCAGATCCACACAAACCACATCCGGTGGGGGGTCATAGAGGTCAAAGTATCTGGAGTCCACACCCACGATGAAAGGACAGGGGGCGTTCAGGACCCCAGCCAGAGAGAGGGGACACAGAGGGATATAGGGACACTGCCACTGGAAAGGAAATATCATCTAGAGGGAAGGGGATAATTTTGATCAAAATATATTTTTACTTGATTCATCAAAACAGTCACTAATCAGTAACTGTAACACTAATCAGTAACTGTAATTGATCATTTGCTCAATTCTACTTTAGTGACTTTCTAAATTCACTTGGTAGCATCTTAGTAAAAACTGTAGCACTCGAGCTAACAGACTGAATCATTCAGCACAAAGCAAGACATAAAAGCACTCAGAGCAGTACACCTGAAATCATTTCCTTATTTAAAAATAGACTGGCTTTACAAGATGTTCCGAGTATAAATGTAGGCCAATTTAAAACAACAACAAAAAAACATAAAACCATGCATACAGTAATGTAAACAGGTGCCTATAAAGTATTTTTATATCTAATAAGGAAGTTTGAGTGATGGACGGCGACCCTTCAGGTAAGTAACTCTAAAGCTAGTCTGTGCAATATTAAATGCTGAGTAGTTCTCGTCTTGTACACACGATATTTTGCCACATTTTGATGAAACGACAATAATGATGGCAGAGATACGAGTGCATTAACACTTATCTTAACATTTATGTTTTTAAACCACAACATATTATGTTAACTTGGCTAACTAACTGAGCCTAGCATTGTTGTCTAACAGTATGTACTGTTCAACATCACAAGAGTGTGAGTGCCAAATGCAATAAACTAAATAATGTTTAGCTTATCTTAGTATAGCTGGTTAATACTGCATTTACATTACAATGAAGTGAGGAGCCATATCCACATTCAACACTACAAAAGTCAGTGTTGCTGAAAGATGTGGGAGAAAACACTGAGATATTTTTTGCATTACGTCACATTAACATGAATGTTGCAAGTTTTCCCCTGTGCTTCAGAGAAAGACAGAACTAGAACTTGCTTCACCCATTAAATAAACACAGCATCACACTCTAGATGATGGTGTGTGTCTGAATTAAATGTTGCCCATTAACCCCGTACTGTGTGCTGGTTCTAAGGACTTTCCTTCGCCTACCTACGGATTGTAGCACTTATTTGTGACTGGCAGGAGGCCTCTTATTCATTATTTTACATTCAGATCGTTATGATACTTACAGCATACCCTATTAAAAAAACAAAAGAAAACAAAAAAAAAAACCCACGGTGATTGGTTAGAGGTCTCACATATGTATCTCATAGCCTTCTGTTGGAGTAGCATTACAGAACTCTAATTCTGCCTAATAAACAAATAACCCTAAAGAAACCTCACCGCCACCACAGCCTCAGCTACTCCAGTCAGTACATCTGGTCGGAGAGAGTGGAGAAGGATCTTGCTCTCTAGCAGGACAAAGTGCAGCAGCGTGGCGCAGTTTTCTGGGCCCAAGTTCTTCAGCAGAGTGCTATAGTCTGCCCCACTGTGTTGGACGGGAGTGAAAGGAATTGAGATGAAGGTAGAGTAAGAGCGAGTCGGAAAGATATAAAGTTGCCAAGAAGAAACTACTTTACTTGAGGTTAAGACAACACTCGATATCTTGGGCAATCACCTCTTTTAAGTGATCCAAGACATACCACAACGCTGAACAATGCTAACAGCTCTAGATTAACGTCGCCACATACACAAACAACTGTGAAGTGGATACTTTTGTCCACCGTGCTTCATTACTGAGACACAAGACACACTGGACACATTTCCATTAAAGAGAACGAGCTGAAACCTCACAACAGCAGCTGCACCCAGCAGAGACCTGGAGCCGGCTTAACCCTTTTCTAATCTCCGGCTCTCCCCACCAGTACCACAAAAAGAAAACATCCGAGAGGATGTACTGGAAATGGTTGTTTTTCATTTCAAATGCTAGATTGGCCAGTATTTGACATGGTATTCATTCCATGGCACTGACGATTAAAAAAAGATCTGTTATTTTTTTCCCCTTTTCAGAGCGGCAGCCGCCAAGCTCATAAAAATGCTCTTAGGCTGACAGAGGATTGGATGCGTTTTACATTAAGCTGGGCTGAAAAGATGGAAAACTCTGGACTTTTGAGTGGGCAGGGGAAATCCAGAGATGTTCACATTTGGACAACAAAGTATTTCCTTTGGAAAAAAGAGAAGTCATTATTTTTTAGAGATGTTAGAAAAGAGCATTTTGGTATTTCACAAAATCACTGAAACTTACCTTAGTGGTAAAGGCGTACATACAGGTTGGGACAGCATTATGCTCTCGTGTGCCGAAGTCTATGGTATGGGAAAAAAATGGCTTAACATGTTACCAAAAAAATACAACTGTCCCAAATCTACTTCATGGCCTCATCTACCATTCTCACTGTACTGCAAAAATGCTCACATTAGCTAATACGCACGCTAAGTGGTATCCAGAGCAGGGGGCCTTTAACACTAAAATGGTTACACAGAAATGAAAGAAAGAAATTCAGCTGTTAGGAATAAAGTAGAATCCATACCTGGACCATTATTCTGGGCCTCTGCGGTGAAGGGAAGGGCACATTAAGCATGAAATGGGAAATGTGCCTGAAACAGGAAAAAAAAACCAACCAAACAAAATCAGAACAACAAGAAGAGGCACAAAAATATCCTCAACTAAAACTTGCACAGAAGTCAGAAGGGTAACAACATCACAGGCATCACAACCCGTTTGACCTAGTTATAAAATAACCCATGCTAAATCTAACCCTAAATCTTGTACAACTGCTGTTCTCTCTTACTTCTCAATAGGGAGAGGGTTGACACTGTTGGCCGACAGCCTGTAGAGGAACATGAGGAAATCTTTGAAGGCCTTGAAGAAGGGCCATCGCGACAGCAGACAGATGCACTTGTTTGTGTTGACTGTGCGGTCGAGAATGGGCTTTTTGTCCACAGCGGTGAGGAGTCCAAGCTGGATCTTTTGCTTCTCACTCAGGTTGTCAACTGGGTAAAGTTCATAGAACTGGACGGCTGCACCATAGACCTGAAGTTAAAGAAGTGTACAATTTTCAAGTATTAAGAAGGTCATTGTTGAGGCCTGAAATGTAGTAGTCACGATAAACATTTAAAAAGCCTTGTTTTTTTAATTTATTTTTATTTTTTTCGGAAAGAACACATTTTCTGCTGTAAATTTTAGTTTCTGAGCTGATAAGGATGCTTTGAATGAATTGAATTAGCTAGTAAAGCAACTACTGGACTCAGACTGATTAAATGCAAATTGCCCAACAAAGCACACAAAAGAGCTTTAAGAATGTATGAGTGTTCAAAAACATGACTGAACGCTAATGAGAAACCATGTTTATAACTCAGAGGGAGCTCTGTAATCTACCTTTTCCCCTGAGGAGTTGGTCAGGACAAAAGTGGAGAAGACGGGTAAGGGGTAGCGTGTATTGGGTGCCCAGGACTCAATCTTGGCCCCCATTGGAAGGCAGAATAGAGGCACTGACTCTGAGAGGGGAAACGACTCATAATCTTCCTCTGGGTAGCGGAAGATCAAACCTGGAGCAGGGAGAAAACAGCCTGTCAGAACTGCTTGTATTTCATATTAGCCAGTGCTATCGTGTTATGGGAACATGTAAAAAGTTTTCCATTTTTCTGAACATACCAAACTACAAGTGCAGATGAAATGTACTCCAGCTTATCAAGAGGCAATGACAGAAACAAGGAGAGTACTGAAGATTATTTATGTATGTTTAATGTTAATGTTAGAGTCAACACCTTCCACATTTCACCTCGTCTTTATCAGATTAGAAGAAAACAGTTCATGTATGAACTGGGTGGAGCACACACACACACACACACACACACACACACACACACACACACACACACACACACATATACACACACAAACACACGCATACATCCACACACACATACACAAATCTAGGAGCAACAATGTGGCTATACCTGCTGTAATCAACTCTTTTACATTAATAATGTATGTGATGCCTCAGTGCTATGGTTGCCTTTATTTGATAAGAAAAAAACAAAACAAAACAAAAAAAACACTTGAACAAGATTATAGGTCCAACATCAGTCAGGATCACACACACACACGCCTTCGATTTAGATGCCACAATATGACTTAGCTACCTGTAACTATGATGTTTATGCAGTTACAATACACTGTTGGTTCTGCTGTAATGTTGTTTACATGGCAATGATAATATATAATATATAAGAAAAACAGAGACTGAATTTATATGTATACTTGAATACTATGTATAATGACGTAAGCACCATAGAGAAATAAAAACATATCTATACACACACAAATAAACATATTTATTGCAAATATTCTTATTTAATCATACCAATGCACATATTTATGAAGTAACTTATGTATCTTTTCTGTAGAGGCAAAGTAAGGGAGGTCACAAAGTCCTGCCCTTTGACGATTAACAGGCCCAATCACTTGACAGGAAGTGAGGCAGTGTGGAGATAAAAAGGCTTAAGCCGATAGTGCTAAGAATATTAACCGTGTTAAATTACTCTGAAAGGGCATGACCATTACACCAGTTCATGTACACTGTGCTGAGCCACGCACGGTAGTCCAATCGAATGTTTTTAAAGCAAAATATCAAACCAGTGACATTGCCTGGGCTACCAGGAAGAGGAAACTATAAACACTGATAACTTTTCTGATAACTTTTACTCTTTACTGAATACCCGCTCCATGTTACCCTGTAAATACATTTTACGAGAAGGACGGAGGTCGGCACAGGGTATGCTCAATTGTGTCGAGTTTGAATGCAATTCACTGAAGCATTGTGCAAGTCAAGAATACTGCACCTTCAAAAAAATTTAACCTATACAGACGGCCTATGGCCTTCCTTGCTCTTTACAGTGTTTAGGTCAGAGATGAATGTCTAAAGACATTTCTTCAAAAGTGTGTAGAAATCTTCCTTTGTTTCATCAGTGCGATCCTGCCACTGCCAATTTGCTTTACTGTACAGAAATTCTGCACTGATTCACTATAAAAATGAGAGCTCTGCCTTTACACTACAGCTTAAATCTCCCTCCTGTCATCCTCAGGCTTAATGAAGTTCATCTCGGTCTCTGATCAGCACCTTGATCTTAGTGTCCTATAAAGAAGGGGCTGACAGGGTGTCACTTGCTGTGCAAACTCATGATAACACATTTGACATTTAGGGGTCTGTCTTATCTGTCGACACAGGCTGGCTAACAGGAGCTCAGTGTTGATCACTGAGGATCATGAGGAATGAACAGAAAAATAAAGGCATCAATGGGGGAAGAGAGGAGAGAGAGACAGAGAGAGACACTCACCTGCTTTATAGGCAATAGAGTTGGAGGCGGACACAGACTTTTTATAACACAGAAACACACTGGACCCCCACTGGAAATGAACAGACACACACAGTCATCACATACTTTTATCATCTAAAGCATGCCATCTAAGCATTTTCAAACTGATGGTATTCATATATGGCACTGTGCAAAAGTCAGAGAGCACTCTTAATTTATTTCAGTTCCATCCAAACCAGCTTAGATATTAATTTTAGGAGATATCTATGAGAAGGTTAGATGCAAGATATTCCACTTGCATAAGGAACGGCAAAGTCAAAGGAATTTTCACACCTCGAGTTCAAAAACTTAGGGAAAATAAGAGTATTTGCCATTCAAACAGAGAAGCAGCTGGCATTCTCAGATAAATGGTCTGATCACTCCAGAGCTCAGCAGCACAATACGCTGGGGATTACTCTGTGAGGAGTACTTTAAAAGATGTGGAAAACTTTACCATGGATTTCTTTGAAAAACTCTAAGCCTCCTGAAAAGAACAAAAGCTGTGGTAAAGGCGAAGGGTGGACACACTAAATGAAAGGCTCTGCCGTTACTTTCTGTTGAAAATGGTTTCTGCTTTTGGTCCTGACGCTGAAAAATGAAAAAACTGGACTTTAAGGCTGTTTTGACCGGAAATGAAACACATGAACAGCAGTTCCATAACTTCAGCACTTTCGTACTGGGTACTCACCATTCCACAGTTGAGATTCTTATCCACCTTGAGGAAGGTGTGTGGAGGAGTCTCTCCTTTGCTTGTGACTATCACACATATATCTGTGACTGCCAAGGAGTTTTGTGGCTGGACGGGTGGCGAACGGCGTAAAGTGATGAAGATGCGCTGAGACGTGGCTGAACTGTTGTTGACATTAGCGCAGCGGCCGTAGGGAGTGGCCTGGATCACTTCGCAGCCCTGCATGAGCCGGTCCTTCCCCTCATAAAGCACCCTGAGAGAGACACACAATACACAGTGAAAACGACCAGCGGACACCAGAACAGTTATTCAGCTCTGACAAAGTCTTCCCCATTAGCATGTTTATTACACTTGACTTACACTTTTAGATTGCAACCAGAATAAGCCCTTTGACTTAGTGAGCTAGCTTAACAGAATTCTGTTGTTTAACTAAATAATATTTACACGCTAATGAGCATAACTAACCGACATCATTATGCTTAAGGCTCCCAAGGTGTTTTAACTGCTGTCAAAAGCAATGTTTATTAATACTGTGACTATTTTTAGTTTTTGGAGTATTGCTTTCAGATTTGTTTTAAATGATACTTAATTCTGACTTTGTTACACATGAAACACTCATCACACCATCAACAGAATACAATCTAAGAATTGTCATAGATCTACTGGGGAGTAACAACGCATCATATTACCAAAATGCTAAACTGTGACCATGTGCTTTGCGGAGATGTGAACAATCGAGAGAAGATGTTGCATCCATTTTTTGCATCATTTAAAAAAACAATAAGACCCGCCTCCCTCCGTTATTGTTGCTTTCGTACTTTCAGTACACGCTACATGGTAGCACCTGTAACACTAGCATACCAAAAGGTTTAGTAAAGTACATGCAGAAGCACACAGAGGTGTATTTGAAATACTGTTCATTAAGCAAATAAACCAACTTTACAAGTTGTTCAGTTCAAACACACATTTGACAACTGACAAAATATGAATATCGGCCAATTAAAAATGAATAAATTGATAATGGAAACTGTTTAGTGTATCTGTTTAGCTATCTTCATTTCAGAGGAAGGCTTTCACATCTAACAAGGAGGAGGTTTAAGTGACAGAATCCGCCCCTTCAGATGAGCCACTGTCTGTGATTACACATGTGAGTGATCCAACTGATCATTCTACCTGTCGACATCTAGGTTAAGAAATGCCAACTAGGGAGCTAACTGACCTTAACATTTTTAAATAACCGTATGTATCATCAGTACTGAGGTCAAAATTATTTCTTCAGCAAGTACAGTGGCCCAGATTAAGTGTACCTAACCTTACAGTCAGCCTAATACTGTCCGTTTTGACAGCTTGAGCTTTTGACTTGGGTTTTGCCTTCCACGCAAACGTTTTCAACTTCAGGAATTAAGCATCACAGATTCAGAAGGCCTGGTGTCACTCCACCTCCACCCCTACCACAAAATCTACAGGAACTGTGTGAGAATATTCAAGCTGCATGGGATGGATTATCACAGGACACCAATAGGAACCTCTTCAACTCCATGCAGAGATGTATGCATGTTGCGTTAGCAAACATGGTGGACCAATGCCATACTGAGAGACACTACTTCTGTATTTGTAGCTGAATAAATATAAATATTGCCCATATCAGCGTAAATTCATCATCATTTATTGTTCCTGGTAACCTTTATCTTCCTTCAGAATAGCACTGCAATCTAACACTTCCTTCTAGTGCAACTACTCTGCCGATGATGAGTTTATGATCCTAATCAACGCCTACCCACCATTTCTAATAATTCTGACCAAATTGTTTTTAAAAGTTCTTTTAAAGTTTAATTTTCTTATGTTCAGAGCTAAATGGGACTGACTGAGACCGTGTCATTTATAAAACTATCAACAGCACTGCTTGTACCTTAGCAAAGTTTGCAAACTTTAAGCACCAACCAGCAATTCACTGCAGCACACCTCGTGCCTCCCAGCTCTAGTGTCGTTGATAAATTGTGCAACAAGTTGACAGACATCATCATTCTTGTTTGTTTGAATTTCATTCAAAATATTGTGAGAACACCAAATAATAAACCCAGTATTGTGAACCAAACTGAACAATGGCTGAACGTAACATTACACCCCTATAGACCAAGGCATTAACCTAACAATGACGTCAACTATTTTACTGCCATTACTAGCAACATGTTTTGATCTGGACATCAACAATCTCACAATTCTCCAATAATTCACTAAATCTTCTAATGACCGCTTGAAAACAAATGCATGACATTTTTGTGGTTCAGTACGGAAGAAGGGAAAGCATGCGTGTGCTTGTGGAAAATGAAAAACGTCTAGGGATGTTGATTAAATAAATTTTTTCTGACCTATTCACTATCAGCCCTTTTACCTGGATTAGGGGAGTTAAAGGAGGAAAAGTCAAAGCTGTTCTAATCCAGGAAGACGCCTTACAAATACAATAAGATAATAGTCCTCCGAGAGGTGCTGGCAGGCTGTGACTCATTTTACCCAAGCCACATTACATTACTTCCACATTTTCCTCTCAGTCTGCAACAGCACTATGACATTACTGCTAAAGCCTTTCAGCTATTTCAGACAGCAGACTTACCGCTTTGCTTTTTATTACAAGCAGATTCTTCTATTCATATTTCCATGGCACAAAATGATTTCAGTCAACCCGCTTTTAGACTATATCAAAGACATACGAACACAATATGACTAAGCTGTTTTCTCAGTGCTGAATAATCTGATGTGTTTTCTCAAAGTTGTTTTGAAGTCTAGGGCATCTGGCACCTACTATTAAAAGTTTTAGTATCAACCAAGTAACAGAACTGCATTTAGAAAACAGGCAGAATCACTAGGGGTCCTCGGAGAGAACCTGAGACACTACTGCCTAGAGGCGAAAGCCGGTCAGTGTTTAATTCCTAAAGATATCTGAACTGAGGATCAAGGGGTGAGTCAGAAAGACCCAACAATTATGTGAAAGCTGCGAGGGAAAAAAAAAAAAAAACCCACAACTTTTTTCCAGCTGGAAGCACATTTCTGAAGCCTTAGTCAAACTGCTTATACCAGGGAAGCTAGGGGACATTAGCTTAGCTAAACAGACAAATAATGTCTGGTTACAAAAATCATGAAAACCATGAAACTCATCCAGAAACTCTACAGTCTGAGGAAATAAGACACAGAAGTTTTCAATAAAAGCTGGTACTGGTTAGAGTTTAATATTTCAGTTAGGCTAGAGATCTGCCCAGAAAAAAACCTATTCAAGGGCAGGTTCACTTCATTTTATCAGCACACTGAGATCTTTCAGGATGCCTGTTGCATCAAAATGGTTTATTTTAGCAAGAGTTTATAAAAAGACAAGTCCTTAGTCAGCGTGGTCAGGACTCAAAGCTCTGAGAACAGAAAGCCTTCAGATCAGAACTGCTCCCAACATGTGATCGACAGAAGCTGAAATGCTTTTATTTCGGGCGGTTTGCTTTACAACTGTATTACATAAGTATTTAACATGTAAAGACAATAACATTTATGATCAATACACCCATAATCATCATCTCAGTGAACAACTTTAGTATCAGCACCTTACGTGTCCCCAGCAGGTTAGCTCACGCAAACAATAAATTCTGCCAGTGTCTGTGCAAGCCTAATGGAAACCTTGTTGAGGTCATGGGAGCAGACGCCAATCGACTTAAGTAGACGCTCAGAGCTCTGCCTGTGTGTCTGGATTTTTCCTTCATCTCCCTGCATTACAAAGTGAAAAAGAACACTGACCAAACAAGCATCTCAGGCCAACCCTCCCTGAAACCCAAAAATAAGCACTAATGAGAAGCCAGTCATAAAGGCATGAGGCCCAAATGAGGAAATAGCCTAGTTCTGCCCACTGACACAGACAGTGGAGCGATGAATAATTAACAGGCCGCGTTCTTTTTAGTGCCGACTCATAAAGCCACGTTTGAGGCGATATGTAGCAGTTGTCAAAATAGATGAGCTCAGAACAGTCTAAATACCTAAATTAATTTAGGCTCAAGTATTACAAAACAGAGCAATTTGCATTCAGAGTTAACCTCGGTCATAGACTAAAAGAATGGGCTGACACCATTAAACTATTCCCACGAGACTGATTTGAATCTAATTTGTCTGTGTTTAAATGAATCAGGACCAACAGGCTTTGCTTCAATATTTACAGGCCTATACGATCTCGATAAAACAGATGACCACAGCATTTTTAAATGAGCAATTTTAGGTCAGGAAATCTGCAAAACTGTGTCTACACCATTCTGTGTGCGCTGCTTAACAACACCTCTTGAGATTACCTCATTTGTTTTCGGGCTTTAGTAAAGGCTCAACAAAGCATCTGTGCAATATAAAACCCACTATCAGTTCAAACTAATCCACACACCAGCTAAATGCAGGTTCCCACGGGACAGGGTTAATATGTAAAAAGCCCGCCGTCTTAGAAATGTACACAGAAAACATGAGAAGCTTCACTTTACAAACTATATATTCCTTGGAAGTCATATCATTTTGTTATCCCAAGAGTTCTTGAAGGGCCTAAACAACAAATAACTCCTTGTATAATTACTGTATAATTCATCCCAAAGCCCCCTAATGAAAGCTCCTGTTTGCTCCATACACGCACTACAAGTTCATATCTTCAGTCCTGATTCAGCTTCATGATTATCTCACATCATACTCCATTTTACTGAGCCATTGCACAATCCCATTCACCACCACTGAGATAGTAAGATAGTAATGTGATTAGATTGTGATCAGACAGAAACAACTAGATACTGAATATGCTGAGCACCAGGCATTAAAATACCTGATACATTTTGTAACAGTAAAACTTCATGCAAAAGTGAGAGTGTGTGAGAGTGAGGGAGAGAGTGTGTGAGAGAGAGTGAGAGTGAGAGAGAGTATGAAAGGTCCTTTAAGTGCATGAACATGTGTGAGAGTTTCCTTGTGCAGTAAGTGGATTGTTACCAACTTCTCTGAGCGTATGTAAGAAGTAAAGCATGACGCAAACAAAGATGATGCAAGCGCACTCCCAAACCAGTCTAGGCTCCCAGACCTCACACTGTCTATTGTCTATTGACAAATGGGGCAGTAACTGCCAGCATCACCAGCTGTTTCGTGCTCTCCGTACTAATGTATGTCACTGAATGCTGAACGACCAACGTTCACTCCACACCTTTAGCAATAAACCATTTCTCACACAAAATATTAGCTTTGTATTAGGGTTTAGACCTTGGTTCATCTGATCCATTGTCTCCATCATATGACATCTTTTATAATTACATGCAAACTTAAATGTAATAAAGTTCAAAAGAATGCATTTAGTATTAGCAGTTACAGACATGGAAATAACAGCTGTAGGCATCTATCCAGACATCTGTCCAGACATTAAATATTGATGCAATAAGCAGTGATAAAATGATAAGCTACTCTGTACATTCATGTTAACAAGCTACATAAAAACAGTACACAAAGTCCTTTACTACAGAAGTCTGCAACTAGAGCCAATTGTTTGACAAAAACAACAATGTACCCCAATGTAAAGGATACGTCAAACTTAGGAGTGAATTAACGGCTTAACCTAAAGAGTGCAGCAGTAGGTACGGTTTATAGAGTCATACGTTTGCGAACAGATAGCAAAAGGAATAGCACAATTACAGCTTCAACTACCAAAATAGAAAGCATGCAGGTGTCAATTTTAAAGTAGCAGAACAGTCAGTAAGTAGTTACTTTCCCTCCATTACTGTACTCACAAACTACTACCTGAGAAAGCAGTTTGCACTGAAGGTGACTGGTCATTGCTAAGGCTCATCATGTTACATTACTAACATTAGTAACAGGAACAATCCTTGATGAATCAGTTTCTGTTAATTAGAAGTACTAAGCAGACTTCTTTACCTACTGAACATTCAGCAGCTCATCCTGTCACAGTTACTAGCAAAATACGTACTCGTTAATTAACTCAAAATAGAAACTCATTTTGTAAACTCGTTTTGTTGGTAGCTTCACACATGGCTTGTCTAGTAAAGATCTTAAAATTCTAAACCTGTTAAGTAAATGTTACAGCCTTAAGAGCTTTAATATTATTCTACATATCTATAATACAATTACAAGACTCTGCTTATTACTTACTATAGGTCAAAATTACTGGCAGGCTTCAACACAGCAACATGTTTTTTCCATTATTGTAATTTAGCTCTCGGTGAACAGTACCTCAGGAAGTCAGGACATTTACAGGCTGATTAAGCTGAATAATTGTGTATCAGTCAACTAATTTACAAGATTAATGAAATATCAAAATAATGTTCTTTTGTAGCCCTATCTGAAATGCAATGTTACTTCACCAATGCAACAGTACAAAATGACTAAGCCATGGAGGTGGTCCTGATGCTCAAGTTAAACACATTTTCACAAATTTAGGCACATGATGGCTCACAATACGAAGTTTGGCATTTCTATTTCATGTTATTTTTACCAACACCAGGTGAATTCACATGCTGGAACATAACTCACTGGTAACTAATGAATATAAGTCCAAACACCAAGATTTCATTACAGCAATCCAATCAATCAACTGGATGTGATTAGTGGCATATTAAATATTTATAATTTATAATATAATATTTATTATTAAACAGCATATGCTGTAATGTAAGAGGAAGGTCTTTGTGGTTTGACATGTGTGCAGCAACCTGCCCTCAAGAGAAAATATGCAAGCACACAACAATATACCTTCCAGATGAATCAGCAGTGATTTGCTAACAGTTTTCATGAAAAAAATACTTTGGGTTTAGAGATGCTGATCTATAAACATTAATAAATAGTTTTCCACCACATAACTGCTTTGTTCTTTTAGCTGAATGTCTAAATGTTTTAAGTTCAGTAACTGTCAAAATTATAAAATGACTTCATAATATATAAATCTCTGTCCATGCTAAGTAGTCATACTCACCCAATGTCGCTTAGTGGAGACTTCCCGTGGCCCCTCTTGTAGCACAGGAAGAGTTCTGGGCTCTTGAGGCTGCCATGGTTGAGGTTGGCCGGCTGGCCGGTGTAGGTGGTCTCTATGCATGTAAAGCCCTCAGGCACCGTCTCACCTGCAGACTTGTTAATTACTGCTAAGTCAGTGATGGGGGCTTTGGGTCCACTGGACTTGGTCTCAGACAGATCCTGCTCCAACGGCGTGGACTTGTCTGTCAGTCCGGCCACCACAAAGTAGTCTGTCACTCGATGACCCTTGTCTTCAATCATGGCTGGACGAGCCTGTGACAGATGAGACAGTGTTTTGAGAACTTTGAAGATTCCTTGCATTTTGAGGTTTTTTTACACACACACACACACACACACACACACACACACACACACACACACACACACACACAGACACACACAGACACACACACACAGACACACACAAACACACACAAATGTAACAGTAACCTACTCACATATATAAAATATTTAACAAACTATATACAAAATCATAAATTATAGACAGACATTTGTAACAGACCAATCAAAAGAACCAGAAAAAATTAAGTAAAACCTTTTTGGAAGGGGCTGCAATAAGTAAGGTATCACTTTATTCAGCTGCTAGAGTTCACACATTTGCAGAACCGTTGAGTGTTATTTGCCAAAAACCACCCATACAACATCCATCATCTCTTTTCTAAATCTAATATAGACTGAAAGAATTACCCTGAACTTTGCAACTTCCATAGAAAGGAGTCATTGTAACATGGCATGAGAGCTTTCTTCTAGACTGAGGAGGACAGGAAGACATGACAACAGCTTTAGAGAACAGAAAGCCAGAGGAATGCACTAAAGTGCCACAGAGGGTATAAATCAAGAGATTAGCAACATTCAAAGGATTCCTTAGAAAAGATCGCTGCTCTTTTAAAAGGTACACATACACTGCCTGGCCAAAAAAAAAAAAAGGTCCCACACTGTCTTCTCCAGCACCTCCCAAAGATTTTCAATGGGGTTCAGGTCTGGACTCTGTGGTGGCCAATGCATGTGTGAAAATGATGTCTCCCTGAACCACTCTTTCACACTTTGAGCCCGATGAATCCTGGCATTGTCATCTTGGAATATGCCTGTGCCATCAGGGAAGAAAAAATCCATTGATGGAATAACCAGGTCGTTCAGTATATTCAGGTAGTCAGCTGACCTCATTCTTTGGGCACATAACCTGACCAACTGCCCCACCCCCAGATCATAGCACTGACCCCACAGGCTTGTACAGTAGGTACTAGGCATGTTGGGTGCATCACTTCAGTCACCTCCGAAGTGATGGACTCATCAGACCACATGATCTTCCTCCATTGCTCCAGAGTCCAATCTTTAAGCTCCCTAGCAAACTGAAGTCGTTTTTGCCGGTTAGCCTCACTGACAAGTGGTTTTCATAAGGCTACACAGCTCTTTAGTCCCAATCCCTTGAGTTCCCTTCGCATTGTGTGTGTGGAAATGCTCTTACTTTCACTATTAAACATTTCCTTGAGTTCTACTGTTGTTTTTCTACCATTTGATTTCACCGACCACATTCCTTACTGGAAGATAATGTTTCTCCGCTGTCCTTCCACTTTTTAATAAAGCGTTGGACAGTTCTTAACCCGTTTTTAGTAGTTTCAGCAATCTCCTTAGATGTTTTCTTTGCTTGATTCATGCCAATAATTTGACCATTCTGAAACAACCACAGGATGTGTCTTTCGACATGGTTGTTTAACAAATGAGAAGCTACTCACAGCATCAGTTAGGGTTAAATAACTTGTTGCCAGCTGAAACAATCACCCATGAAGTAATTATCCAATGGGAGGCTCTTACCTATTTGCTTAGTTAAATACAGGTGGTGACCTTTTTTTGGCCAGGCAGTGTATATACACATGCAGAACACACATAGTCTTTAACCCTATCCAACATTGGCAGAAATGACTCATTGGTTGCTGCGCTTCTTTACAGTAATCCCTACCCAAGAGAGAGTAAGACCACACAACTAATAATCAGCAGCACAATATGGTAATTACTAAAGCTGTAATTGGAACAGCTGGTGCTAATGAAGTCAAGCCCCTTAGAGGGAGACGACCATTTCAACATCTGTTTAGAAGTGACACTAAGGTAACCACAATTTCCATAGTTTAGCAACTGTCACAGGGTCAAGGTCACAACAGCGAGAGACAACACTGCTACTGACAACGTGGAAAATGATAAACAACTTGCTTTCGTCATATGACATTGCAGTTAAAAGAGGTCTTGTTATTTCATGTTTGTTTGCCCAATAGCCATTAATTAACTCATAAATGGCAGACAGGGTCAAATGAGTACACAAAAAGGTCATGTCAAGAACAGATCTCACTGATCATCAGGAGGCAGAATTCTGGGGAACATTTAAAGAGCAATTGGGGAAATGTTAAAAGGGGATTACCAAAACATCCACATAATTAAGCAGTTAAGATATAAACGAAGTCGTTCTGAGTGCCATTCTAGTGAAACATACTGGGTCAGTACTGTTCACAGTGATGGTGATGGGGACCAAACGTCTGAAGTGTTGCATGCCTCTAAAAGCTAACTGGCAGATGGCTGAGACAGAAACTGACTGGCAGCATAAGCATTTACTGTGAATACCACAGAAAATGAGAAAGAGCTGTTGTATGACTGACTACACAAATAAATTCAGCAACAATTCTGAGCCTATCTGTATACAGTCTGCCAAAAGCTGAAGAGAAGAAAAGCAAATGGATCACACGAGACTAAAAAAAAAAGCTTCCCATTAACTGGCTTCTTGTTCTACCTTAAACAGTGCAGCATTTATTATAACAAATGGGAAAATTCTAACAAATAGGAATTATCTTTCAGCTTCACATGGATCTCTGCAACTTAGAGAAACAACTAGAGTTCAGCCAACAAAACACAAATTTTGCACCTTTGTTAAAGGTGCTAACCTCTACACACTGCCTGAGACATTGTTTTCAAGAGTCTTGCAACCCATATTTCTTTAAAAACATATTCAACGCATAGACAGACATGTCAAAAGGCAAAAAAATCAACAGTACTGGTTGAGTACTGGTCATTCTGGATAGTAAATAAAACTGAGGTATATGCATTACAGACACTGCAACCCCTAGTTGTCATCACCTATAAAAAAATAGGAGGGTTGTTGCCACCCCCACAACAAACCATTTATCATCAAACCAACTCTCTACATATGAAATAGCTAGCTACATAACTCCGCTACAACCATTACAAATCGATTGAGAAGAAAGTGAAGCTTAAGAAAGCAAATATCACTTCTGCCATGAAAGCAGCTCCCAAAGAGAAACAGGACATTGATATTTCCAACCATTAATCAGTTCAGTCCGGCTTGAGGGCGAGGCCCCTCTAAACATACAAGATGAGAATACACAAAGCAGCAGAATCCCTAATCCCTGCAAGTAGTTATAGTTTGTAGCAATTACTGAGGATTAAGTCTTTATTAAGATTAAGGTGTATTGCAGCATAATGAGCCTGCTGTTTATGGGGTTAAACAAGTATCTTATCATTTCAAGCACAGCAACTCTTCAGTGCTAAGGTGGAGACGGAAGAGGGTTCGTCCAGAGCAGCTGATTATGATCACACAAAGCTTCTGAGTGAGGCAGAGTACACTGAGACGAATATTCAAACAAACTTCAGAAGTGCTGAGCTGCAGCCTATAACTCATGCAAAGTACAGATCATTCATCCACAATGCCTCCTAAACATCAATCTTCAAGCCGATCAATTCAGCTTAAGAGCAAGAACTGGGAATGAGAAGGAGAAGACGGACAGATTGATGGTGTGAGATGGAAAGAGGAAGAAAGTAGACTTCAGCCCTCCCATATATCTTCTCCATCAGTCATTCTGCCCGACACATGAGTGAGAGATTATAGGGATTTATCTGGAAGTTCTTGGGCAGGACCGTGATCAGAGAGTGAAACATCGGAGCTCTTCTTAAATCTGTTTCTTTCATGCTGCAAACTGCTGAAGTCAGCCATCAAGCACGTAAAAACATACGGATGTTTACTGGTGAATTTTGGAAGCCTGTCTATTATTTCATGTGGTAATCCCTACAAAATGAAGAAAAACAGAAGATACTGCAGCTGTACACGCCACTAAATAAACAAACAAAGACAATTTTATAAATCAAAACCAAAGAGAAGAAGAATAAATACTGTAATTATATATATATATATATATATATATATATATATATATATATATATATATATAT
>CM067482.1:17592665-17619606 GCA_034552555.1 Semaprochilodus insignis
CATGCACACAGACTGTTAAGACAACTGCCTTTCAAACTGCATGGGATGGATAATCGCAGGACAACATTAAGAACCTCTACAACTCCATGCCGACAAGTCTGCAACTTGAATTAGCACACATGGCAGCCCGACGGCATACTGAGAGACACTACTTCTGTATGTGTAGCTCAATAAATATTGTCCATATCAGTCTAAATTTATCATTGTCTATTATTCCTGGTAACCTTTATCTTCCTTCCCAATAGCATTGCAATCCAACACTTCCTTTTGGGTGCACCTATTCTTTTGATGATGAGTGTATTTATACAATAAAAAAAAAAATGCTTCAAACATTCTTGACTGAACTGTGGGGGAAAAAAGCAATTCTGTGCTGACTTTGTAGCTATGGCTTTCATAAGCTCAATGAGTCGATCTCAAACTCACATAAACAGCATCGGCGTCTGAGAGCAATCTGGGCACCAGCAACGCTGCTGTGTCTGATCCACATGTACCATAACAGCACACACTAACATGCCACCACTACATCAGTGATTATTATATTCAAATAGTATCTGATCTCTGTGTTGACCACTGAAGAACAGGGCAAAAGGTGGCCAACAAAGTATATAGAGAAACAGGTGAACAACATTTTGTAATGGGGGATCTATGAAGCTCACCTTAATGTTATGTGGAGCTGATAAAATGGACAAAGGGTGAAGATACAAGGAGGTTGTCTAAACCCGTCCACTACAATCACAGTGACAGGACTAAGCGTGCAATCGCAGTTACAGTGAGTAAATGCGTATTTTAAATGCGAACAAATGTAAACACTAAACGTGTGAAATACGCTGTAGCTTGGCTGCCAACTACACTGGAGTGACTGCTAATTATCTATCTACCCAGCATGTGATTCTTAATTCCTAAAATAAAGAAACGCACTGTCACTAAAGTATGTAGAAAAGCTAGTTCATGCCTTTACCACATTGAGGCTAGATTAGTGTAACACCCTGCTTTCTGATTGTTCCAGAAACAGCTTTAACAAGCTTCAAATAGTCCAGAAAGCCAGAGTCCTTAGAAGAATCACAAAGTTTGACCTTATCAGCCCAGTCTTATCTACCTTAGAATAAGAACTAGAATCACCTTACACTGGTTGTCAGTAAACTGAGTACAAGATTCTTATACTAACAGCTCTAAACGGCCTCGCTCTCCAGTACCTGAGTGAACTTATCTCTTATCATGAACTGACACGACTACTCGGATCACAAGGTGCAGGCTCACTGCTAGTATCTCATATTAATAAAGTTAAATCGGCGGTAGAACCTTTTCATACAAAGCCCTCCAGCTTTGGAATAATATTCCAGTCAGTGTTAGGGACTCGGACACAGCTTCGGTTTTTAAGTCCAGGCTTACAAACTACCTGTTGAGTTGAGCCTTTGGTAATTAGTTTTCTTGTTAGATAAACGGTGCAGATCTAGGGGTGCACTGACACAGAGTGTTATGGTAATCTGAAATTGCTGGTGCTGTCGACCTGCTGCTCCCACATTCACTCAAGTTTGTTGCCAGTGCACAGGAAGACCTCATGTCTTTTTTACCCTCTGGCTCTCCCTTTTAGTAATGCTGTAATAGCCAGGCCTGCCAGAGTCACTGCTACACTCTATTAACACCATATACTGTTCTCAATTCTTCTTACGGAATTAACTGTGTGTTTCTTTGCCCCGGGCTGAATAACTGCCCATCCTGTATGGTCTGATGCTGTTACTTCGTCTGCCATGATAGGGTGCCCACTGCTTGCCTGCATGCCGTCTTACACCATGTAGAAGCTTCTCCTGCATGCTGGTGATCCATCCAAAGATCCTGCTTATTTAAAATCACAGACTTTCTCCTGTGTCACAAACTAATCAGATATTTTTTCCTCTGCCTCACCAAACACTGAACGCTTCTTTTATATTCTTACTAATAGATCATCACCGCAGGCTTTTAGCAGCAGTTATTGATGTTCAGGGTTTTTCACCTGGTTTCACTATTTTCTAATCAATACTGCATATGACTGTAAATAACTTATCTTTTTTATATTGCTTATTTTGGGCTCACCTTTTAAGTTTTGTTTTCTCTGAGGGTTTCTTCTTCTTGCTATGAGGGAGCTTGTCCCTGCCACTGTTGGCCTTGGCTTGGACCCCGATTCTATGTAAAGCTGCTTTGTGACAACATCTGTTGTAAAAAGCGCTACTTAAATAAACCCTGACCTGACTTAACATTAGCCTTAGTGTCCTTTAAGACTTTAAGTCTCCATTATTTTATGCAATGTCATGTTAGAAAAGTTCATGCATGCAAACCTGAGTGAGGATGTGAGCTACAAGCCAGGTCTATGATGAGCTTTGCATTTAAAAAAATACTTATAATCACATTTGGCTACCAAAAATATTGTTACATGAATTCAGACCTGCACAGAACAAACATACATCTAAGCACACACACAAAAATGTTTGGTTGATTACACCAGTTATAAACGGGATGCCATACACATCACAAACTTTTGATCAATTCAGAGACTACATGTTGCTCTGAAATGTTTGTTATTGTCATGGAGTGCAGAGCAGGCAACTGCTTGGTGATTAACCAGCAAACAGGTTGATTAAAAAAGGTTTGTTCTCAAAGTGATTACAACAAATCATTTACGTTTAAGTGTTTGCACAAGGACAGTACTGAGAGTGCTAAAGACAAGATTTTGGCGTGTGTTATATATCAGACAGACCATATAATTCAGGATACTTTACATATACATAAGGCCATAAACAGCTTCCTTGATTTTCGACTGCATGAGAAGTTTCACAACATTACTGCACAAGACATTTGGTTACATCTGTGGTTTTTTTTTCTTTTTGCAAACTTCCAGGCATGATCCTCTTTTGACAAGACTAATCATCTAACTTAGCTTAGCTGTGAGGGAAAACTTCACCAGCTGTTCAACAGTCAAGATTATGCAGTAAGGGACCAGACGGTGCTCTGTATCGTGAATATAATCACACATTAAATTAGCAGGTAGGCGCAATGGGACACAGCCAGTCAGACAAACACCTGGAAAATAAACAAGATCACCTTGCAGCTTTAGTGTACTAAAGGCCAAATAGTAATGTCAGAGAAATGTGTTGCCATTATATTTCTATATAATCTTGCAATATCATGGTGCTTATTGTTGTATGTGTTTTATATAGGATATAAGATCACATCCCAGTCTATTGTGGTGCCAAAGAATATATCCATTGAGTTTAATGCAACACATCAAGCTGGCTGTCCGTCTGGTGTAATTAACACTTAAACGGTCAAGAGAAGTGCTGGGTTGTTAAGTAATATCAGCGCGACTGAGCATGGAGAGCATGTGCTCGCTGCACTATGCTCAGCGTCAGCGTCACACTTGTGAAAAAACTAGATACTGATTACGCAAGGCTTTTTAAACGTACTGCGGGAGGCTAGTGACAGCCAGCAAATCTGATCAACCAGATAAACACATAGCTTTGTTGTCTAAAGGTAAAGCCATGATAGTCAATCCTGCATGAGATGGCATATTACTGAGCTTCTCCTGCTCCTATTTAATTTGTTCAATAGCAATGTGGTGCGCATATGGCTCACTACTTCAAGTATGTCCGTGCCTGGCACATACATGAGGTGGACTATGACTCTTCTACAAGGCATGCAAGCCTGACTGCAAGTCAATCACATATTCAAATCTAGTCCCCCAAAGTGAGAAACAGTATGGAAAAAAGAATGTGTATACACTAAAAACCTTACTACTTCAGTCACAGAGCTACCGCCTGTGCACAATAGACACAACATTCTGGGCATGGCAGAGCATATGCGAACTGCACACCAATCTGCAATCATTTGAATTGCACTGAGTGTGCAAGGGGAGGCAAAGTCCTCTTTGTCAACACAGACACCGGTAAACACTGTTGCCGTCATAGCAACTAGCACTATAACTGATATCCACAGCAGCAGGTACACATAATTTTTGCCCAATTCTTGGCATTACTGAGTGAAAATCTGGTTAAATTCTGAAATAAAATGACGTCAGCTATATAATATGTACACACAGCGCTGCACAAAAATCAGAGACCACCCTTCATTTCCTTAATTTTCAGTCAAAACAGCCACTAATTATATACTCCTTAACAGTTATTACTTTCAGTTTCAGACATGTACACTCATCATCAAAAGAATAGTTGTACCTAGAAGGAAGCGTTGGATTGCAATGCTATTCAGAAGGAAGATAAAGGTTACCAGGAACAATAAATGATGATGAATTTAGACTGATATGGGCAATATTTACTGAGCTACACATACAGAAGTAGTGTTTCTCAGTACGGCATCGCAACAGCACGTTTGCCAATGCAACATGCCAGACGTCTCGGTATGGAGTCGTAGAGGTTCCTAATGGTGTCCTGTGATAATCCATCCCATGCAGTTTGAATAATCTCACACAGTTCCTGCAGATTTTGCGGTAGGGGTGGAGGTGGAGTGACACCAGGCCTTCTGGACATGTGACAACAAACAGCTCATCTTGTCGCTGACCACGGTGCTTCTACACAGGGATTCACTGGTCGTCTGCACCAAGAGAAAAGCAGGACTCAATGCTGAAGATGCAATTGTCTACCACATAGCCATTGCAGTCTTTGGCAACGTTGATATGGTGTTAAGTGCCGTTGTCAGAACGAACGGCAACTTGTGCAACTATTCTTTTGATGATGAGTGTAATTCACATATTAGACAGAAGCCTCAACAACTAAATACATGTTTTTTTCAGAATTTCTTCTGTTCATTCTTTGTCTTTATTACTTTATTCAATTCCCTTCAGGAGACTTGCTTTCAGTCATCTTCTGTAATGCTGAGGTCTGGACTCTGGGGTGGTCAATCTACTGTTTTGAGAACACCAGCAGCTTCTTTATTTAATTTGCAAACGTTCTTTTCTGTTATCTATTTTCTTTTCTCAGTAATGGCTTCTTAACAACTACACAAGCACTTTTAGACCACATACATTGTCTCCTCACAGTGGAAAGATGGACAGAAAAAAACAAGAATGGAGCTTGATTTCCTCCTCTCTCTCTCTCTCAAACATTAAAGCTTTTAGTACTGTTTATCTGATGGTGACAGTTTTAGTGGTCTAGCAGGGCTTGCATGATAATTAGAAGTCTCATTTTCTCAATACCTACTACAGTTTGGGGAATTTGACATTGCCTTTTTTATACAAATGGATCTAATTTCCTAATATTTTCTAGACTATTATGCACTTCACAGCCATTTTGACAGGAAAACAAATACATCGACAGTCACAGAACTTTGCCTATTATATTATGTGCCAGCATTCACGTTTTAAGGTGCATAAATGTTCATTTTGGGCAGTTTTTGTCCTTTTCAGAAAAACAGTCTATTTACAAACACTATTAAAGCTGGCATGTTTGCCAGATGCAAAATAAATACATGGAGCAGCGGATTTCTGAAAGTTCTCAACACAAAATGATGACTACAAACATAAAAGATGTTCAGCAAATGGAAATTGTGGGTGAGTGCAGATGATGCAGAGCTTGCTCTGAACACAAGTTTAAGGTGTTAGAGCAACTGTGGTTAAAGAGATGTGCAAATCAACCCAAGCTTGGCTAGTAAAGACTTTCTGTTTCACCCATCAAACGTCATCCATGTCATGTTATACGTCATGAGTGATAATGTTTTAAAGCTAGTTTTACCACACACAAACTTAACAAGTTGACTTTTATATATGGTTACACAGTACTTTGGGACTTAAATAAACAAAAATAAGTTTTTATTAAGCATATATAAATATATATGAAATATATGATAACCAGTGAATTTAGTCAAGCTGAGTATACTTTATTCATTTATATACACCAAAAATAAAATAACATACACCAAAATAAAATATTTTTAAAACTGAATTAATATGGTATAATTAAATATCAGGACACATATGGACCAGGTATTGGTATAGCAAGAGTATGACAATCTTCTTACAGACACTAAGGGTGAACAAAACAAGTCTCTGACTTTTCACCTGGTTCACAAACTTTTGTCTCGGTCTCTCTCTTTTCAGAAAACGTGTAATTCAATGCCATGTGACATTCACTGAAAGCAGCCCTTCCTAATTTCAGAACTGGTTTTGCTCAGGTTTTAGGTACAGCATATCAGATGACACAATAGTCTTTGTTTAGAGATAGAGAGTGCAGTTGAGCTGTGCTTAGCTGTGCAAATGCTAGAAGACCTGCCTGCTACTTTATGGCCAATCTGTATTCACGTAAATACCTAAAGATGCCATCAACCAAGTCAATCGATAGTATTGTGCCTGGGCCTTATTTCATTAGATTTCTGTGAGGCAGCCATCATCAATTTCAAAGCATGAGCACTGATGACTTCGCTTTGCTTAGGCCTAGCAAAAACACACATTCATTGGGCCATGAATGCTAAAAGAACAGCCTGTTCTAAATTTGACATACACAACGTATCATGGAAAACAAATAATACTTCATCAGCAAAACTACACTGATCAACTGGTCAGCAGTAAAGTACTCAAACAGGTGACATTAACTGATGCTTTTACAACAATTCTAGTTGTAGTTTAAGTTTTGTTTAAAAAAAAAAAACATTTAAAAATAAATAAAAGAATTTCAAAGCTGAAGTCACAAGTGAGGCTACACTTAAGTGGCAGTTTGGATTTGACCATCTTGTATTTAGTGCTGCTGAGGGCAGGTGAGGAATTTGAGGCTTTGTGAAAGTCTCAATTGTTCATTCCCATTTTCTACTCACAGAGCCTTCTTTTCTCACAGAGGCGTACAAGTGGACAGCGAAGCTCTTTTGTCTCTGTGAAGCTGAGGTCACATTTCTTGGCGGCAACACCAGCCTCACACTGAAAAAGATGAGATCGTGCAGCACAGTCCCTGCAGCCTGCAGGCAGATGACAGAGTTAAGGAACTGCCTTGCGCTCTAAAAATGGAATACCGATCTTCCTCTTCAAGCAGCACATCTATTACCCGTCATCCTCCTCCAATCACATAATGATCAGGACTGTACTGCACAACGATTAAAATCATTTAAGCAAATCTCCCCCTTATCTCAAATGCAGTCAAATAGGTAAGATGTGTCTGGACAAATATGTGATGATTTAGACTTGGGATTCCACACCATGTTCACAGGTGACTATAAGCTTCCAGCCCTCCAGTTCAATTTAAAAAAAACAAAAAACACAACCCAAGTCAGTCACCCCCCAATCACCTCTCAAAGTAACTGATCTCATCCAAGGCACACAAAGGACTGAGAATTTTGTAGCAGAGGGACACTCCGCTGGGCAGGGGCTTGGGCAGGGGGAGGGTCGGGCAGATGGTTGTCTTATGCTGCCCGTCTCAATTCACTTTGTCCAGCCTCTATGAGGCCCCACCACTCAGTCCCATTCAAGATGGCCTCGCCTGAGGGGAATAGCAATGGCAACGTCTAAATATCTCTCTCTCGCACCCAGACTTAAACATTTTCAACAGACGTGTCCATTAGTGCAGTTATAATGGGGAAACATCAAGCGCTTTTATGTTCATGTTCAATGGCAGAAGATTTTCGGAGAAACAAAAGCATATAGACAAACGCAAAGACATTTATTTACACAAACAAGCTTCAATTCCCAAAAACTGCCTCTGATTTAAATCAGTAGGTTCTAAAGCCTAATCCTAAAGTAGCAAGGACATGGAAGAGATCATTTTGAAACAGCATGAAAGGGAAATACATTTCAGAACTGTGTGAAAAAAGGATAACATTGTGGAACAGTGTGAAGAGGGGGAGAATGTTCCGGAACAAGGAGACCACAATTACACGTCTGGGTTTGTTGATGTTTACACAGCAACAATCACAGTTCCAACCACACTATCTCACTGATTAAAACGTGTCCCGTCTCTGCTGGTACATTGTAGAACAGGGTGTCGTTTTACACTATACCTGTGTATTTCACTGATAACAAAAGTTATTTTACTCTAAACTACTCTGACCACTTTTTGGTGGAACAAACTGCCAATATTAAAAACACCTTTACAAAAAAAGGAGAATTTATTCCTTTAAGCGCTTTTTACTTTGCAATAACTTTGCATAAAAGCACTAGGACATGAGCGGGGTGTCTTATTGCAAGCATCATCAAGGCTGTGATTATCTATGACACCCTTCAGTTCATGCCTACGACAAACCTCAGCCTGTCGTTAGCTCACTGTGTGGCATGAGCTATAACTTATGGGAATTTTGGGTCAGTGTGTCATGACCTTTATATTGAACGCAGTATTAACATTTACAGGACAGGGAACTCTGATAGCCTGATTGTGAAACGCTGATTTAACTTGGTGACCTACACCTTATCTAATACAGTTTGAGCTATTTGTTTGTGAGAGTGTGCTAAAGTGATCTCTCAGCAAATCGTCAACAGCCTTCCACTAGTGAAAAAACACAGCCCACTACAAGTGACACTTGGAGAGCACCATCAGCAGCCACTGTTGGACATGTAGCACATGCTCTCAGCCACCTGTCAGTGCAATGTGGTGTTGGCAGTGAGGATAGCAAGAACAGAGGTGAAAAGGCACACAGCCAAGCTTCAGTCAAAGATGAAATGTGACTAAATATGACACAAAAATAAAAATATGACAAGCCCTGTGTGTGCCAGGTTGGGTTGCTGAGGAGGATGCTTAATTCCTGCACCCCCTAAATTACTCGAAGCAAGGTGCTGACTCCCTTCGGCAAAGAAAAAAAAAACTGCTTTTTTTTTGTCTGATCTGGCCGTCACCCTGACATTTCCAGCATCTGAGAAAGCAACTCTCAATCTAAAAACCTATATAACAGAATGTTAGAACTATGAGCAAACTTCACCACATATGATGTGAGAACAGAAAGAAGACTTTCGGAGTTCCACTATCTTGATGTTAATTTGACAACAACTCGACTGTCTTATCTGAAATCATGGTTAAGCTACGATTTGCAAGTCGTCAAATGCAGCCTCAGGAAACGGGCCTTGCCATACCAGAACATGGAATCCACCCACACGCTCTTGCTCAGACAGGAAAAATGAGCTACACTACAGTGAGTAACAGGCTACACCTTCTTCCTCTCAGGTGAAGGGTCGGGATTTCTTGATGACTGCTTCTCGCCAGACTCAAAAAGATGCATGGAATGTTTGAGGTAATATGACAACTTCACAACCACCACCCGCTGCTGACTGTTAATCACACAAAATAAAACATGCACAATATATGGGAGGAAATAAGCCAACATTTACAGTCCATGTGAAAACTTTCTTCAGGAGACACCAAGCAGCATGAGGCAGAACTTTTCTCCAGCTGTAAATTGGCAGGTACAGCTGTGGTAAGTGCTGTCAAAAATCAGCCAAAAACGAGCACGGCAGCAGTCCGTAATGATCCACAGAGGAGAGGCGCACTGGTCTGTTGATTGCTGATGTAGCCAGACATAGTTATGCAACAGCTTGTGGAAAGCACTATCTGCATACTAATAGAAGTTTTTAAGCTCACAGGAGGGTACAGGACAGAGAAGGGTGTATTTCACCTCCAGCTGAAGGAAGGCAGACCGTAGTCCAGGTGATTGGTCAGTGTAATCTGCTGTTAGTCTGGCACTTTAACAGTAGCACTAGCATACAGCATAACAGTGGAGCCAGTGCAGTCTTAAAGATTTCACAACAATATTCAGGCCTACACAAAACAATTACCATAAGCAGAAACGTAGGAAACGTATTTCACCCATAAGGCACTGAAGAGAATGAACCAGCACTTAGCTAGTCCTAAACAGCATTGCAGGGTTCTGCTCAATGTACCTGGCCATGTCAGGTCTTCAAACTGCCAAGATCTCACAAGCCTGAAGCATTTATCTATATGTGAAGGTCACATATTTTTACATGTTCTCTATGGCTTGCTTATGAGGGTATACTATAGGAACCAGATTTGCTGTCTAATTTCTTAAAAGGTCTTTGTACACTTTTGCAGGAGTCAAAGAAATAAAAACAAACAGTGTTGTTACATAAAACTTACCCTGTGCTATAACAGAATGTTTTGGACCTCATATGATTTAAAACTCTGTGTCAGGAATCCTTTTAGTGTCCAAAAGTGTCAGGAATCCTTTTAATTCAGCACACTTAAGTAAATTAAATCAAGTAAATTAATGATTTTAGAAAACAATTAAAACGTTGTTTTGAAAGGACACATGTTCAGCATAATACAGATTTATACATTATTAATTCAACAGATGCATTATGTGACAGTATACTTTCCAACCAACCTATGGAAAAAGATGATTCTTGTCAGGATCTTTGCAAGTAATGAGTGAGTTAACAGGACATTATGTTACTTGTTTTCCTCTTTGTGACACCAGACAACAGTTTAATTTATATCATAGGCTGCACTGACCTATTGACATGTTTACTGACATGACACAGTCATAAAGCATCATTATGTAATCATTTAGCCTAAAATAGCAGCTTTAAAATCATTTTGATGGTACGCTCACTTATAACAGGGAGAATAGCCTCTTTGTCATTGTCACTCCGGGTCCGGAACGCCTGCTATAGCGCTATGTGATTTTGGTGGAGCGTGCATGAGACCAGCCACGACACAAAACAACAACTATGGGTCTTCAGCTAGCTATAAAAAGAAGCTAGCTCTGTATTCCTAGTATAGACATCATGGCAGAAGAGACTGGAGATGATGTTGGAAGAAGCAAGGAAGAAAAAATGAGAGTGACCGACCAACAGTAAACCTCATTGGTTAGAGTTAAATAAGATAACAAAGGATGTCAGCTTCACGACTAACAGGAAAACAATTTTTTAAAAAAATTCAACAGCAGGCCGTACATCCCTGCCAACATTTTTTATGAAAGATTGTGGTGGAGTCTGCAACCTTATCTGCGTCATCCCCGTCTCACAGTTTTGTAGTTTTTCCGGACACCAAAAGTCCTCCAACCTCAATTCCCAATTCTGACTCCCCTCTTGGATGCATGCACGTCACACTGCTTACAGTCACAGTTTGTATATTGAAGCAGCCAAAATAGCAAGTTTAAGTTGTAGCACCTAAATGTCCAGATGACATGCATGAAAGTGAAGGGGATTAGGATTCTGTATCCTTCAGCTCATCAACAAAGGCTCCAACAATGGTATAAAAGACCCCAAGACCAAAATTAAAAAATACTGCTGGAAATGCAAAACTTGCATCATACCACCAAGTATAAAAAATACCAAACTTTAATACCTACTGATCAATCTTAGCACCCATGAGGCATCAAGAATTCATATTCCAAAATGTGGATTGCTGATTGGCTGTCCACATTACAATCTGTATGTATGTCACCACGAGTGCTGTATGGTATCAGCAGCAACACAGATATCAAAGGGTATCAGTATTTATAATTATATTAAAAGGTCATAAGTATAGGTAGTGGTAAAGTGGTATAAGAGCATTTTGAAGGATATGTGGGTAGTGGCACCAATAGGTCTAGCAGTCTAGGTCATGAAAAGTGCTTAGCAGCAAACAGAATTCAGTCACAGACATGTCTACCAATGCTAATGCCATCTGCAGTGGAAATACTAGATCGGCAAAAAGCGAAAGCCATAAATATTATATTATTTTGTATTTTTTTATTATTACTTGTCTACAGTAACATGCAAATAAAGATTATTCTTTTGTATAATTAAAGACTATTTAAATAAATGCAATAACTGTGAACCTCAGAGCTGCAGTGCATGCTGGCTGTATTTATGACCTCTACAAAAGTTAATTCAATGGCTCCTTTAATCAGAAAAATAACTGCCACTGGGTGTTTAACAACAACCAGATCTACTTTAGTATAACACATCACAGAAGAGAACGCTCAAATTCCACTATGAAACGTTAACCAATTAGTTTAGACACGACTCGCCACATTCGCCTGTAAACTGCTTCCTTTATAAATGTAACTACATTCTCTAAATTGTTCAAATGTAGTTTCCGTAGCTTTTCAGTGACAGCCAGTAGAGATTTCTCATAGTTTTCTTTGCATGACACTGGTAGACATATTCAGAGCTTTAAGGCAGCCTGTCATTAAAGAGAACTTCATGGTGCACATTTTGGCTGAAACACATCATGCCTTTCACACAGTCAAAAACGAGTTAAGTCTGTGGTTTTGTGTTGTAGCCTTTTACATACATGCCAGCTCGAGTGAATATGGCACTAGAGAGAAGCAAAAGCAGACAGACCAGACCTGGTACAGCCTAATACACACTACGGTGTGCCAGGATCGGACAGTGGGATATCTTGATTATCAACTCTTTATTAAACATTAATTGTATGTTAAAAGTGCACAAAGAACTTAAATCTTACATCTTTCCACAAGCCATCAAGATTCTTAACTCCCACAATCTGAATAGATGGACACCTTCATATACACATACACAAATGACACCATCTTGCTCCCTGCTTTTCGCAACTCCAAATTATGTCTAAATACTGCATTTAAATACAGTTACTGCATGTTACACCAAAATACTTCACTTAATATAAATTATATCATCCGGCTCCTTGCATTTTTGCACAAACATCAGCTGCTAGAATACTGCATCCACCAATACTGTACTCTGTGACTACTAACTCAGCAACTGCTGTGTTCATATATGCTATCTGCTAATATGTCCTAAGTTTCATCCTGTATTACACAACTTTACACATTCTCAGTACCGTGTACTGTATCTGACCTAAACACTGAAAAAGAGGAGTTAGGATGATCTGAAATTACAGCAATGTTGTGCTTTAATCAGTTCAAATTACTTTAGCAGCAGAGAGGAAAAGGTTTGAGCATGAGATCAGTCACGTGCAAATAACATTTGGAATGAAAGAAGAAGCTTGGTGTCACATTCATCCTCTTGATAATACCTAGTATTTCCTGTACTTTGTCCATGGCTGCAGGCAAGTTCAGCAGAATTGCAGCGGCGCAGCATGACTGTCAAACGGGAAGACAAACTGGAAGCACAACTGGCTCTTCGGGTCCTCTCGGCTAACATTTTGCACAGCCTAGCATTATGATCCAAGCCACAGCTGGCTCCCAAGTCGGTCAGGCAGTAAGCAGCCATAATGAATCATCTCACTAACGGATAGAAAGAATTAGAGTGTTGCAGGCTTAACAAGTTTTGACGTTTCACATGTCATCCAAACAGGAGAATTTCCTTTTAAGGAACGCTACCTAATCTTGATGAGTGTCAGTCTATGAATTTCCCTACCTAGTCTTCATTCCAAACACATAGCACCTGCACTCATTTATCACACAAAGCCACTTGTTCTTGGGCTACTAACACACATCACAACAACAGTTTAGCCTAAATGGGGGGGCAGACATGAAAGACTGCAGCCCCCTTGCACAGCTCACACTTCAACAATTGTCAGCAAGCTAGAGGTGGAAAGGACACACCTACAGTATGATAGTGTCATGTTTCTCTTTCACTGGAGAGAGGCCTGCCTTCCTGCCACATGTCCTGTCTTTGACTACACTCACAACGCCATTCTTTAACCTCGTCTCTCAATCTTCCTTAAGCCCCAGCACCATTTAACAAGCCTCCAGAGACAGTACAGCTGCTGTATACTGCACGTTTAAACGTTGTAATCCGGGAGCTCATAACTCAATTCAGAGATATCATTTATTTAATTCTAAACACAGTCACAAGGTCACATCAGATAACCTCAAGGTCAATATAACAAGGTTTAACCAGACTTACAGCGAGAGCTTGCTTAATACATGCAGCCTTTCAACACTTGAGAAACCACCTTTTAACCACCAGTGAAATGACTATGATTGTTGTCAATGCAACACGAGTGCAAATGCAGCGGTCATGTAAAGCAAAACTTGTCAGAAGGAAAAAAGGAAAAAATAAATAAATAAATAAAGTCTTCACATTAACGTTAAATTCAATTAAACCATGCTCGGTTACATCTAAAATACAGTCTCAAAATGCACCCTAAAGAGGAGCAAAGAACAGATAATACAGGAATTGTGGGCTGATGCCAACATCCAATATTTTTCATATCTGCCAATGCCGACACACAAACATTCAAGTCCATTAAAGTATAAAATAATCTGCAGAAATTAAAATGCTAACATTTTAGCACAGTAACCCAGCATCCCCTAAACAATCTGCTAGCTTTATTAAAACCAGCCTAGTGTCAGCCTTTAGAAACACATTTTATGCACTGACAATGACTTTATGACTAAGTGTTTCAAGCAAAAACATAATTTGAATGAAACAAAGTCTGAGTGGTCTGCTGTAAAAAGGTTCATTTGCAGAGAAGCCTGCAGGCTGTTGTCTTTACAGTGGTGGTGATGGAAAGCAAGGGTCCTAATGTATACAACACAAATATAGCCACTGTATTTAAAACCAGTAGTGAACCACTTTTGAATTTTATATGTAGTGCTTATAATAGCAAAATCGGGAAACATTGGGAAAAAGCTTTTTTAAGGGACTATTTGGGACCACAGAACACCCTACGTGTACTCCTCCGCCATGAATGGATTCAGACGGATTAAATACGTTTTAGGTCAAAACTTAAATCAAAAACTCATGTCAAGCAATGTGTCAGACATCAGGCCGTGTATCCATAACCATGCCATGTAACACCTTTCTGTAAGTGGGCTTTATGAGCCATTAAACTACTGAAAACCTCTGGTTCCCATCACCGCCTTTGTAAACAACCAAGTTTCTCTACAACTAAGCGTTTATCACAAAACCACTCTGAACGGTTCTGCTGACACGCTAGCAATTTAAAATTGGACAAATTGGTGAAGTTTCCCTTTAAAACACCACTTTATGTATTTTAGTAGATGAACCTGATGAACATGTGAAGAGAAACAAACAGAAGTAGGATCCGTTCGGAACACAACAGGCTGTAAACGCGGAGAGTCTCCTCAGGCTCATGTGTTTATTACAGGCTACAAGCGACTGTTAGGCTAACCTAAATTAACGTTAGCCTAGCCGACCAGAAGTCTATCAGTCCAACAGGAACTGAAGCGCATATCGACTCGTAGCTTATAACCAGACGTTTAACTACAACACTGAAAACATGTCCCGAGGTCAGTTTCGAATAAATCCGTAAACAGGGCTTAAAACTGAGCAGCGTTCATGAATCCGCCAAGTATGAACCAGTCAGTCATCTGCCTGATACGTTACCAGCAGCAGCCGCCCTCAACTTCCTCAAGCGGCTTCACAGGGGCTGAGCTTCTGGAGAGCCGAGTTTACTTTAATTATGCCGGACCGTGCACTCACTGCCTGCGACGAGCTGAGCTATGCTATGCTATGCTTCGGTGAACCGTAGTTTACCTGTGGCGACACACCCTGAAACACCTGCACACTTCGGTGCAGCAATAATGGCGCCTAGGTAACTAGCTATAGCGTTACAGTAGAAGAAGGTGGCTCAGCGTGCCCAACTGTTGCATCCCCCCTCCAAACTAGTAAACTAGGTCAGCTTCACAAACTCCGCTCCTCGTACTCCAGCACTGTTTACAACCGTCAGGCTTCCTGGACGGTGTAACACCAAACCGCACACACACAGACACACTGATAGCTATCCAGCCATGTTAGCTAGCTGTCCTGAGCGGTTAACTTTCCTCGTCTCTAAGCCAAAGCAATGCCGACCGACCGAGAGAGCGAGCACGCCACTTACTCCAGCCGAGCGCTTGCATAAGCCAGCGAGCTCAGTGAAAAGACAAGGGACCGTAAACGCAGCGGTCAGTTTGCACGGCTCCTGCGGGGAACTTGACACGCAGTATTTTAAGACAGGAACTTCTCTAAACAGAAGAAGGTGCATACATACCTACCTACCAGCTGTTTAGACGTCTATAAGAAAGAGCGCAGACATATAGACAACTTCCAGCCTTCACCGTGCTCGTCTCCCGACTGAAACACGTCCACAGAAACCGAGAGTGGCCTGTTCGTCCCCGGTAACTTTTCCCCCACTTTGCTGTCGCTGCTCTCACCGATGCGTGGCGTCGCGAGTGGGCGCCATGTTTGTGTTTTGTTACTTTGGTGAGCTCTTGGTTTTCTCGGACGGACTGACTGACTGACTGCTGGAGGCGGAATGGAGCCGCCCAGAAGAGTGACTTGCTCTGCTCTACTTTTTGTTCCGCCTTCCTCTCAGTTACACAGGTTACTTGTGCCCCCTATCTTGGAAGGAGCGTCAGTCTCACTGTAACAGGTGCCTTTTCTTCACCAAGCACACATCAGTGAGGTCAAACAGACGAAGCTGAGTCGGCTGCGTATCCGCCTGTTTCTTGTTGAATTTCCCCGTTCCACCTTAAATGGTGCAGCAGTTACATTCTGACGCCAGGAGGTTTCCGAGGTAAATGTAAACATGGTACCAGTTTCAAACGTATTGCTCAACACCCACGTCAATATTGTGGCACTGGTATGTAGTAAGAAGATGCGGGGACTATACAGCGCTTTAAATTAAAACCCTTGTCTTATTGAACAGAGTAGCAGTGAAGACCACCACCTGCGCTGCTGCACAGCCAGAATAGCAACCGGGTCACCAATAGCCACACAACTCTACCTGACGGTAAACACCACTACCCTACCGAAAAGCCCAGCACAGAACACTGCGAGCAACACATTCACAAAGCAGTAATAATATTTTTAATTTAAAATATAAACCTTAAAGGTTAAACTAAAATTGTTAACAGAATGTGAAGAAATAACCGTGTAGACGGTATAGCAAAGATGTGTCATTTATGGTGTTACAGAGATATCCACTGAAGTTAGCATGCTAATCAGCTAGCACCAGGCTCTCGCGTCTGGTAGTACCACTCTATATCTAAAGAGACGAGAGTGAGTCACTGTAGTGTCGAGTCTGCCATATGTTCAACACGAGAAGATGAAGTATCACTGTCCCGTCGGCATATTCGAACCTGAAAGTTCTGCTACCAGTGAGATCATTTAAGAATAAGTAGTCAACAAAAGTAAGAGTAAACGCAACAGTGACAGAAGCTCTTAGCAAGCAACGGTTATAATGACCGACACCTTACCACCAAATTATTCTTTGGAGTATGAATTTGAGAGGTTGCATTATCTTAAAACTCCGGTCCTAAGGGGCTGGATTCCTGCAGAGTTTGGTCAGGAGTCAACTCATCAGCTAATTACCAGGTTTAGTTGGTGAGCTACAGCAGGGACCAAACTGTGCTGGACTCTGGACCCTTGTTATAAAACAGCTTACCAAATAGAAGTCAAATCATGTTTATTGTCAGGTCACATTTACACAGGTGTGAAGGTGAGTGAAAATCTTAGTTCCTTGTATTACTTAAATACAAATTATACACGCAATGTTTAACGTTACTGTTTAATCATGCTAGCCCCCCCCCCTTATGATTCTGATTATGTTCTGGATAAAAACTTGTAGAAAAACTTGAGAAGTATTTTCTATCAATGCTCCTGTATGAGCATACATGTACACAAGTTGTGCCACTTCAATGCTGCTCACCATACAAGAGTTCAGCTGTGTAGGTTGATACATTTATATGCATAACCTTCCAAACCATATTGATCTCATTTTAAAAGAGGCTGCTCCTCTTACACTTATTCAGTTTCTCCATTTCTCAAGCTGTCTTTAATTGGTTTATTTGAGGAACATCACAAGATCACAGTGGATTATGGGTGGGGGAAATGGAGGACAGAGACTTCCTCCTCCTACTTAATTTTTTTTTTTTTTTTTTTTTAAAAAGAGGCACATTAGAGGGCAGCCAATATGAACAGTGCTCATTGACAAGCTGTTTAATTCTAACACCAACTGAGACCTTAAAGTGGATATGTAAAAGAAAAAAGGACCATGGCCGTTTTTCAGTCCATTAAGACATACACATATTTTGTACATGTATTATAGGGGCCCTTTAGTCAGACACAAATGACTGTGCACAATATTACTTTATTACAATATAGAAAGCATCCACACCTAGCTGTTACATTTATTAGCCCAATTCATTTCATAACTGTACAGTCTGGCTACAGTCACTTCATTATGTAGCAGAAATTTTACAAAAATAGTACAAATAGTCTTAAGACAAAGGAGAGTGTTAAAAACAGACACATTGTTAGGACTGAGGAGACTATGGCTGGGGTGTGGGGCCCATTTCCCCCCCTACAAACAAGCCTTTGCACTATGGCACTAAATACACAAGGATGGCAGTCTATACTCAGGGGGAGGAGGGCGGTGGGGGGATGCTTGTGCCATGAATTTTCTAATGACCAAGCCACAGTTAGAACTCTTCCATAGGTGAAAATGTCACTAGATTGGGCAGAGTGAGCTCCTCCCGTACAGGAGATGAGAAACCCTCCAACTGATCCAAGTCCAGAGAAAACACCTTCCCACCACAACTGTTCAGCACTGGACTCATTCTTCTTGCTGATGCCAAGACATCAGATGCCGTTTTCTTGTGTCCCCCTGTAAAGGGGGACTCGCCCAAAGCAGCCAGGCGTTCACGAGCCATTTGGAAGGCAGTCTCTGCTTCAGGACAATGTGAGACAACAGGAGGCAGCACCAGTTCTTCCATCTCTTCTTGGACCTCTGGAAGTTGATCACCACTGCAGTTGAAGGAATCATTTTCCATGTCTGGAAATGTCTCATGGGCAATGCTGAGCTGTATAATATCACTTGAGCTCTGGCCAAGGGCTTCCAGTTGAGAGGAGTTCCAGGTCACTGTGGAGTAAAGAGAGGCCCCCTGCTGGAAAGGAGGGGAACTGCATGGTGGCAAGTCAGCACATGACTTCGTAAAACCAGTTGGTGAAAATGATTTTGGACTGGGGCTTCCCTCTCTATTCTCAGATATGGGTGTTACGAGAACAGAGAGGCTATCCTGATCCCTCCCATGTCTTTTCTCAGCCTTCCCTTCTTCTACAGCTTTTCGCCATGAAGCTCTGACATCCATAACTACAGAGGGAGGAGAGGGGGGAAAAATAAAAAAAATAAATAATAAATATATATTTTCACACACTTCAAACAGTGCTAGTATTGTCACCAAATTCGAGTCCACATTCTAAACTTGACGAACCACATTTAGAAACTACCAGGGAAACTTACTCAAGCTTTCTGGTGTGCGAGGCAGCTGTTTCTTGGTTGTGAAGGGGTCCGACAGCGTGTTTAGCAAATGCTCAAGCTCCATGCCGCTCCTCCTACCATCCACTGGACTCATTGTTACAGCTTCAGCAAACTAAGAAACAAAAAGGAGACACATTGATCTCCAAGAACAATTCTCAATTTAAGAATACTTAAGAATTGAAGTACTGTCTGCTCCGTATCTGTCCGTTGCGATTTCCCTCAATTCGCCCCGGTCATCAGAAAGCAGGTATGATCTAGGGAGAGCTAGTGATGGGTAGAGCATAGATCAGGACTGCCCATGTATCAGTCTCCCATAATTTTTTTTTTTTTGAAAATCTCCATTTATCGACCAAGTCAATGGTAGAATAGAGTGAACATACCTGACTTGCTAGATTATCATATTCCAACTCCAGAACCTGAGTCTTGGGCTTCACAGCAGATGTTTTGGTTTGTGAAGTAAAGGGTCTTCTCTGTAGATTGTAAAAACAAAACTTTTTTTTTTTTTCTCCCCATGCTGGACATGAAGTGGGGAGAGATTTATATATATATACACACATACATACATACATACATACATACACACATTCTCTCTCTCTCAAAAAGGTCAAAGAAAATTGTTTCTGAATACAATTATTATTAATCATAATAATAAAAAAACAAATTAAAAAAAAAAAAAAAAAAAAAAAAAAAAAAAAAAAAAAACCACACACGATTGTTGGTATATTCAACCCTACCTGAACAGAGCTGGGAGTGGGAACAACTGCTGGAGCTTCAGCAAGGCCAGTAGGAGTTTCAGGACGTGCCACATGAGGTGGTAAACACCCTGGCGAGGCAAAGCAGCTGGAAAAGAGGAAGTCTTCAGTTTTGTCCCCAGTCAGAACACAGCTGTTAGAAATAAAGTTCACTGTAAACAGAAGGCCATTAATAAAAACAGTCAATAAGCAAAGAATTACTGCTAATATTTTAACCTTGCAAAGTCAACTTCAGTTTTGACTTCATCCGACAAATAGGGTCTTTCTCCATGGGCCTGTTCCATCAATTCTGAAGAGAAAAAAAGAAACCAACCCCACCACTTTTGGCTTGGCCATACTAAGGAACATGTAACAAGAAACAAGAGAAAACCAAAAGATCAGAATCTAGACCAAACAAAGTTCAGAAAACTTACCAGGAAACTTGGCTGGATATTGTGAGAAGATACTAGCCTTAAAGACTGTCTCACAGGCTGGCTCAAATGATAAAGGTGCCATTGGAGAAAGGAAATCCAAAACCTGTAAGATGTACAAAAGGACACAGCAAGTCTGGTTAGCGTTTTCTTAAGCAAACAAACAGAAGCACACTAGGCTACAAACATTTCTGAAGCCAAAAATATAATAAATAAAACCAGCAAATACAGTGTAGTCACTTAGAATTTTAGCCATTTTAACCCAGTTATAAGACGCTTTTAGATCAAGTAAAGTAGTTATCTGCATACTTACAGGATCCTCCTTGAGAAAGGAAATCAAAGGAGTGTGCCTTAAGCACTCGGCCCACTTTTTTTCCCAAATCACCTCCAGCTTCCTAACAGAACTTTTAGTCTGTGGTATATCCTCCTTGACCACTTTACGCCTAGAAAACACAGGTTTAGACAGACAAACATGATCAATTTAAGCATCAAGAAACCAGTACACATTATATTAAATCAATTAGAGAACTGGCTAAAGCTTAAACTAGAGGATTCGTCTGTGGCTTTTTGGTCAAATTTCATCTCCTTCCCCTTTCTTTCCATGTCCCTAAGGCTTTATACTAGAGGAGACAATCGGCCTTTCCTTGTAGGCGGGGTCAAACAAATTGCTCTCACCTGAATCCTATAAACAGCTCAATACAGCTGCAGGTTTTCATTACAATCAACCAGTACCAGGGCTTCCACTTTATTGGACTGAAAACCTGCAGCTACACTGGTACTTTGCAGGCGAGATTACTGATTGTAGCATCAATGTTAATTCCCACATTTTGCATAACCAGTACTCATTAAGTTTGTCATTTATTTATTGCAGTTTGTCAAAAAAAAAATGTTCACACAGTCATTTTAATTGATACCTCATGTTTTTCAGTGACTCTTTTGAGCGGTTCATGAGCAACGTTTGTTCCTGAAGAGTCTGCTGGTTGAGCTGCAAAGCAGGATGTGCAACCTTGGCTCGCTCTTCACTCAAGAGACTCAATCCCACGTTCAAAAGCTCAAGCAACCGCAGAAGGACAGGTTGGTCTCCGTCATATAAGCTTTCAACGCTGGACTTTAAACAGCAAAGAGAGAGAAAGAATGAATGACACATGGGATTTTTTGCCAAAATGTCAGCAACAGTACTGTAAAGAAGAAATCTTGAGACAGGGAAAGATCTGCAATCTGAAAAGTAAACAAGCAGCTTATTTGACAATACCAAACATGATACTTGTGGGATGCCAGAAAATAAGATCTTCTTTTTATTGCCAGGAAGAAAGAACGTTCATTCTGAACTGCTCATAAAATAAGAATGCAACCATTTTGCCAAGACTTGCCAACATGTTTGTCTGGGACAATAAAGACAAGATAAAAGCACACATGCCCTGCCTTACCTGATGTGATAATCTTTCCATTCGCTCCAGCAGAACTGCAGGTATCTTCACATTGATGTCCTTCCCATCTAGTGCATACTGGTCCACCTTGCCCTGGATCACGCTCTCCAACACGCTTTGCTCTCCTTCCAAGTGCGACAAGGCTTTGTCAATCTCAGCCCATAAGCTTCGAACCTAACATCAAAAGATCAAAGTTAGTAGTGCTACGGGGACACTGAAAAAATGTATTGCATACACATGTCCTCTTCACTAAGTGTGTGATTAAATATGCATCATCAATAATGACTTTTCTACATATCTGAATTACACAAATGCCACAACATTTAATGCACACTGCACAGCTTTTTGAAAGTACAACAAACCTTGTTAATCTTTGCCAGAATTTCACTTTCCATGTGCACGTTGTTCTCATGTTTCCTGTAATAAGGGATCATTTCATTACAAGAAGGTGAAACGCATGCTTTTAATAAATAAATAAATAAATAAATAAATAAATAAAAACACACCACACACAACATGCTTTACTTCTAATCTAAGTCAATGTGACCAGACTTCATGTTGGGTTGTCACACAGGACAACAAGCATGTTCAAATTGCATTGGACATGGCCTCAATAATTTTTGCTGACCTCATTATTGGTCAATGTGTTTACATGAATGATTTCTTGTTTACATAAGAATGAATGTCACCAATATTTTAGTCAGTTGTGCTTTTGTCCTCTCATCTGCTTTCTGTCAGAGGCAGGGTACAACTGTATGAGCAGGGGTCGACATCTAGTGTGGGAAAAGGGTGCAGCGTGTGCAACGACCAATGGATCAATAATGCCGCCTCTACAAACGCAGAATGGATTCCGACAGGTGTCGACGTGTTGATTGAGGCTAATAGGTGTTTCCGCCCCTCCACCACTTATACCATATATCAGTCTTAAATTGACAATAATATTGGGTTCATTTGAAACTATTTCTGGAAATAAAAGAATAAAAGAAAAATGTACAAGTGACCACAAAAGTCACTGTTGAACCAAATGTAGTATGATGGAATCAACATAACATCCAAACTTATACTTTATAGCATGCTTGGTTCAAACTTCAAATGACATTCATCAAGAACTAATAAGAAATTAAGCTGCTAACTGCAGCCTCAACTGTCACTCCAACTGCTACGTTTGTTTGACCTGAGGTTTTACAAAGCACTCACTTGTCTAACAATGTTTCTCGATAGAACTTGCCAACGCTATTGAGAAACACACATTTGGACGATGTACAGCAGTTGCATGGGTTTCATCTTTTGAACTGAACGATAAATGCAAAGTAGGTTCGTAACTTGCTGTCAGAATAGATTTGATTTTATATCACCTGAATTTTGAGATAAGACTTACTTGAGCAATTCATTATAGTTGACTTCTTCTTCCTTATGGCCCCTCAAAGACTTCTCTAAACATCTGCAACAGACAGACACTCTGAGGCCACAGCAGGTAAAAGCAGACCAAATGTTTTTCTTCACACATGACATGTGTGAGATGTGTTGTGTGTGGTAGTGTGATCAGCAAAAAACACACTGGATCTGACATTGTGAATTCTGATTTTGGCACACTTTCATACGAGGTATTAAATATCCAATACATCCCTGACATGGTACAATACTCGGTAAGAACAGCTAGATCAGAATTCATGCAACTTTTGTCAATCCAACTTAATTTTGTGCTGCCAAAACATTTTGGCTAATGTTTAAATGTGAAAAAAATTAAAGGCACTTTTCAACCATTACATGTTCAAAAAGATTGTGAAAAAAAATTGAGACTGCTGTGTAAAAGAAAACCAGCCTAAAAGCAAAATGGGGGGGGGGGAACCACACACACACACACAAAGAAGTGGCTGTTGCTGAATCGCATGTCTTTTTCCCCTGCTGTGAGAATTTTCTTACCTAGCTCTCTTCTGATAGTCCTGAATGAGACTGTCCTGTTGCACAGACACTCTCTGCAAATGTCTTTTCACTAATTGAAAACGCTTCATTTCCAGCTCAGGACAACTTGCAGGGACAGCTGAAGCCTCTGGCACCCATGTGCCATCTAAATATGTGACCAAGCACATCAAGTTTGAAGTACAGGGCACAAAACATAACAAACATTTGACCTATTTTTAGCAGGAAATCACTCATTTGTTAAGTGGAAAAACTTCTAGTAAATGCCTAACCTTAAATACTGTACCTGTGGTAAAAGCCTTCATCATTTTTCTCATAACATGTTTAGCTAGGTGAAGCATCACATTGACAAATCTTGGTCCGGAAGGGGACAGAAAATGTGAAGCAAGCACTTTGGGAAAATTGTTCCCTTCTTCATTCTAAACACAACACAACACAAATAAATACAATTACAATTAAAACAAGCATAATTAATATAATCATGTAAATATAACAATGTGTTTTGTTGTTGCGTTTTTGCTGTAATGGCATCTTACAGCTATTTCCTGAAGCCATCCAAACGCTGCCTTACGAAATTCTGCATCTTGCTTATGACCCAAAACAGGCCAGCAAAGTCTGTGTGACAAAACAAAAGTTTAAACAACTTGTCAAACAGTGGAGTTTAAACCGTTAGTGCATGTCTCGCATCTTTGTTGTAAGTCGCTCTGGATAGGAGCGTCTGCTAAATGCCGTAAATGTAAATCTTTAATTGTAACCTACCTGAAAACATCCTGCACACGCGAAGGGTTCAGCTTCTTAAACAAGAAATGGATGACAACGTAGAAAGCCTCTTTGTTTGGTTTATCAAACATGTTCCTAGCAAATATTAAACAAAATGGTGAGTACAAAGGTACTTCAGAAATGTATGGCCACAGTTACAGCCCTATGCCACATCATGTTGTTGTAGATAATCGGATGACTGACATATTTACTCCACCAAAAGCATGACTAGCAGAGGATCAGATGTCACACGTCTGCATACATAAGAGCTAAGCACACTGGACATAAACACTACAAAAAGACTTTTTTAGACTTTAAAGCTAAAGCAAGTGTTAGAAGTTTGATCCATGTAAAGGATGGGGTGTTCACTTTTTTTACACCAAAAAAAATAAAAAAATAAAAAAATCAGCAACATATGTTATTGTCCAGGGGCAATTAAACCATTTCACACTACTGAATGTGTAAGTTAACGTTACAGGGATTTCTCCGTAGTTCATTCATTCAGTCAGTGAGAATTATTTTCAGTTAAAAACATCCCAAATAACGTAACAGCTACAGGAATAAACGACAAAACTACAAAGTACAAAAACTGTCGGTATATTTGGAGATAAATCCGCTGAAAGCATGTAAAGAAAGTCACTCAGTATCGTTAAGTAGGTTAAGATCACTCACGGGCCGAGGTTAAGATGCCTGGTGTTGGGCTTGTTTGTCGTGCTGTTGGCTACATCGAGGTGGAATTCAAGACTCTGAAGAAACCACCACAAGTAACTACCGCTTGACTCTTGAAGATGAGACATCATGCTGGCCACATAAATCAGTCAAACAGATCAATTGTCCGGCGAAATCAGAGAACAGCTATCCTCAAAACAACGGAGCCGACACAGCTAACTGACTGTGTGACGTTGTTAACGCTAGCTAATGTTCGGAGTTACGGCGAGCATCTCTGAGCGTATAAACCTCTCATAAGAATATTCACTGTATTATATAAATAACTTAGTAAAAACGTCCCGCGATGTAAACCCTCAGCATTTATCCGGCGGCCGCCGAACTTTCGTCCACCATTTCCCACAAACCGCCAAATTGTTTGAGACAACTGCGCCAATCCGGAAATCAAATGTAACTACATCCGGCGAGCGCGCTGCTGTCGGGCGAGGTCGATCGCGGATCTCTGTATCATAAACATGCAGCCAGTAGTATGAAGATGATTTGGAGATCAGAGTCTGTTCCGCCGTTTTAAACTTATAATGCTTTCACTTTTACTAAGTACGTTTGAAAGGAAGGTTATCTATATATAACCCAGTTTCACGTTATATAAAGTTTTATTAGACCGAAAGTACATAAAAAAAGAGAACTCGATCATTTTACTTTGCATATACTGATAAACGTGGTTTTTGTTTTGTTTTTTTTTGTTTTTTTTTATAAAAGTACTTTTACTCGAGTTCAGTGGTGTCGCTTAGCCAGTCTTAGCGGGGCTTTAGCTCTCTCCCAAATAAATATAGGCTATGTTACTAGCTCAAATCATCGTCTTATTCTTTCTTTATTATTCAACGGCGTGGCCTGTGGGAGGCGCTGTCTGTGCTGTGCTGCCCGAGATTCACTAACAGAGCATACAGAGTGGAGCACCCGGCTCGACCAATCATAGCAGACCTGGAGGAGGGTCTCTGGTTTAATCGGCTCTGCAGAGTGAGTCGTCCAGTGCTGAAGCTGGGGAAGGTTTTGTGCTAAAAGCTACTAAAATTAACATTAGACTTTATGCAAAGTTATACACCAAAGGAATCAATAACAGTACAGATATCCACCTACAATACGGATTTGTGGTAAACTATGAGTTAAGCTGGCTAATGGGCTTTTACTGGGGTACTTGTTTGCTATAAGACTGAGTTTATGTGAGGCAAATAGCAGGGAATAGGCTAACATCCGCTCGCTAGCTGACTAGCTAACTAGTGTAACTCAATATTATACTGAGAGTGTGAGCGAATGACAGAGATTGACACCAGTATTTGCCACATGGTGTTGTTTACCGCATCCTTTAAAGGGGTAGATGGGCTGACCAGTGCTTCCCTTGAAATCTGATAGGCCACCCCAAAATTGGCTTCCACCTCACTGTTGAGAGGGTGTGCCCTGTTCTAAACCTGTTCTAAAAAGTTCATGTCAGTGTCATATAGCATTGATCCTAAAGGAATTTTATATCCTGCAGTTCCTCAACCTGTAGATGGAAATGAAGAGGCTTCAGCTCCAAAGTCTACAATATGGACCCAACCAAACGGCAGAAGAAGCTGCCTTGACACTGCTCCAGATTAGAACTCAGTAAAAGCAATTATGACCAAAATGATATTTATTTGTGAAGTGTTTATTTAGAAATGATGATGGACTTAAGCAGGCTTAAGCTATTCAGAACTCATCCTCAGAGTTATCGAAATCCTCTACAGATGTCATATCAGGTTCTGAGGCCAGATCTGAGAAGGTAAAGTCAGGCACCTGAGAATGATATGGAAGAAAGAGGTATTTTATTATTTATATTAAGGTAGATTAATATATATATATATATATATATATATATATATATA
>CM067482.1:17624545-17722815 GCA_034552555.1 Semaprochilodus insignis
AAAAAATGTGTGTGTGTGTGTGTGTATATATATATATATATATATATATATATATATATATAGACATTTAAAGAAATTATATATATATACATTTTATTGTGTCCACTTGTTGCCTTTATTACAGCTTCCATTCTTGACTTGCTTTCAGTTTTTCACAGAAATCTTTAGGGGTATTTTTCCACTCCTTCAAAGTTCAGTCTTCGAAGTCTCAGATGTCCAAAGCCTTTGTTTTCATGTAAATTCTCTTTATCTGTTTCTCTTTTTCAGTAACAGCTTATCGTCAACTATCTTTTCAGACTAGTAGTGTTGAGTTGTCTTCTCATAGTGAAAGAATGTACAGAAACACCTGTGGATTGTTTAGATTTGAAGTTTTAGATCTGAAGTGGACCTTGATTTTCTCCTCTCTCTCAAAGGTCAAAATTTTAATTGGTTTTCATCTGTTGGTGACAGGTTTAGTGGCGTGCCTGCACAGTCATTAGGAGTCTGAATTTCTCTGTAACTCTTATTAGTATTCCATTATTGGAAAGTCCATTTTTTTTGCTAATTTTCCTTTTCTTTGTTATGCAGGTTGATTATTTTAGGTCTGATCTACTCAGAAATGTCACCTTCAGCATTTTAAATTAAAACATAAATAATTATTAAAGGTTGGGCAGCTGCTTGTATGTCTGTTTGAAAGGAGCATAATGTCAGTGACTCTTTTGAGAACAGCTTTTGTTGAGAGGACACATGTACCTTTTTTGTTTTAAGAATGGTAAAGTGCACAAAAGAAAAAAAAGTAGACAAATGAAATATGGGTATATTTGATGTTGTACGTATTGTCGTAGGCTTCCATTAAATGTTTCCTACTTTTTTTTTACTGACACTGACACATTTGGACTGGAAACTGAATAAAATCAGTGGACGTTTGCACATTAAAGTCCAGCATTATCCCAAGGACAACACTTTGCAACAAAATATTATGTTAATGAGTTTATTAGAAATGTAGAAATACCATAACAAGGCAAAATATTGTGAAAGAAAGCATTCCATGGTTACAACAACTGTGATTATACAATCACACCAAAAACATTTTGAATTCTTTATCTATTGTGTATCTGCCATAGCCTGTAGGATTAATTGAGAACACCATGCAAATGTGGTCAACTACTATGTATTTAATCGATAAAAAAGATGAACATTAGCAGGATGTGATGTTAAGGAATGCATGTTACAATCATTTCCATAAGAAACCACAGGGTTAGCTGAAAGTCAGAAAGCGTTATGACAGCGTGTAAGTAAAGTAATGTCTGTTATCAGGCTGCTGCATCTACTGAGACTTGCCACTTCTTGCTTTGCTTGACTGGGGGCTGTTGGAATTTGTGCTTGGCTCCATGCGGGGGTAAAACGGACCTACCAGCCAGTTAAGTGGCGTGTTGTTGACCAAATAATCCAGGATGTTGTCGATGGAATCTCTCATGCGGTTCAGCTGAACTCGAGTGGTGCTGAGGACTGTATCAGACAAATCACCCAGAGCTGCAGCTTTACTGAATCTGATGTAGACCTCCATGGCCAAATGGCTGATGGAGAGGGCCTGCTCTTGGATGTTCTGTGGGAGCCCCTGGATGCTGGATACAAATGCCAGACAAGTGGTCTGTAGCTGCTGGGTCAGGTTGCGGGCGATGGTCAAGGTACGCGATTCAATATGCTAGAGGCAAAAAAAATAAATAAAAACACAAGTGTGAATGAGGTCAGGTTGCTGTATCTATTGCCTCAGTGCATCCATTAATAAAACAAAGCATTTATCTGTTGTCTAGGTAGCAAAAGACACCGTGTTTGTACCTCTGCCTCACTGTCACTGTCGCTGTCACTCTCCATGTTACTCTGAGATCTGGATCTCCAATCCATTAGTGTGCCCAATTTGTCATGCACTTTCTGGTTGGCACCGTCAATGTTCTTTCTTGTGTATTCAATCTGATGAAGCAAGACAGACCATTCAAAGTTCTTCTGCGCTGTCACACCATAATCTTCTATATCCAGTGGATTTCACGACTAATTAGTTGACCGGATAAGCTTATTAAGTATTTATAATTTTGCAGATTTGAGTTCAGGTGGCCTAGTGAATACAACACTTGTTTTGCGTCATGGATCAGATAGTTTGGGAAGTGCCTGATCCTCTTCATAACATAATGTTATAGATATTGTATAGTGTGAAACAAACAAAACAAAATCAGTATAAATTAATATTCTTTACTGATCTTTAATATTTATATTCTTATTTGTGACAAGGCAAATAAAGGAAGGAAGGAGTAAACTGTTAAAACAAATCAGTGCTTCCTCCCAGGTGATCACTGAGAAAGGAAAAACAAACGGCATATGCCCTAGCTTGTCAGGATACCTACCAGGTCCATGGCATGGTTCAACTGAGAAATGGACTCTTGGCTGCGTTTCTTGGCATCATGAACCTTGGTGACAGCTTTCTGGTATGCCCTTTGTCGCAGCTTGGTGGAGAGAGAGCCCAGTCGCACGTAGTAGCTGGGTTCATCTGTATCGCTATCGAATCCTTTGGTCAAATTCGTCTCACGTTCTGTGAGAGATTGTAAAAGAAACAGTATTGAGGAAATGAGGCTAAGCAGAAGCTGTTTAGAAGTCTGGGAATTTCCACTGGAGTGATCTAAACAACAGATTAGCCCTGAAAACAAAAAACAACTGTTTACATTTGCGTTCAAGGGCCTCTTTGAGATGAGCTTGGTCAGATGACCGCTGAGTGAATCGGCTTAGGAGCCTATTTTCATAGCAAAGAGGAATAATTCTAAGTACTTAGGGCATGGCTAAAAGGCTTGTATAACTGATCCACACAAAAATGAAGCATGTAATGTTCCGAAACAGAATGCTGACATGTGTTTTAAGAGCATGTGACTGCAATTAAAACAAACATGAAAAAATATGGGGGAATTCAATTAGGTTCCAACAGTTATAATATGACAGCTGGTTTATAGTATGAGCCTTTTTAATGAAGTCCACCAGAAAGCTCTGTCTCACTAACTCCCTCACCTTGCTCAACCTCAGGTTCAGGCAAGTAGTGCTCCACCAGGGTTTCTGAAGTGCTCAGAGCAGTGTCCATGCCGCTGCTCACCAGCTTGCCCACTTTGCTCTCCATGACCGTGTAGACACCACCACTGACCACCAGCCTAGTTTTCACCATGCTCTCCTGCACCGCTCCCCTGGTTCTGCCCACCACACCACTCAGGGTATGAGACACAGTGTCCTTGGCCCCATTCATGGTTTCAGATACTGCCTCTTTGGCACCAGCCACTACTCCTTTTGCATTGGCGACGAGCTATAGAATTGAAGAAAAGGTTTAATGTATTGGAAGAACAAGTGATTACAATTAAGATTTATTATTCAGTGTTAGAATTAGACCCTTTGCTGGATCCTTTTGTAATGTTGGCTGACCTGTTCAGAAGGCTGGTGAAGAATTGGCAGCTTCCTCTCAATCTTGTCAAGACCCTTACAGGCTAGGTCGTTAGCCAGAGAGACTAACGAATGAAGGCAAACAAATTAGAGAGAGACACCCATAACTTCCCTGTAGATGTGTTCTTGTCTGGCATTGTCGCTACATGTTCTGTTGTTGATTTTATAAGTGATCTAGTGACCGAAAAAAAAAAAACCCTCATAACTGTTATTTATTATCATGATTGAAACCTGTCTAGCAGCTGTACTTACTCTGAGGTTCCAGCTTGCCTATGATTGGTAAAGCACTGGTCAGGGCAGCCGATGTGAGCGATTTCACCCCCATCTCTGCAGCCTCAAACATGGACTTGATGTATGGATGGTTGTCCTTGGTGTTACAGTACACACTTGACACCAGGTCATAGGTGGAGCTGACCAGGGGCAGATTGGCCACTCGAGTAACCACATTCTACACATCATGAAAGGTCAATCATTACAGGTGCATTTGAATCCCAGGTGCATGTTAGTTCTGGAGCAAATTATGTCATGCTAAACACAACAAGTGACAACTCTTCTACCAAGTTCTTTCACAAATATTCAAATGATATAATAAACGTTTTATAGTTAAGTTATAAATTCTGGAATAAAATCCAGAGCTAATCCTGGAATGAGGATCACACCTGATGACTGATAGTACACTAAGAAGAGAGGGAACGGAATATATACACACAAGGAAAGACACAAAATAGTCTACTAAAGACAAGAAGATATTCTCCAATTAAAAAAGGTTGTTTTTCAAAATTTCTGCCTAATTCAATCATGAAGATAAGTAAACAAAGTCATTCAGAGTGGTATGGTGTGAAATGCTCAAAACTGTGTACAGTGGCGGGGATAGGAACCAGACATCTGAAGCATTTAATGCCTGTAAATTCTACCTCACGAGAGCTATTACACGAAAAGGCTACTCATACAAGCTGTCTGATGTCAGAGATATTGATATACAGTATTTTGATGTAGGATCCTGAACCATATTTTTTAATGCATTCATGCATAATGCATTGGTGGCAGATACGGGTACATGGAGAGCACTGCAAGCTAAGCTAGTTCAGAAAGAATACTTATTTTTTTAGATTTACAACTGTTTTACCGTCATTTATCATTATTACCATCACATACAAAACTCAGGAGATATGTGTTCACTCAGTGGTGGCTGGGGGTAGTAAATACAATGACCACATGCATTGTAGATATTGTGACCCCAGTTCATATTATCACCACTGTATAAAATAATATATATACAGTACACAATTTCACATCAACACTCTGAATGACTGTTTTTTTCAGTTTTAATTATGAAGAAATTTGAAAAAGTCGGTGGAATTGTCCTTTAAGCATCCTGATATCAGGAAGCGAGTATGCTGCTGTCCAATGAGAGCATTTTCCATTCATCATTCTTAAGGAAACCCAACATGACAGGAAGAAAAGTGGAGGAGAGAGTTTACAGAGGAGACAGTTAGGACTTTTTGTGTTTTGTTAGGTTTGTAGTTTGTGTGGAAGGCGGTCGGCTGTATCTACACACCTGGTTTGTTATTTCCATAGGAGCCATCTTTCACTGCATGAAGAGGGAAGAAGTCACATGTGAGCCACTATCGAGGCAGTTACATCCACTCGTGTACCAGAGAGAGAAGACTGAGCTCACCTGTATCGCTGGCCGATGGGGGAACTTGTCGTGTCCAGTCAGGAGAGGTTAGTTCGTCTGCTGGATCCGGGATCTCTCCTGCTTTTATACTCCAGGGTTTGTGGCCGCGGACCAGCGAAACAGCAGAAGTAGTACAAAGGTCGCGATCACGTCACCGGCGGTCGGTTTTCTCAGGGCGACGAAGCAGCTCGCGCGGCCGTTGTGGCGACGTGACGTCACGCAGGGAAACGGCGCTTGACTCCTGAAGCTCAGTTCAGTTCACTGTGTCGCTTTTTACAGAAAACGCAGAGGGCAGGAACAGCTGTGTTAGAGCACTGAGACCAAACACAGGAGCTGCGGGAGAGATGACACCGGCAGGACCTGAGACAATCAGGCAATGACAATGACAGCTTTAACAGTCTATCAGAACAGAGTCAGGAACACAGTTTAGTTCAGAGAGTGATACTGTACAGTAAAGTGCTGCTGTGACTTCACTGACAGGTCATGAGACTTTGGGCAAGCAGTGTGCAATTTTCTGTAACCTGTCTGATTCACCGTTGAGCAATTTCCCTTTGTGAGCAAGCCAGAATAAGATGTAGGTAAAAGTTCATGCATGCCAGTGACACTTCTGCATGCTGTAAACTGTTTAGAGAAGTAATGGAGTATAACTGCTGTAGTATAAGAGCCCACTTCTGTTTACCTTTTCACTCCAATACCATTTAACCATTCAGAAGTATGGAATCACTGTTTTCACTTATTTTAAACCTGCTTTCCTGCAGACAGATAGAGGTAAAATATGACTCTAATATGATGACAATACTGTGAAGTTTAGAATAACTTGTAGGAATAGGAATTAAGAACTTTCAGTGAGGAATGGTGCTGTAAATGACTCAGTAATAACTGAGAAAGTAGTATAAGCATAAGCTTAGTAGTATAAGTTGTTAGCATCATAACCCCAACAGTTTCCTGTAAGTAGCCATGCCTTGTGGTTTATCCACTGTTTCTTGGTAAAAACAGATCATCTTAAACTGAAAGGTTCATAGTGAGTAACAGCTTTAATCTACTTGATGTTGAGATCGAAAGCTAGTAGCTCCAAGTAATTAGCTGTACTAAAGTTAGCATAGATAACCAGGGCAGATACTAGAAGCCTTGTGTATGATCTTTGTTTACACAGAGGTTCATTTTTCTGCCTGTGTCTCATGAAATTATTCATCAAAAAATGGAAACCACACCTTGTTTCGTTCTAGGGCCAAATCATAGGGTGTAAATGTATGTGTAAAACTGGATCTGGGTGTTTTTCATCCCCAACAAAGTCACAAACCTTCTGTGTAAATATCATAGCACAATGTAAAATGCTGAATAAATGCAGCCTGTGTCACCTTTAATATCCAGAATGCCTCATATATGAAAAGCACTGGACAATTGTGTCTAATCAAATAACTATTCATAATAATTGTATGTAAGAAAATGACTATATACAGATATTAAGATTGACTATCACCATTTTTACAGTGTCTACAGGTAAATGCTATAATTGTGTTTTAGTCTTCACTGTATAAATTAGTATTGAATAACAATTGTTTTATGACATGTGATTCCCAACATTCAAACAGTAGTGCATAAACTAACATATCCAGCTATATTTGGTGTTAACTGAAACTGTAAATGTATAGTTAGGTGTTGACTTCATATGGCTATTTGGTAGGTTGTTATTGGCCATTGACACTTGTTTATTTGTACTTCAAGTAACATTAAATACCTAACTGTTTCACTTTAGGAGTCCCTTTAACTTAACTTTAACAGCAGAATATGTGTATTTATTAAATTAGCTGTGTTACTATGTACTACTGTTATGACATTAGTAAGTCATGGGAACCTGATTTCACTACTGAGAACCAGCTCACCCATTTTTGGCATGTTTCAAATGTATGTCAGTCATAACAACTAACCACATAGGTGTTAGTCAAGCTAAGAGGATGGCAAACACAACCAGTCAGATTCAAGTTATGCTATATGCGCCTGGAGGCATACTAACTGTCCCTGAGGCAACGTGGGCCTTGCTCAAGGGTCCAAAAGCGGTCATGGACATGACCTTCCTCTTCTATTCCACTTCATCACAGCCGCCTTTAGACTATGGTCTGATGATATGGCCCATGTTCTATGTACACTGTTTCACAGAGTCATTAAATCAAAGTATCACAATCAGGACAGAGAACAGAGCAAAGTGCACTGACAGCATTATCATGACATCATGATTCTTAGCATGATGTCATCTAATTATAATGAGTTATACAAGTTTAAAGCAAAGCTCTTTCACTTCTGGTTGTTTTGATTTTTGGAACTTTTGTCACTTATTTAATTCAGTAATCACTGATCACCCTACTAAAATATTTTAGTCTTTGTTTAGTATCCTTGTCTAAAGTCACCATGTGCACTTTGGCATAAGAAGATTCAAGTGCTGAAGTTCCTCATTTAAATGCTCTTGTGTCATTAAATCTTTATATAAATATTTGCAGTTTGGCTCGCACAGTTGATAATGACAATTTACTGATTTCACCACGTAGGCTGTTGCAGCTGCTTGGGTTCAATGTCCTCAAGTGAACTATCAGTCTCCGTGCAGATCCTTTCTGTTTCAAATCTTCACTCACCATATAAACAGGAATACACTGCCCTGGCCAATTATGATGCTCCCCAGCTGAAGGCTGTTAATCACAAAGCTATTGGAAACATTTTACATTAGGAAGACCATACAATATATAAAACCATACTGGAAAACAGCAAACTGTGTTCTAGACTTACATAAATTGATTACATTAAAGAACTGATAAGCAGTACAATAATACAGCCAAATCAGAATCACAATATCTCATGTTAAATGGGATCAGTGGTGCTAGAAATTCTGTGAGCCCTTCAGAAATCTGTAAATCACTACATACAATGTGATCTGATCTTCAGTTACATCATAACAATGGATAAAGATATCTCTCTCTCTCTCTCACTCATCTTCTAAACCGCTTATTACTACTGGGTCACAGGCAGTGCTGGAGCCTATCCCAGGACTCAAAGCAGAGGGACAGGATACACCCTGGACAGGCTGTCAGCCCATTCAAGGCAGACACAGACTGACATACATACACATTCTCACACACACACACACACCTAGGGGCAATTTAGTGTCTCCAATTTACATAACTGCATGTCTTTGGACTGTGGGAATAAACCGGAGCACCCAGAGGAAATCCACGTGGAGAACCTGCAAACTCCACACTGAAAGGACCCTGGACACACCACCCAGGAATCGAACCCAGGCCCTTCTTACAATGAGGGGACAACGCACTGCACCACCATACTGCCCATAAAGATGTGAGTGCATGCCATATCTTGGACAAAAGAGATTTCTGAGGATCTCAGAAAAAATTGCCAGTGCCTATCAGGCTTTAAGAGGTTATAAAGCAACTTCTGAAGAGTTTTGACTTCTCCACTGTTAGACACACAGTGTAAATTCAAAAACAGAGAAAATTCAACACCATCTTTACCTTTTCCAGTATTGGTCATCCAACAAAAGTGACTCTAAAAGCAAGTGTTTAATACTCTGAGAGATCACAAACAACGTCTAAGGATCTGTAAGCTTCTTTTGCACTGGGTAATGTCAGCATTCATGAGTCCACCAAAGCACCAACTGAGTGAAAGACCCGATCAGTGCTGCATCTGTAGTGAGTTAAGAATAACATAGACAGAAGATTTGTATTGGAGCATCTATTTCCCATGATCATAATAAGTTTACTTTCAGGGACCCTCAGAATTTTGATTTTGAGAAATTCAGGATAATTAGGGGTACCTGTACCCCTTAGGACCCTCTGTATTTTGGGCCCTGAGTGTCACATTTTTTGATCCAGGGGGTCACAAGAAGTTAGGCACTGTGAATCAAATACAGCTAAATTTCATGCTATGAAATGCTTCATAACAGGATCTCTGATTTCTGTAGTTCCTTTAAACACAATCTATTATATTCCTGAAAGCGACAACCACAACTCTTTACTTGGCTGTGGAGTTTTTAAAACAATTTATAGTACTTTTAAAGTTTTAAACAGGAATATTGTGTGCATAGAAACCTTATTTCAGCTGTGAAACAAGGTAGTATACCAGACTGGGGCTGTTTTGGACCAGAACAGCTTGCCGTCATTTACTGATACTATGAATTCTGGATTATATCGGGAAAGTCTACAAAAGAATGTCAGGGCATTCGTCCATAAGCTAAACACACTGGTCAGTGTACCAATTAATGTTTGAAACAGAAGACGATTTGTGTTTTGGAAAAGAACAACTTTAAGTCCAGACCTTAATCCAGTAAAAAATGTTGTGGCAAGACCTGAAGCTGTTATTCTGTAACAAAGAATGGGCCACAATTCCTTCAAGTCAGTGTGCAGGATTGCTCAGTATTTACAGCAACTGTTTTGTTAACGTCATAACAGCTCAAGGAGTTGATACCAGTTTGGTTCACATACTTTTGCCAACAAATACATTTAATGCTCAAAATAATCACTTTGTTTAATAAGTGAATGAAAGGCCATAGACTTGTTTGTGTTGTTTTAATGTGTTCTTTATCTAGTGTTGTATCTATTCAGAGAATTGTATAGTGTTCACAACTTTATAGCATTACTTCAATGTAGTATCCTATAAACTGGTCTAACCTGATAATCATTTTTATTTATGTTGGGGTCATTTATTAAATACAGTGGTGCTCCACTTACATCTTCAGTACTGTAGCCCTTGTATTTATCGGCATGTGCTTTAACTTAACAAAGTAGGCTCACAAACTCACAGAAAGGCAAATCTTTCCTTTTATTTTCCTTCAGAACACACTGTGAAAAATTGCAATGGTGATCACACATTAATGTAGTGTTGCTCAATTGAAGTGATCTTTGGTAAAAGAAGGAAGAAGCAGGTGTGGTAAATAAAGTAAACGTAGCACAGGCTCTGTTGGTTTCAGGCAGGTAGGGCATAGATAAATAAATAAATAAATAAGCAACTTAAAATGGCACAAACCTAATGAATTCTGTTCAAAAGTATGTTGAAGAGAATCAGTAACAGCGCTCTGCTAACACGGACAGATTAGAAGGAGGTTAAATGAAGAAAACCATGGCTGTATTTAAAATGGCATACTACTCGCATACTTAATCTGCCTAAAAGTATTATGTAGTATGCAGTATGATACCAAAATGTAAATGCACTGAAGATACCCGGATGGTGTTCTACTCCGGTCATAGTTTCTAGAGTACAGAGGGAGCTATATTCATTGTGTACTGCATGTACCCATCATGGGCCGCAGCCTCACCAGCTCAGCCTGCTTAAGCCAAAGAAAATGGGGTATGTTTTCATCAGAATGAGCCTCAGAAAGTTGAAATATACAGGTCTGAAGTTTAATAAAAGATGAACTGGCTTTAGAGGATCAGGTTTAGAGAGAAATAGCTGAGGGTAGCTAACAGCTAGGCTAAATGTATTTCAGGTGAACTGAGCAGCGTTAAGTTACTGTATCAGTATGCTACACTGCATGTCAAAACTTGTTACTGTACTGCACACTACAGACAGGAGGCAGTATGGAGTATATACTACTGTAGTATGCAGTATGCAGTATAGTAGAGTGCCGTTTTGAATACAGACCATGGTTGCATTTCAGTTTGTGTTAGTGCACTACACACTAATACTACACAGTATATACTCTGTATTAATCTTAATAATGTGAGTTCAGCAGGCTAGTACACACAATATAGGCATACTACATTGTTTCTTACTAACAGCAAATGCTGCTTTGGTGGAGGTTTTTTCTTAAAATGCAAACAAATAAATATTATGTACCAGAATACATTTATTTTTACAGGCTGTTTTGACAGATTTGGATTTTTTTTCAAAGTTTTCCAGACCTCAGAAGCTCCTCCCTTTCTGTTTCCCATTTCATTGTTCAACAATAGTGTCCATCATTGCTATCCTCAGAAATTGACAGGTTCTATGTGCATTGTGGATTTTTTAGTATATTCAACTTTGACACTCGTAACTGTACCACATACTATGTACCACATACTTTTCAAAAAAAAGTTAATATTAGCATTAATTGCACAGTTAGGATGAATCCTTCAAATACATTTCATTTTGCAGGGCAGAACAAATCTTGTAACTAAATAATGAGAGCCTGTAATACTTACTTCATTAGTTAGTTCACTCTCAGTAGCAGTCTGGTTATTGTGTGAAGGTGCCCCTGCTAGAAGAACCAGCATAGACCAGCATTTAGTTAGTCACCAGCAAAAACAGCATATACTGTGTATATTGTGCATGTGTATAAGGTTTTTCTTTCTCATTAATGATTTTGCTTTATATTTATATTATTTTTATATTATTTCAAACTTTATTTATTGTTTTTAGGAGCAGCTTTTGTAGCCAAGAGATGCTTAACAAAGGAAAAACTAAGGTGCTTGTTAGGAAAGGAGATATGGTTTTGGCTGTTATGGTCTTGTTATTTTCTTAANATTATTTTTATATTATTTCAAACTTTATTTATTGTTTTTAGGAGCAGCTTTTGTAGCCAAGAGATGCTTAACAAAGGAAAAACTAAGGTGCTTGTTAGGAAAGGAGATATGGTTTTGGCTGTTATGGTCTTGTTATTTTCTTAATCAAATTATTCTTTCATTGAAAATAAAACATTTTTAATGGGCAGCTTATCTTTTGGAAATAAGAGTAATTACCTGGAGGTAATTACCAGGAAATTAAGGATAGACAAAACCAATATTGGAAAACAGCCAGAAGGAATGATCTCAGAGTAGGTGGTTCACGGTTGGTTGCCAGTCAGGTATATAATGAATGCTTATATGAAATAATAGGTTCCAATGGGATGAGAAGAGGCAAAATGAGAGGTGTGAGTGAGGAGTCGGATGAAGACCCCTCCTCGCTCCAGAAGTTGATTGGGATCAACAGATTTTTCTGGGCAGCCCCTGAAGACGTCCTTGAGGACATTGTGTGTATCATCCCACCCCCAACGCCACACAGGTCATCACACTGATATTGAGAAAGAAGTCTGGCCCAAACTAGAGACAGAAAGTCAGGCAAGTTTGTTTTCAAGTACGCAGTTCCAGTTTTTGCAACTGAACTATTTAGTGTTTTGTATAGAAGATTTTGAAGTTGATGTAGGTACTGGTACTCAAAGCAGAGATCTGAGGACTTATGTTCTTCACCTTATCTTCAGCTTTTTGTCTTTGTTGTCTTTCTTACTCTTTGTAGAAGATGGAAAGAACCCATAATGGGCAGGAGCCACAAACACCCACCCTGCTGCATGGGAAGGAGAGACACACTCAACACCCTTTCTATATCTGCTCTTTCTATCTGTACAGCACATAACACATCCGTTCAACACAAATCTCACACACACATGTGCGCACACACATACAGACACATTTCCTGTTACCTTGTGTTCATTCATGTAACTAATTTGTCTTTTTGTAAAAAATAAAGAAAACCACTATATGTTTGGTCCATCATTTAAACAGCTGTTTAATAAATCATATGATTAAAAAAATAACAAACTTGAGAGTTGGGTCTTCTTTAAAATGAAAAAGTGGCTTTGTATCTTTTATAAAAATACAACTTGTGTACACATAAAATGTTTTTTTAGTCACTAATATCAATTATTTGAACGTGTAACCAGCCATTTCTTCAAAATGAACACTCTCTTGAGTGAACACCAAAAGTATTAGTGGACATGCTTTTAAACATGGTTTGGTAACAGGACTGAGAATGAAAATGCAACCATCTTCTGCTTAGAACCTTGTGATATTTTTTTAAAGTGGCCTGAGATTTTTTACAAAATAGAAGTTTATGTTACAGGAGTTACAAGAAGTAAATGGCACCCATTCGGCCAGGTTGGGTGACCAGCTACACCGTGCACCTAACTCCCAACCTATGGACTGCCTGCAGGGGTGAGAGACTGTGGCACTGTGTTATAATGTTATACTGCCATCGTGTGGAGAAACAGCAGTGGGACATTTGCATTATTCTCATGTGAAGGATGTTTAGCAGTCTCGAGCGGCTCCGTCACAGTCTCTGTGAGGATGCTTATGATGCGTTTAGAATGAAGTGTGATGAAATAAGTAACGGGTTCCAGCTGAACTAGCACCTCCCGCGTTCTGACCGCTTTCAGAAGCTCTGCAGGAGAACACAGGCCACGCCGGGACACCGCAAAGCGGATTGCACTTGCTTCCTGTTTAAATGCGCGGATGGAGGATTGGATCCACCTGTTGCTGAAAACCTAGAAAGTAGTGCCTTTTACTGGGGCGGAGTACTGAACACTGGAGACTCATGACGATCCAGCAGTGCCTATGCCGGATATGTACCTGTGGGTAAGGAGAGCGCTACTCGGGGCTGAAGTTTGGGCAAAGCTGTTCCTACACTGACAGCCGGACTTCTGCTTTAGAGATAGGGCTTCATTAATCACTGCGCTTTTCCATAATAGGACTAGATCAAGTATATACTGTATACACATATTTAAAGGCTTTGAACGACGATACATTCAGTCTAGACAAGTAAATCTAGCAAATAAATTCATAAATAAAGTTATATTGCATACGTTGTTGAAACTATGTAATATTACAGTTTAAATTAGTTTCTTACTAATGAAAGTGGAATTATTTACACTTGCAAATTCAGTTCAGACTAGTATGCAAAGTTTCACGTTTACATGCAGCAGATGATCATTACTGAAGACATTATTCCATTTATTTGAATTTCAATGTTCTCAACCTGGCCTAAAAAGTCACGGTTTGGATTTAAAGTAAGTAAATACTTAAGAGTCTTTGATCAGATAGTAGCTCCATTGATTAACACGTTTCAACTGGCAGCAATTCTGTTAACTCTGATACAAAGAGTACCATTTCATTTCTTGTGGGAAAATACATGGTCGTGGAATAGATGTTACTGTGCTTCGGAAGGGTCAAATTGTCCTGCATCAAGCAAGCAAGGCAACCAAGGCTGTGTTCAGACCCAAATCCAATTTTGGCATATCCATTATTGAATCTAGATTTATTTTTGGTAGTCTGAACAGAAAAAAAAATTAATAGGATTTTTGCTAATCGGATTTGAACCACATTTCAAGGTGGTTTGAAATGCGATTCCAATCTGATTTGTATGGATGCATCTTAGTCTGGATGCCCCAGCCGCTCAAATCAGATTTCAAAGTGTCTTTTGCGCCACTTCCAACGGGACAAACAACAACAGTATCAAATCCAGAGTACCGTAAGTGCTAAGTGCTGGGATTCAAGAAGACGTCAAAACTTGACAGGGCAATTGTTTGGTAGATTTGGTAGATTAACTGACGCAGTTCTGTCTCTCCTGCATCCTGCATATAAAAGCCACATCACCAGCGTGATGCACTATTAAAACCTGAAAGGATGGTGAAGAACCGTCAACTTTGCAGAAGAAATATGGTCAGAAAAAAAAAAACATCAGCAACAAGAACTCACAGGACTGGGCCTAAACAACTGTGTGGCTATTAAAAAAAAACATTTGTAGGTGAGGCTTACCAGAAAAATGCTTTAGTTTAGGGAGTATAAAGGTTGAAATCTGGAGCAATGGAAAAAGGTCATGTGGTCTGAAGAGTCCAGAGTGATGGGCGTGTCAGGGTAAGAAGGGATGCTCATCAAGCAAAGCACCCATCATGCATAGTGCCCCCTATACAAGCTTTATGTGGCAATAAAAAAAAAAATCAGTCAGCTGATCACCTGAAATGTACTGAATGACCAGTTTATCCTCATAAATGATTTTTTTTCCTTCCCTGAATACACATTCATATTCCAGGATGACAATGCCAAGATTCATTGGGCTCATACTGTGAAAGAGTGGTTCAGTGAGCATGAGGAATCATTCCACACATGCATTGACCACCAGAGAGTGCTTACCTTAATTCCACTGAAAGTCATAAGTACTTGACCAAAAACAAAAGCAACTCTGGATGGAATAAATGTTGTGATGCTGCATAACAGTGTTGAAACAGTGCCACGTGGAATGTGTGCCATAATTGAATCAAATAAATAATTTTAGCGTCCAACTTTTTTTTTTTTTTGGATTGGCAATATATAAAAACTCCATAATACTAAAACTGTTCCTTCCATTAAAATGAATTTGGTAAAAGACATGTATTCTTTGTATTAACTATAATTCCTACTGGTAAACGGTTTGTACATGTTATATTCTGATTATTTTTCTCAGATATATGAAATTCTGTATTTTTACTAGAACTAATAACATTTTAAATTTGCATGATCAATATTAGAAATAGCAGATTACAACGTAAAAGCATCCATATACTTCGAGCTGACAACGTGTAGCCAATCAGTGCGCATTCACTGCTCTTTTCATACTCCCTCTGTTTCACATCTCTTTGGAGAAGTGAGTGCCACACGGGTTTATTTTTAGCTGTAACCACCTCCGCTGCCATACTGCTCTAGCTGTACAGCCGTACATGCTATCTGTTCAATTATTTAAAATCTGTGATGGAAGGGAAAGCTGCTCTTGAGTGCAGAGCACAGCTGTGGATGCACTTGCAGCTATATGTGATCTGAAGAGTAGCATCTGGTACAAATGGGACAAAATTCGCACTATCAGCCCTTTAAATAAGGTAAGAGTGTTCGATTTTGAGGTAGGTGTGTGGATGGCCACTTACAGCAGGCCACACAGCAGCACCTCACGTTCATCTTCTGGTATCTGTCTGTCAGCTGTTTCATAGGAAGAGTGATTATTATGAAAACAAGTGGGCTAGATGATGCTAAACAAACTTTCTTTTGTTCTTTTCTGTCATGGTCTGGTCTTGTTCTTCACAAGGAAACACTACTGCCCACAGCTGTCAAAGATAGAGGGCAGTTCAGTCCCAGCTGGCTTTCTGCTCACTGAGTACCAGGAGAATTTCCTTCCCCACTGTACCTCAGCCACCTGTGCTGCTATAAAACCACAGAATGAGTGGAAGCCGCTGCAGGGAAAGATGGAAAACACAACCGTGTTCAGGTGGGTGTTTTAACCAATCAAATACACCAGCTGGACCAGGAGATTAACTGATGGGTAGAGTCTGGTGTGTTTGAGCAGCAAAATCATCAAGCTGTGCAGGAATCCAGCCCTCCAGCAACATAATTCCCTAACCTGATAAAAGAAATGGGAACTCTGCTACAAAAATCATACAGCTTGATTTCTCATGGAAAACTGAATGTTCTTCCTCAGTTGAGTAATCAAATCATGGGTAAAACTCCAGGTCTACATGAGTCAGGTGGTAATCAGATTTCTGCCTTGCAACCCGCCAGTAAACTCACAAAAGATACAGATTGAGGCGCTTCAGCAGAAAATATGAACATGCATCATCTAAAAGATGAATAATACTGAAATCCTTTCATTTGTCAAGCATGTAGTTGGTTTCAGCATTGCTCCAAAAGTGTTATGTTGCCATCTTGTGGTTGTTGTGTTAATTACTGCCATGGCATGTTTTTGCACATAAACAGAGTGAGAAAACCAAAAGAAATCAGAGTAAGGACGTTCGCAAGCTAAAACCCCGCTCTCCAACACATTTTTTGGCCCTAATCCGATCTAAGAAATCATAGTATGCCATTTACAGGACCACTCTAACAATAGCAGAGATCCAATAATCATCGGATTATTAAGTGCATGTAAACACACTCACTGTTAAAGTTTCAAAATGTACAGTTCAGTCTGCAGTGCATACATGGAAACCAAGCTGTAAGTACAGCATGTTTTGAATAAATTGTTTTTGTGTGATATCACCAAAAACAAGAGAGTTATATCTGCATATTAGGGCTACTGAATTTAGCTCCTCCCACTCACACTAAAGTTATGAGCAGTGTCTCAGGCAGGACTGCTTTTTCAACAAGGCACAAAATGGTTCAGCCAATCTGAACAGAGCTTGTTTACAAATCAGTCTCAAAAGTACAGAAACAAAAAGAACCTGAATAATTCTAAGGAATAGTGAGATTAGAGGGCGTTGTTTGTAATAACTGACTGTTACATTATACGGAATCAGACAGAAATCTAGGCTATGTAATCTTGTGCCTGAATGACTTGTATAAACGGCCAGTGTTGCATGTTAAGCAGAAGTGGACTGTGTCTTTCAGAGGGGACTATGTGCCCCATAAAGTGACCAGACAATCCCCTGAAGCAGCAAAGCTTTATGTTCCTCCTGATGGCACCTTTATGCTGACTAGCACATACTCGGCAGACTACCCTGAACATCCTGTACAGAAGGACTTGGTGGCCAAGCGAACTAGGGAATACTGCCCCCCAACTACCAAGATGGTTGCCATGTCTCGATACAAGGGTCTGTACTCCATTCGTAATTCCGTAGCAGATTCGTTTTCTGTTTAAGTATTATATTTCATTTTAGTTTACTTTTTAAAAGATCTTTACCCTATTTAAGCCATTTGTTGTTGCATTATTTTCTCTACTGGTAAAACACTTTGAATACTCTGTAATTTACCATCTGCTCCTTTCAATCACAGAGGAATTTAAGCCATGGCATCAAGAGAGATGCCAGCCTTTCAAAACCAAGGATAACCTGGTGGTGAGTCAAGACAAGTTTGTGACCACCACAACTTTCAAAGATGAATTTTGTCCCAAGACTTTTACCTCACCCAGAAAGAACTTCAGACCAATTCCACAGATTCAGGAGACTTTGCCTTTCGATGGAACCACCAACTACAAACTCCACTACATTTCTCACCCTGTACATCCAAAGCAACCTAGAAAGAAGGAGAAGTATAGGCCACCCAGTGCCTCTTTTGATGGAACATCCACTCACAAACAAGATTACAAGGGCCTTCCCACAGAGGTACCTAAGCCTGTGAAGCCAAAACAGGCTTGGAAGAGTAGCTGTGCTTCCTTTCAGGCAACCACAGAGTTCTGTGACCAGTACAAGCCCTGGTCCCTGCAACCAAAACAGTTCCACAAAAGAGAGAATTACAACCCCCCATTAGGTGATATGACCTTCCTTTCTACTACACATGCAGATTATGTGGCGCACGAGTATCACCCAGTTCAACATGCTCGGCCACCTATCATAGCCTGGGAAAGGGAAAAGGAACCATTCCAGGCAAAATCGGTCATGAAAGAGGACTACAAGGCATGGGACACAGTATATCAGGTCAGTTCCCGATACAGACGCAAGTCCAACACCTGCATGCCTGTCCAGAGTACATCAAGGCCTAAACAAGTGATGAAGAACTCAACAACCAGCTACACAGGAAAGCCATTAGAACTCTGCCCTGCCAGTTTTGCAGAGCCACCAGGCTTTGAGTACACCTGTGACGCAGCAGGACACAGGCTATATCGCACCTCAGTGACAGATGCTTCTTTCGCTCAAGAGATGTCAGGCAAAGGTTTATCGTCCTCCCAGAGGCGAAAGATCTGTCTAGGCAGGGCTAAAGACAGGAGAGCACATTAGACTCCAGGTTCTCTTCAACTCTCCTTATTTTTCCTTTATACACTGAGCTTTGAATAAAAAGAGATTTGATTGCGCATAACATCTTGTGTTAAATGGTATTGTTCCTCTAGATTGAGACCCGTTTTTAATCCGTCTCATCTGAATCTGTGGCTCAGAAAGCAACTGGACACAATACTAAGGAATCATTTGGAAGGGACTCATTTTGAAATCTTCAGATGAGACACACAGTAATTCATGACAACTATGATTATGATCATCACTTTCAGTTTTCTTAAAAAACCTTAATGGGTCACAATTCCCTACTGTAATCATGGTAAAATGTGGAACTCTTCACAGAGATACAAAATTAGCATGCCATTTGGTATTAATTCTGAATTCAAGTGCTAATAATGAATAATTATTGTACTGCAATGTACTGTAGTATGTGTGCATGTAAAGGTACATTAAGTTGGCTTGAAAAATGTTTTCTTCTTTTTATTATCATTCTATGCCAAAATTTGTCAACGCCACTCCTCCAACAGTTTTTGAGCTAGAACCACCAAATTTGGCAGGATCGTAGATCCGGAACGATCCAACATACGGTTTCCGTACAATCTGCTTCCGAAAGTGTTTTTTCCGGTGAATGTGAGTCAATGGGACGGAATGTCGAGCAAATTAAAATTTTACTGCCACAAGTCAAAATGGGCCTCTCTCGCATAGACACTCATACACAGTACACACAGACTCACAGCCATACACATTAATGCACAGCAGTAACAGCAAAACCACTAGATTTAAGGTATAACCGGTTTTACGGTAGCATTGAATTTAAGGTAGTATTGAACTTAAGGAAACAGAAAAATGTATTTAATTTTAATTAAGTTAATTTGAGGTGGTAAAGGATTTCAAGGTGGCAGTTAATTTAACATACTATAGCTTTTAAACTTTAACTTTTCAACTTAATTATCAGACTTTTTCAAGCCAACTTAAAGTTCGTTCACAAACTTTCCCTTTCTAGTTGTAAATTACTTCTTTACAAATGCCAGGATTATAAAAATAATAATTTATTTAAAAAACAAGAACAAAAAACCTTGCACCATTTCACATATGCCTTACATTTGGAAAGCTTTTGTAATCTAAACACATTCATTCGTGCTTACCAAAAGGGAAAAAGAATTTAATGGAAAATAGAACAAAATGAATATACAGCACACTGTCAAATTAGAACCGGCGTATTTACAGACCAACAATTCATTTTAGACTTCAAGTAAACCTTAAACATGTTTAGGAAAAGGCTAAATACATAAAACAGTTGAGGGCAGTTTGTTGGACATCATCCATTTCCATTTTAAAATTAAAACCTGAATTTTAAAAATTGAAAAAAAAAAAATTTTCATTAACTCCAATTAAGAACAATGCAATAACAGTGTTCACACACTTACAAACTGAAAGAATGTTCATTAAAAAAAAAAAAAGTCACTCAATTACTCATCAAAGTAGATGTGCTTATTTGCCTCTTTTGTCCGAGCGATGATGATTTTCTCAGCTTTAGAAATTAGCTAGGGGAAAAAAAAAAAAAGATATGGCAAAAGTTATATTCATGAATTCAGTACTGAAGAAGTTGAAATAACTGTCCAAATATAAGAATATATGAAGTTTAAAAGCCAAGGATGCAGGCAAAGAACAAGAAATGCACACTCCGCTTGTGGGTCCTTCAAGACCCTTAGTCACCCACAGTGCTTCACAGCTCTGCAGAGATCTGTGTTTCTAACACTCCAGTTTCAAGTGAAGAAGGTCTTGCTATGGAGTTAAATGATGTTTGTTTAATAAGGTAGAGCACTGAACTGCAGAGCTGAGTTTGACACCTGTGGTCAAAAAATTTGCTCACCTTTTCTGTGCCTCGTTTTTTGTCCCTAGGCCGATTCAGCTTTGCCTGTCGATCCACCAATATCTTCTGCCAATACCTTTGCTCATGGTCACCTTTAAGGAAATATTAACTTTGTTAACAGTTTAGAAAGGAGGAACGGAGGACAGTGGCATATTCCACTGCTACAAAGAACACCTGGCTTTGTACTGCCCTCATGTTCAACTTCTGCTTGGTCATGTTGCCCTTTTGTTTAATCTATTGCAATAACCATCAAAAAAGGATAAAATCTGAACTGTGCTTAATCAACTGGGATTATCATTTCACATGAGAAACTGAAACATTTATTTGGCATCCTAACCAGTCAGAATCTCCAGGTTCCAGTTGTGTTTTTTCTGAAAGTCAGCGCGAGCTGCAATGATTGCTTTTGCATCTTCAGGTGTATTAAAGCGGATGTAACCCTCAGCATCTCCGTCCAGGATATCCACATACTTCACCGCAGATACTTCAGACAGGGTGTTCTACAATTTGAAGAAAATTGGATTCACTGAAAAAGTGATGCAACTTTAAAAACAAAATGTTTACAACACCAGTCAATACAATATGCCCAAAACAGATTCCATACCTTAACAGATTTCTTGCTTGGCAAAGGCTGGCTGTGGGTGATTTTCACAATGACTCCACTCTCAAACTGTGGGCCAAGAGTTTTAGGTTTATTTTCTTCCTCTTAAAAAAAAAAATGAAAGGAAGTACATGGTTAATAGCAAATTTATTAAAACGGCAGCTAAAATATGGTACTGCTATTACAATAGAAAAGCCAATTTTCTAATCAAACAAGTGTCATTTATCTGTGCTGCACTCACCAGCCTTCTTGTTGTTTTCAGTAGTTGGTCTGTCACATTCCATAGGTTTCTGATTGATGTCATTTATGTTCTTCTTCAGAGCTCCCATGCAGCGCTTCTGCAGAGTTAAATACTCCTGCTTCATGTCCAACCATTCTTTCCTTAGTTAACAAACAAGCAGAAAAACAGCCTGAATGAAGTTCTTTGAATAACATAAAGCAGCACGGTTGCCACGTGTGCTTTTGATACAGCCACTTGGCTATGAAAATAGAGGATTGTTTAAAATCTCTGTTCTTTGCAGTAGAAGAATTAAAAGAGAATGCAAAGTATCAATTGTAAATACAAATACAACTTTCTTTACTTCAGGTAGGTAACCTTACATAAATAAAAACTAGCATGCCAAAAGCTAACTTTATTCTTTTCACTAACGCTAATTATCTGTTGTGATCTAACATTTATTCATAACCACATGCACTAGATTTGAAATATCATTTAAGGAATTTCCAGCAACTATATTTAACATGGTTTAATCCCTGCTAATCCATTTTTCAGCAGCTCAGTTGCTATCGAGGCTACCAGGAAACAGAGTTGCACATCATGTAAGGCCAACAAGTTGTGCCTTGTGTTTTTGTATCATTCAAAAACAATCTACAAGTTAAATAAAAAATCTGGACATTTTAATATCAATACTAGTGCTATTAAATACCAATGAAAGCACTGGTGGAACATATGTACTGGATCATTTACATCCTTAGTTTAGAAGTTAAAAGACATAAAACCACAAAGCTAAGTGCCTAGACTAACACCCACTATATCGTTCATATACAGTCACATGAAAAAAAAAACGTTTTGTTGATTTTCTAAATGAAATTAATATGTTAATGCATTTTCTATGGTGAGTTCTTACTTTGAGAACACTCTGAGTGGAATAACCTCTTCTTCAATCTTGAGTCTCTCCTTATGCTTCTTCTTTCTCTTCCTCTTGGCCTTCAGCAAGGAGTCATCCTTCTCATCTTTTTTACCATCTTCCTCCTGTTTTTCTTTATTGTTCTCCGACGATATCTCTGAAACAACGATGAACAAAATTATTTAAATGCAAATTCCGTCTAACAAAGCAGGTCCAACTTAGACAGGCTTTCGGACTAAAGCCCTATTTGAGTTGGAGTAGTATTATCTGGGCACATGGTGTAATTTGAGTGACTGCAGAGACCTCTGTGATTTTAATCCAGTACAACTCTGCAACCTGCTCAGTAATAATTTGGGTGTAAATTACCTTCTACAATAACGCAGAGCTCCTCAAAAATAGCAGTCCAATTGACACATCAGTAGTGTGTTAAGTCCCTTCATATTCACCAGCTTTTCAGATACCACCTTAATCGATGCAGAGGTTACATTCTGGGGCCTCAAGCATTATAACAATTGCTTCACCATTTAACGTAGAACGAAAAAATCGAACAAGAAGCTGGTGAATGATAAACTCACAGCTTAATTACAAGGAGAGGGAAAATGCAACTGAAATATCTTGAAAGTACCTCTCACAAGACAGCGAATGTTCTGTCTTGTTGGATAGCATTTGGTAAATTAAATGAGCCCACTTTACTAGCCTAATGCTGGTCGGTATGCCAGTTAGCTGCACACTGTGGTATTGTTAAGTGTGGCTCTATGTGGCCTGTCACATAGAGCTGATGTAAATGTCTGCTTGATGTTTCGATCCGGGCTATTTGGGAAATTTGAGATCCCTAACCCACATGAATCATCCAGTCAAACCTAGTCACCTAGTATTTTACTGGACCTCTTGTGGTAAAGCGAATTAGCTGCTGCAGGAATGGGGCTTCATTTTTACTTTCACAAAAACAGTCCGTTTTCCACCAGTGGTAAACAAATCCTTATCCAGATACTGAAACTGTTATTAATCCAGGACTCCCCACTTAAGTTGTGATTAATTCTTGTGTGTTTGCACATGAAAGCGTAATGTTTAGGACTAACATCCAAACACGTGAAACCTGAGAAAAGCGTACTGCCTAAATATACAGAAAGTAATAAAAATACAATGCTGTCACTACAAGTCTACAAGATCAAGGGGTAGACAGGATGAAATACTGAATGATGAGTCAGACCCTGGGATTCACTATGCTTAGGTTGTCTGTAATTTAAATCAGAACCCAAAAATGCATTTAATCATCAACAAAACGTCAAACACATTAAAAAAAAAAAAAAAAAAAAAAAGAGATTCCTACCCTCCACATCACCAGGCTCCTCATCCATTTTTCTCATTTTGGCTGGCATCTCTCCTTGGCCTTCTACCCCAGTCACCTCAGAGCTGTGTGACCGTCGCCTTTTCTTCTTGGCCATATTCTTGTCGGAGGCACACTCCATCTCAGTGCCCTCTGAAGACTGTTTCCTTTTCTTACAGGAACCCTCACCCTCAGCAGCATGCATTTTATCGTTCACATTCTCAGTTGCCATTTCTTCAACGGAATCATCTTTCACTTCACTGCGGGCCTTCTTTTTCTTCTTCTTCTTTTTCTTTCCGTCCTCATCTACATCTTCAGGAAAAAAAGAATGGGCACTAAATGAAAGTGAACTGATGGTGTTACTCATCAGATCCATCTTTAAACTGTGTGTGCACCAGATTTCATGCAAGGCAGCATCTTACAGAAGTAATATTCAGTTTTTGCACAATAACGATCCTCAGCAACAATTACACCATTCACATCTTCATGACTATCACAGAAAAAAGGCAATCTTCAAACTGCTTTTCAAACTGATTATGATTGTCCAATTAGATGGCCAAATATGACCGTTATACTCCTGAGCTGACCACTGTGGACAAAAGAACACTGCGCAGAGAGTATCAGGGAGGAGAAATGCACCGAAAGTAACGGGTTATGTATTTAATACAACATCAAATATAAACGGTATTCTCATCCTATATCCTGTCTGAAAATATATAGCAAGATACCTTAAAACTCAACAGACCGCCCAGCCCTAGTGAATCAAGCGTAATCATAACACATATTGATGACGCTGACACAAAACAAGTTTCTGCGCATGCCAAATTATGATGACATTTCAGGTATATCGCTAAATGTTGCATAATAACCAAGCCGAAAGAGGTCACATTGCCTCATATCAGGCATGTAACATGTAACATATTCAGTAAAACATATGATAGTTTTAATATAACTTTGGGCCCCTATCAAATTCATAGTGTAACAAAAAACAAATCTGTGTCATGAAAAAGATGAGATTCATAACTGCAGTGTAACCACAGCCCTACATTTATCAGGCAGCTATCTACAGCAACTATCTGAAAGATTCATGAACGACAACAGTTACAATGACAGCAACAACCTAGGTATTGTGCCAACTCTGAAGAGCACAACGAAGAGCACAAAACTAGCCATTTTTGGGGGTGTAAAAAAAAAAAAATCATTCTGGCCGCGCCATCCATGCAAATTATGATACAAAATTGACAGCCAATACATGTAGTTTATAGCCGACTCATCAGAAGTCAGAAAAAGCAAGATTTGCAACACACCTCTCAACATGTCAAGGCTCGTGTACACAAACCACACGTCCTACATGCACCTGAGTATAATGTGTTCTTTACAACTAGCTAAACAACCAGCCTAAGGAAAACAAATAGGTGATAATAAAGGCAAACAGACTGTGTTCTGTATGGGAAGGTACCTTGTGTAGACTCCTGGACTATGTGAAAAGGGATCAGTTTTCCCTTATGAGTCTTGGGGAAAATGCCTGCTTTCCTTGGCACATCCTCCGGAGGATTATTTAGCATCTATGACATAATAGGCATTCACTGTGTTAATGAAAGCAAAAAAACCCAAACCTTCTAGGTACATATGAGTTAAAGGAAAAGTCAAATGAAGATAAGAAGGCAAGAATCACATTCTGCTTGTTTAGTATAGCAATGGGCACCAGTGCTACTCTGTTAATCACTACTACTACTACTACTACTACTACTACTACTATCACCACCACAAAACTACTTAATGCTAACTACTAGAATCTATTCTGACCAGGTCTTTTCTGGCTGCTGCTGTACGTGCGCACAGGTTTAAGTTTTTGTACATTGTACAAAACAATGTACTTATAAAATAAAGATCTTAAGTAGATCTTGGCATGCACATAAATAGAAACTTTATTATATAGCTGCTGTGCGAACAAAACCTCACAATTTTTTTTCCTCTCAGTTTTCTTACTTAATTTGGAAATGCATATTGTCCCTTACATTGTGTGCAAATTTCATAATAAACTGACCAAAAGAAATGGGCCAAATTACTGGCAAAAAAAACCTCCATTTACTTACATTAAAAGTAAAGAATGTTTTTCCCCCCTCTGCTGTAAAGTTTGTATTTTGGAGATATGAAGTTTTGCTCTGACAGCAGCGATATGGAGGTTCTTAAAACTTAAACAGCAGAGCTCAGGCAAGCAGCCATTTCAAGATGATTATCTGGGCAGAATAAAAAATTCTGTTGTTCACATTAGTGATTCAAGAGATATTCTCTTTATCTCCAAGATCTCAAGTGCTTTAGTTTATTAATGTCACAATGGAGCCAGGAAAGGTATTCCTTCTGTATGTATTGGATCAACATAGTTTAAGGACTCCTAACAGTTGTTCATGCTGTTATATGTAATACAAACATTTAAATATATGTAATCGTCAAATAATTTAATGATGTAATAAAACAATTTTGGGTAGAATCAGGTACCTCAATTGCTTTCTGAGCTTGTTCTTCCGTTTCAAACTCCACAAAGGCAAAGCCCTTTGCATGCCCTGTCTGTCTGTACCTGGGCACACTAATGTAGACTACATTCCCACACTTGTTAAACACTCTTTCGATCCAAGCATGGGTCACGTAGTACGGTAGGAGTTCCTAAAGGGCGGTGGGGGGAAACAAAAAAAAACCCCACAATCAATTTGAAGTGTACAATACAATATTAACAAATAATGAAATATCGTGCAGATATATTTACCACATATACTGTGCGGCTGTCCACATCTTTCGGACTCTCTGACCCAAGTGGATTTTTTCGCCTTACTTGAGTTCCTTCAAGATTTACCTTCCAAAAACACAATATTGAATATTATTACAGCCAGCACACATACTAACAACCCTTTAACATAATGAGCGTTAAAGCACACAACTGCATCTTACCTCTACCACTTCTGAATTCTTGAGGGCCCTGGCTATCAGTTTGACATCCGTAGTCAACTTTTTCATTCGATTGAATGTTGTTAGGACAGATATATCAACATCTACAAAGCAAGAGCAAAATGCATATTGCTAATGCATCTACTAAAGCTTAGACAATCTGATTCTGTAACTGCTTTAAATAAAAGATAAGGGCATTAGACAGACGCTGATTCTAATACATTGCCACTGACTTGAAAGAACACTAAGGATCAAATGAAGACAGTGATTAAAAAAAAGAAAGCTAATGGTGTTAATGAACGAAGGCTTTACATACATCCATCTCTTGACTGTGTAATGACTGTTTTTAAATATCTGTCCTTGTGGAGGTTCACATCACCAAACCAGAATTCCACTTGTTTCTTCACATCTGCCAGCAATTGCTTCACCCGAGACCTCTTCTTTTTCTCATTCTCTTGCTTTTTCTCAATCAGCTCCTTGGTGGACACGTCACCCCCTGTCGACATATTTTCGCTGTCTGTCATCTGTACAGGACACACAAGGCAAAAACCTAATCATCCAAAGTTTCTTCTCAAATTAAGAGCATAAATAGGTTTTTGCATAGCAGTTTGTTCCTTCCTTTGCTGCAGTAGGCTGTACACTGGATACTGGAACTTTGCTGTGATGATTTGATTGAATTCAACCACAAAAGCATCAGTGAGGTTAAGATGTTGGATGATCAGGATTATTTGATGGAGGTCCGGCACAACATTGAACCAGAACACTGTTCCAGAACTATTCTACTGTTCCAGACCCCTCAAGCTCACCTTTGGACATGGTGACTCTGTCATGTGCAGCTACTCCAGCCTTGGGGACTTGCAGCCCTGCAAGGTCTCAGCTATTCTCCGCCTCAACATCACTAATCCAATTCATGAAGAGCTTGATAAATACCTGATGAGCTAGATCGGGTGTTTTGGGAAAGGGAATTGCTGAAACTGTGCAGGGCAGTGGGTCACCAGGACTGGAGCTGAAACCCCCTGCTGTAGAGAGGCAATATCTGTACTGCAGCTGCAACTTGAAGTAGCTGAATTCACTAATTAGCAGTGGTGCCTGGACACTTCTGAACATCTCATGCACATGTTCACTCCAACCAAGCAGAAGAACGCCTCAGGTAACAAGACATTATAAAAGCGGAATCACGGCTACTTCTGCTAGAGCTGGAATGAAAACCTGCAGCTACTCCGGCACTCGGATACAACTAGTGGCTCAGCTAGAGCTGACCTAATCAACAAGACCCTTCTGATGTGAATTCGTTGTATTGGAGCAGAGAAAACATTAAACCGTGCAGAACTGTGGTCACTTACTGCAGAAACATACTTAAAACACGGCTTTAGCTCACCTGTTTGTCGGGGCAAAAGCGCGAAACTCAAACCTGCCTCATGCGAGCAGCGAGTGGGTGAGAGCAGCTCACACACACAGTTTACTGAAGGAGAAACGTTTGAGCAGCGTTTCAGCTCTTACAGACGCTCATGTACAGAACAAATAGCACCCGGCAAACTCCTCTTAAACAGCGACACCGAAGACGCGGGTGTGTTATGTAGTCTTCGAAATGTAGACCAGCAGCAGCTCCGCGTTTTACCAAAAATAAAACACACAAAAGTTTTCCGCTGCAAGTTTAGCGTGTAAAACCGTGGACGCACGCTGATGACGTAGAATAGGGCGCGCCCTGGTTTCCTCGCTCCTCCTCCTCCTTTTTCGGCTGCTCCTGTTATTCACACTATATATTCACATTATATATATGTGTTACAGTGTTACAAACACAAATATCACAAAAATATATAAAAAAAAATTGCAATACAACTAGCGTTACATAACCCTGCTGGAACAAAACCTTATACTTACATTTCTGTCACTTTTCAGTTTTTACATAATTTGAAAATTAAATTGTGTGTGCATTTCATGATGAATGGAACAAAAAAAAAGCTTCTTCTCCAGTAAGATTTGGGCATATAAACAACAAGAGCAAGAAATATGTAGGATGTGATCTTTTGTGCTATCTGTGGCCCTGTCTACAATCAGTCTAATCAATCTATTTAGTTCTGAGGTGAAATTTTAACAGAACTCAAAATGAAAAATAAAATGTTGGAGAGGTTGCAATCTTTTACAAATAGAGCTAGTTCAAATTATCCATCCTCTAAGTCATCTACTTGCATACTAGATCCAATTCCAACATGCTTACTGAAAGAAGTGCTGCCAGAAATAACCCAGCCTCTTCTGTCTATAATAAACTCCTCCCTTAGTCTTGGCTACATCCCAAACTCTCGAAAGATGGCAGTAATCAAACCTTTAATTAGGAAACCCAGTCTCGATCCTTCTGAGCTATCAAACTATAGACCGATCTCAAATCTTGCGTTCATATCAAAGATTTTAGAGAAAGTTCTTACCTGCATAAGAATGACATACATGAACAGTTTCAGTCTAGATTAAAGGCCTCATCATAGCACTGAGACAGCACTAGTGAAAATTGTAAATGATCTTTTAGTATCAGCTGACAAAGGAAATATATCTCTACTTGTTTTGCTTGATCTTAGTGCAGCACTTTACACAATAGACCACTCTATCCTACTAGATAGGCTAGAAACCCTTGTAGGAGTTAGAGGAAAAGGGCTGTGTCTTAGGACCCATTGTATATGCTACTGTTTTTCACTGTTATGCAGACGACACGCAATTGTATATTTTAAACCAGATAACACATTGCAACTTAGTAAGATTGAGGATTATGTAGAAGATATAAAAGACTGGATGTCAAGTAACTTCCTCCTACTCAACTCAACAGAAGTTCTTCTTCTGGGTCCCAAAACTGCTAGAAACAAACTCTCTGCATTATCAGTTAATCTAAATAGCTTCTCAGTCACACCGGCTACATCTGTAAAAAGCTTTGGTGTCACGATTGATTCTGATCTGGCCTTCAACGAACATATTACTAATATTACCAGAATAGCTTTCCTACATCTACGGGATATAGCTAAATTAAAAAATGCGCTCTCGCTACAAGATGCAGAAAAGCTAGTTCACGCCTTTATTACTTCAAGGTTTGACTATTGTAATGCCCCACTTTCTGGTTGTTCCAGAAAATACCTTAATAAGCTTCAATTAGTCCAAAATGCTGCAGCCAGAGTCCTTACGAGAACTAGAAAATTTGATCATATCAGCCCAGTCTTATCAACATTGCACTGGTTGCCATTTAAATTCCGCATCAAGTATAAAATTCTTCTGATTACATATAAAGCTCTAAACGGCCTCACACCTCGGTTCCTCAGGGAACTTATCTCGTACTATGAACTGACACGCAAACCCAGATCAAAGCCCCCCAGCTTTGGAATAACCTTCCAGTTAGTGTTGGGGACTCAGACACAGCCCCAAACTTTAAGTCTAGGCTTAAAACCTACCTGTTCAGTGGAACCTTTGGTAATTAGTTTCCCTGCTAACTGCTAACATCACATAGTGCTCTCAGTCCTTCTGTCTGAGCTAATTGTCTGTGTGTTCTTCTTTGCCGGGGCTAAGCTACTGCCCAATCTCTGTGGTCTGCTGAGGAACTACTGCCCATCCTGTACGCTCTGATGCCGTTGCTTCGCCTGCCTCGGCTGGGTGCCACTGCCTTCCTGCTGACCAGTTTGCCTACCATGAAGCTTCTCACCTGCATTGCATGCCCCATTCGACGATCATGCTATTTAATCCAACGATCCAGCTATTTAATCACAGACAAATCTGTCATTACTTCCCCTGCCTAAAAACACTCAACACTTCTCCTGTTCATTGCCTATAATTATAAACTCTGATCCTTTTTTGTGTTTGTTGCTATCCGGGGTCAACCTGAAGAGGATGGGTTCCCCCTTTGAGTAATGGTTCCTCTCGAGGTTTCTGAGGGAGTTTTTCCTTGCCACTGTAGCCTTTGGCTTGCTCACTGGGGCTTGGACTTGGATTCTTTGTAAAGCTGCTTTGTGACAACATCTGTTGTAAGAAGCGCTATATAAATAAATTTGACTTTGACTATGCTCACTGAGCACCCCTGGTTTGCACCTTTATTAATAAGTCAAGTGAACAATACTGGATTTTATGCAGCATCCCACCGGTAATGCATTCCTTCAAAGTTATGGTATGCAAAACATTTAATACAAAAAGTGTATGTTTTGTAAATACAACAAGTCCAACAACAGAATTAACATACATAAATAGACACAAAAACAATCATTTACAATGGCAATTTGAATAATATTAACTATAAATAAATAGATAATATGCAAGACACAGCAATAATATGCAAAATGCAATAGCCATTCTGCATTAGGGACACTATATTACCTTATGAACACAAAACACTTCTTAATCTGCACCACTGAATGAGTGTTTATTAGTGACGACATTAAAAGTAGCTTAGTTGAAAAAGTCCCAGCAGCTAAACGTTAACTACAAGGTCAGAATGTCTGCAAACTTCTGCAGTTTCCGCTGCACATCCTCCTCCAGGCACTGCTCTATTCGAGTTCTTATCAGATGTGTCAAGCTCAGGTAGAAGGTCTTGGCCCAGGAGCTTTTTAGACTGCAGATAGATATGTCGCACACTTTGTGCAGAAATGTCACCAACTTCTCACTGCTGCTGACCTCACATCTCTGAAGAACCCACTTAGCCCACTCCTCCCACATACTGTCATCTGTGAACGACACACTGAAGCACTGTCCAGAACAGAGGCTGTTGAGCTGTACTCCTTCATCATCATTTACGTTGTTCCAGATAGCACTGAAAAAATTAAACAAGAATAATAATAACAATCAAACAGGTTTGTTGTTCTTGTTTTCCTTTTCAGTACATGTATAGTGCTTATATTATAGTGCTTATAGTGTTTATATGTTATAAACAAACAAAAATATGCATAACAAATTACAAACTTTTGAATATTAGACATACAGTATTTGATTGACATTACTACCTTACTCATGTCTTGTATTGTAGTGGAGCATACAATTAACTGTTCTTCACTTACACGACTCTCTTCAGAGGAGACGGTGTTAAGGCACTTAATGATGACAAGCCTGCAAAGCTGACTCTGTTCCCCTCCATCCTGAGCAAAAGACTCTGTCTCATTAGTAAATAATGATGCTGTATGTTGCCTTCATACTTTAAGAGCATAATGTAATCAATAAATCTGTTCTATCTAATCTAATCTTTTAAAAACAAGTTTATTTGTAGATAATATTTATTATGAAATATTACAAAACAAATATATAATCAGACCTCAGATATGGATTTAGATAAGGCATTAACAGAGAGAGTAATGGGCTAACTGTAGACAGACTCATCATTTATACACACTTTAAAACAGGGGGTTCTTCAAGGGTTCTTCGGCAAAGAAAACCATTCAGTGCAGAACTATGGACACTTAAATAACCTTCGCATGATTAAATGGTTCTTTGCATCGTCAAAGGGTTTTTTTAGACTGATGGAGAATGGGAACCATTTTTGGTGCCATATAGAACCCTTTTCAAAAATATACAACACATTCTCCATCACACTGAAGAACAGATTCACAAATACAAAGAACCATTTAATTCTACAAAGGTGTTTTAAGTGTTCATGGTTGTATTTAGAACCATTTTCTTTGCTAAAGAACCCCTGAAGAACCACCTTTTTAATGTGTAGTGGGCTTTCTATTGGATGAATAAACTTTAACCCCTAAATTTCAACTTAAATAATGTTTTTTTTCCACTGTTAATTTTTTAAAAATAAAATTAAATATAATTATATGTTATGTATATTATATGTATTTCTAGTGAAGCTGAAAGATTTCAATTAATTTAAAAGTTAAACTGTTATATTAAAACACTTCACTACCAAAATACAGAGTTTTAGTCCATTGGTTGAGCCTTATTTTAAGAAGTCACTACTGAATTTTTTTTCCGCAGTTACAAGAGCCCTACAATTCAACTCTTCTTGACCTCTTCCAACTGCTCTTGAATCATTGGCATGTCTCACAATGTCAAACCTACCCACCAAGTTTCATTCTTGACAGTTGATTCTTTCTGGTGCAACTGTTTTCTTTTTGATGATGAGTGTGCCATTATGGTATATGATCACCCCAAACAGATTTTAGCCTAAAGTCAAAGTCAGTTAAAAGTTTGACTTTAAGCCAGTGCAGTAAAATGATCCATATAGATAGTTTGACTGCATTCACTCACCATATCTCCCTCATTGTATTCTTGATCTTAATGGCGTCTGTGAGGAGGAAAAGTTCCTCATCACCAATGTCAGTCCATCCTAAACTGAATGCACAGGGTAACTATATAGTAAGCAAATTCAGCATGAGAATATTTTAGATGCCAAGTGTAATACAAATGGTTAAAATGGTTCAAATGTCAAACTGAAACAGTGCTACATCTGTGCCCACTTGTTTCGCAATAATCTTGTGAGTTGGAGAAACAGACCAGGAAATACCCCTTTTGATGACAAAGCGGTCTGAAAAGGTTTCGTTTTTGTCTGCAAGTTGTTTAAAGGAGAAGTCAGCTAATATCATTGCTAGAATGCCAAAGATCAAGTCTGTATTTGTTACATCAGTGAATTTCTCTTTTACCATGGGGAGATTCCCAGGGGTTGTGTAACATATTTGCATAATGAATGCTTGGCATTCTAGTGAGGGAACACTGCAGTACAAAAACAGTAAAAGGAGTGTAAATTCTGCCAAATTGATGAGGCTAAGGGATACAAAGGTGTGATACAGAATTTTATATAACATGAAAAAAAACATATTAAATATTGTTTCCAAATGCCCCTTTAAGAAGTGAATCACCTACCCTAGCTCTGTTAATGTGTCAGATGCCTGCACTACTTCAGCAACTACCTTAATTGCTTCCATGTCCAGAGTGTTTTCTCCCACCCTGTAAAAGATAGACAGACTTTTATTCTGACCTAATAAATAACAAGTGATAGAATTTCATCAGTTATATCACATCCTGTCTTGTCTTGCTCCAGTTTGTCTCCGTTTTCTCTGGTTTTCTGTTTGTCGTCCTGTCCCCACGTGACATAACACCAAGCCAACGATGGATGTAGCAAGTCTGATTCGTGCTTATGATAGGGACATTGCACATATGGAGACCCTGCTGGCTACTCTTCAGGGTGGAAGAGGAGGGTTTCCTCCTCTTACGGCCCTTCCTTCTCCTCCTGAGGCCTCTGCCTGGCCTGTGGCTCAACTAAAGGCTGTCGCAGCAGGCCCGCCTGCCTCCGAGGTCTATTCAGCTCTCCGTGCTGCTCCAGTGGTTCCCGAGTCTCCAGTCCTGCCCGCGGTTCCCGAGTCTCCTGTCCTGCCCGTCTCTGTGTGCCCTGACCTGATGTCTGCTGCTGTCCAGTCAGCCAGCATGCATGCCCCTGCAGCAGCCCAGGAAGTGGTTGTTGTAACTGCTGCGGCCCAGGGTGTGACTGCTACTTCCAGACGTCAGCCTGCCCAAGTTCCCTGCCCGGCCGCCCTCGCAGTTCCCTGCCCGGCCGCCCTTGCAACCTGCCCAATTCCAGTCACCATTCCAGTTTTCTGTCTGGCCTTACAATTCTTGTTCTATGTTTTCCCTTATGTTTAACCCCTTTCCTGTTTCCTGTCACTATTCGTGTTCAAGTTCCTGTGTCATCAGTGTTGTCTGTACGTGTTCCTGTTAATGTCTCTGGTGCTATCTACTATGTGCCTCGGGAGCTGTGCATCAGAGGGGGGGTTATGTCACGTCGTGTCTTGTCTTGGTCCAGTTTGTCTCCGTTTTCTCTGGTTTTCTCTTTGTCTCTTTTTCTCTTTTCACTTCCATGTGCCTTTTGTCGTCCTGTCCCCACGTGACAAGTTATCATCAAGTATCATACAAAGTGCACGTCTAAATTGGCACGCTTGTTCAAACTGTTTACACTCCACTTGAATGCATGAAAAGCCAGGTGTAAATACCTGCAGCACACATTGTGATCGGTTTACACTCGGATCATTCAAACCACACTTTACAACATGTATTAACGTGTTTCATGTCAGGATCATATCTGAATAAACTTGCTTGATTCAATTTGTACATTTCACTAAAGTGCATTAACAGTTTGACCAGCTGAGGTCTGATTTTCTCTATAAAAAGCATTTATTTTTGTTTAATTTTGTCTTCTCTGATGCAATATGAGTGGTGCCAAGAGTGCAGAAAGGCTTGTGGTTTGGGGGTAACTCCAGTTGTTTATCCTCTTAATTGATAGTTAACATTCAGCAGACTTACTTATGCTTATGTCAATGCATACGGCTAACTAAAACGCAATTTAATTGTGTTAAAGGCAGTCAAGATCCATATTTAACCTCTGAATGTGAATGTGATCAGATCATAATAACTCCAGAGTGTGTTTGCATCTAGGTTTTTATATGATCAGAATGTGACCTGATCACCAAAACCATGTTCATGCAAGGTGTAAACAGGCCCATTCAGAGGTGTTCATAGACAGATCTTGGACACATTTAACACAGCTGTAAGCAGATGGCTTTTTTCGAAATTCACATACAGTTACGCGAGCAGAAAACTGTCTGCAGAGTCCTGACTAGCAGCTATGAGGATAAACAAGGACAATGGAACATAGGCCGAGTTACCTCCAAACCAAGAGCTTTCTTACACTCTGGGCTGATGTAAGTGTCCAAGCCAAACTTGTCATCTCGTATCAGGATGGGGAACAAGTAAACAAAACTAAGACAGAAACATCGTATGTGGTCATGTGTAGATCTTACCTGGTAACACTGGGGAGTGAACAGTGGAAAGTTTTGGCCAAATTTTATCTGAATAATGGTGTATTTCATGTCCAGGTCATATATGAATACCAACCGGACATAAAACACATGATACTGCATGGTGTAAACAGGCTCATGTTATCTATAAAAGTGGACAAAAGTACATTAGAATGCTAGAAATGATCCACCAGGTCATGTATACGCATGCCCCACAGTTTGCAATACAAAGTTTGTGCAGCCAGCTAATTATGTCACTGAGGCCTAGCCTAGCCTAGCCAAGTGCATCCCTATTCAAAATCGCTTGTTTCTTTGTATGACTTCAGGTGACCCCCCCCCCGAACCAATTAGAAATCCTTGTGTATGATATTGAGGCTTGACGTTGTAGAGCTAAGAGGATGTACAGCCCACTCCCGTAGCACTCATTATAAAGCTTTTGTCTGCACTTTTGTCTGCTTTTATAGATAGCAGTATGTAGTACACTGTCAGAAACCACATGAAGAGGTTTATTTGAGATTACTTAATGACTTAATGAGCTAATGAGTTAGCTCTAGCAAAGGATCCAGCTTCAGGCAACATTTGGGCTGAATGGAAAAGTTTGACTTATAGCCAAACTGCTCCTTTTAGCTAACTCACCAAAGCTTGTTACACCTTAGCAAGTAAGGCTTTAGCTCTCTTAAGGCCTCAGCAGTGATGTTTGTCCCAGTCAGATCCAACTCTGATATAGTGACCTGTATTTCATTGAGAAAGTGTTTCACAGCCTTGTAGTCCATGGTGGAGAGAGTGACGTCACTGAGGTTAACACGCAGATGTTGCAACTTGAGCTCTTGCATTAGTAGAACGTCCTGTTGCTCCAAAACACAGTGCAAGTGTGTCAGAATGTAAGCGCCATTCTCACACAAGGCTCGAGTATCTGACATAAGCCGTGTCCTGAAGGACTTCATCTTATCTTCCTGGGGTCTAAACCCAATAGCTCTGGAGAGCAATGCTTGGTTCCTCTCTGAGAGGAGACCAGAGAGGAATCTGGTAAAGAGATCCAGGTTCCCTGGCAAACTCTGAATACTATACTCAGTGCCAGAAGATAGGGTCTCTGATAAATGATGATCTTCCATGGCAGAATAAAGTGCTGCAAAAAACTCCTGAATTGTGAGATGTGTAAAGGAATAAACGTCCTCAGTACAGCCTGGCTCCTGAACGGATGTCTTGTCCAGGAAAGTGCTTACCAGGGTGCATTTTACTATATCATCATCGCTGCTATAAAAGAGAGTTTCTTGGTTCATTAGTTTCTGATGTGCTAATCTGCCGAGCCTCAACAGAATTTTCTGTAGATGCTCTTGATGTTCCATACCACTGCTATCACTGGCTAGTGATGCTGGTGATTCTACTCGATTCTGTGTGTGTGATTTGACGAGTGCCAGCAGGTACTGCACATAAATGTCAGTCATTGTCCTTGGGCTAGCTGTTGGCAGACAGTTATTCTCTTTCAGGATGCTACATACAATGAGGCAGAAGGCTGGAATGTAGCAGAGAGTTAGCATTAGTTCATTTGCTGCCACAATGTCAAACATCTTAGAAGCCAGAACCTCATCCTGATAGAAACGTTGGAAGAAGTCACGGATCTCAACGGTGGAGAATCCAGTGATGACAACAAAGCTGTCAATGGATCCAACAGGGATGTGGCCAACAGCCATGGGCCTGCTGGTCACTAACACAGAAGCTCCTGGGAGGAGTTCACCCAGCATTAAGCTGGACAAGATCTCCACGACCTCGCCCTCCTCATCGAACTCGGTCACAAAGACATCCACGTCACATCCCTTGTAGTGTTTGAATTCATCGAAGCCATCCAAAATGATCAAGAGTTTGGTGTCATTTTCAGTGATGGTGTCTAGATGTTTTGCAAGGTGTCCATTTTTACGGAGGATCAGTTCTCGAAGGCTGACTGGCTTGCTGACGAGGTTCAAGTCTCGGAAAGTTAGGTGAATGATGAAGTCAAAAGACTGGTGCTCCTTGCCGTTGCTGAAATCACAAAGAATCTTCTGAACAAGCACTGTCTTGCCTATACCTGCCACTCCAGTAACCAAGATCTTCTTGGTTGGGAGTGTACCTGTTTCATTAGAGAACAGCTGGGCCGGTTTGATCAGTCTTTGCTCTGTAGCTCTTTGCTGAAGAGAAATACGCTGCTGTCCGAAGGTTAGAAGTTCATGCCTTTTGATTTCTAAACTATGATGGCCTTTCACAATCAGCAGATTGACGTAGTGCTCAGAAAAAGGAATCTTCTCTCCATGCCGTGTGTTATAGTAGAGCATACTCTCACTCCTGCGTTTCAGAACAGATTTATGCTTTGCTATGAGCTTTTGATATTCTGAAAGACAAGGAAATACAATAGAGCTTCAGCCATTACATACTAATGCATCAGGAGTGCCCCAACCATGAGACCTACTATTTTCAGGTACAGAAAAGTTGTTCAAAAATATACTGGTCAATCCCTTAATCTTTCAGGTTTTCAGTTGCTGAACTGGGTCTACACTTTGGTTTCTCCCTCTCATAACTGCCATATTAGTTTCAAAGAAGTTACTGAATAGTAAATACTGACTTCTAAAGCAACATTATGTGACAATTGGTCAATTTGTGTTCTTGAGGTGCACCTACAGTTGCGGAGGGTAATTTGCTTTCACTGATGTAAATACAAATTGCATTTTTGAGGCAAGCTGAAAAATACAGAATCAGACCCCCCTTCACCTGCACACGTGTCACACAGGCATATGAAAGATACAGATTACACTTGAAATTTCTGTTGAACTCACAGGAATAATCTGTAGCATTCATGCATGACATGTGTGCATGTGAAGGGGAGTCTCTGGGAGTTGGAATCCAGCACAACACCAGAAAAGACAACAAAAGAGAAACAACCATGTGAAGTAATATTACAGGCATTGGCCAAACATATTAGAATTAGATGATTCATTTTTTTGCATGCTAGCCTGAAATGGGACTGAGGTTAAATGACTTTTGGCATCCAAAAACTACAAAGTGCTGTCAGACAGAAGGGACACAGCTAAGGTTGTAGCCTACATTGCAATCTTTCATAAATAACGTTAGAAGGTATGTACAGCAGAAGGGATCTGCTGTCATATGTTCAGTGTTTTCCTTTTATCTGTTTTAGCTCTCATCAGCGAATACAAGCCAGCCCGAGACTCTCGTCCGGTCTCTTTTTCTCTTATATGCTTCTTTCAACAACATCTTCGGTCTCTTCTCAGCCTTTGCCCTGATGTCTATACTAGGAACACCAAGCTAGCTTCTTTATATACACTCATCATGGAAAAAAAAATTGGACCCAGAAGGACAGGCCTTATCACTGTACCAGATTGACTACATAAGGTTGTCCTGTGTGTGCTTTTTACTCATGTTGTTGTGTTGGTAGCATCCTTTGCAAGCAAACTATGCTTCAGAGAAGAATTTGAAAGCTATTCGAGCAGTTGGAGGAGTTTGAGAGGATGGTCTTATCCATTTTTTGAGCATCATACTGGTCATGTGGATACTACAATAGTGGGATGCTATTGGATGTACTATCAACACTCCATCCATACTGCAAAATCTGCAAGAACTGTGTGAGAATATTCAAGTTGCATGGGATGGATTATCACAGGACACCATTAGGAACCTATACAACTCCAAGACGCCAAGACGTCTGGCATGTTGCATTAGCAAACATGGTGGCCTGACGTCATACTGAGAGACACTGCTTCTGTATGTGTAGCTCAATAAATATTGCCCATATCAGTCTAAATTTATCATCATTTATTGTTCTTCTTTATTGATCTTCCTTCCACACAGCATTGCAATCCGACACTTCCTTCTGGGTGCCACATCTTTTGATGATGGGTGTAGCTAGCTCCCATAGTTCTTGAAGTAGTATTGTAAAGTGTTTTGCAGCTTTCATGCACGCTCCTCCAAAGTGACAGAAACGTTGTTCTCCCTATAAGTAAGTGTACCATTAAAATGATTTTGAAGCTGTTATTTTAAGGTAATATCATTACATAATATTGCTTTAAGTTTAATAAGAAAAATAATAAGCCTGGGGTTTAAAGGGTGGACAAAACTGATTCCTTATTTTAAACATCGGAGAACAGCAAAAAGCCTTTAAAAAGCTGGGAAGAGCTCTAATGTAGTCACTTACCTGTTTTCTGTTTCGGAGCCTGATCAGCATGCTTTAAGATGGGCTCTTTAAGGTCTTGAATGACAGACATAAAGATTCTAGCTTCCTCCTCTCCTTTGCAATCCAATATATCCAGTACTTTGCGGACCCTTCCACGTGGCCCCTTTTCATACTGTATCTCCTCCCGGTCATCTCTGGTGAACACATTTTTTGCAATCAGTTGATCTACAAGAGAATCTATGTGCCACTCAAGCTTGTCGACAAGAGAGACACGAAGTTTCCTGAGTGTCCGTAAACAGGATTCAGCTGTCTCAGGCAGTGTCATAACAAAACTATTTCTCCATTCAGACCTTAAAAAATCTTAAGCGTTTGCGCCATGTCAGAAGAAGTCATTAAAAGTAGGCTAATAAATTTCTTTTCAGTTATTTATACCCTGCTTGTCTCCACTGTTTGCCAAGAGTGATACGGAAGAGTAGCGTATTGCATTACTCTGAAACCACACACGCACACACACTACATGGAAACACCCTGAAGGGAAGTCAGTACTTTTAAACTGACAGGGTGACATGCCATGACTATACTTGACTATATCAACTATACTTGACTATATCAACTTTCATATGGCACTAGAAACAATGTGCTGTTTGTAAGGACTGAGCTATACATTGCTGATATCCATAGTGTATTGTAAGTGCATTCATAAAGATCTATAAAGAATTCATAATGCTTTATAATACTTGACAAAAGCCTTTGTAACTGTACACAAATGTTCATAATCACAAACATAAAATGTTGTACATAATGTGTTATAATCTTTACATTGCTGAGATCATTGACACAATCTGTAGCTCTATGCTCATAAAATGCATTTGTAGAGAAACTGTCTATTTAGAGGAATTGATAATGGTGTGTTGTTTGTAAAAGTATTTCAGTAAATGAGTATATGATATATCAGTAAATGAACCCCTGTTCAAAGTACAAACTAGCCATTCTGGTATTCCTCTGTTTAGAAGTTCTTGTTTAAGGCAATCATACTTTATCAACAGCTGTTATGTGCTTATATTAACATGGACTAATTCATAGAGCTGACCAACAGCATCACTTTACCCAAAGTCTGTAAAGAGAGCTTATAAGTGATCATTGCATGTTCAACACATGTTGAAGATACTGAGGGACATCTGAGAGTACGTTAGAGTTTAGGCATCGTATGAATCATCACAATATTTTATTACTAGGCATTATGATGCTGGTCTCATCAATAATGTTAGATACATGTATTATAACACATTGTCACTTAGTGCTATGAAATCGTATGCTGTGGTGCTGTAACAATTTATGTGCACTATCATGATAATTAAGTACAGTTACAAAGGCTTATGTCAAGTATAATAAAGCTTTATGAATGCTTGATATATCTTTATGAATACACTCATGATGAATTATGGATACCAGACTCATAGAAAGTGTTACCAATCTTTCTTTATGATCACAGAAAAAATACATTTACAGCTGTGAAAGAATGTAATGCACTTTATTATTTGACAGGCGACCTGTTACTAAAAATGAGAGCTGGCACAGAAAGTCTAGGGTAGGACATTTGCATGCACTGTTTTTTTGTACAATTTGAACAGACCAAAAAAAAAAAAGAAAAAGTGCCCAAACAACATCAAAATTTTCATTTACAGACCAATTGCACTTGAAACAAATGAAACAAAATAATAAATAGTTCTGTAAGACAACTAGCAATGTAAAAAAAAAAACATGTACAAAAATAAAATCACTCGTTCTTCCCAAGAAAAAGTATTTTCAGCAGTATTTTCAGGGGGTTTTGTTTAAAGAGTCCATATCAAAAACAACATTTCCTCACTTTTTTTGAAATAGCTTGGTGAGCGTATTTAGACCTGGCCTCTTCATGTTATTTGCATCTGGATTGTAACCTGTTTGAATTTGAACCTCATGCATTTGCACTTAGTAATCAAACGTGTCTCCAGTTAATCAGATTGAAATGTGCTATGGAATCAGCTCATATACAACAGCCAATCACTGGTGCTGTACCTCGTTATTCATTTCCTTACACCGGCTTTACACCAATGTTTACAGGACCGTGTCTGCTTAGAATAATTAGCCTCCTTTATTAGCCATCCTGATCCCAGATAGCAAGCATATATTGGTCCACAGGCTTGATAAGGTCGGCACCCCGCTTATTGTACTTACTGCTGGTCGACCCCCAGGCCACTCGAATTAATGTCCTGTGTTAAGTAGTTTTGAAACCTCCTTTTAAACATATTTTACATGCGCTGACTTTTATTTTAGAGAATAAACTTAGACAAAAATGACCAACAACTAAGAGAAAGGAAGAAAAAGGACTAGGCCTTATATAAAATGATTTAGTTTAAAAAGGATGTTGCTGACACTGAAAAAAAATATTTGCTGAACTAATTTGCATAGAATAAGGAAAGAAAGAAACGAAGGGAAGTAAGTCAATTGGATTATGAGTGGAAAATGAGTGAAAGGAAAGTGGCATTTTGTCTAATACTCTTGTTAACACCTGGCAGAAATGACTGAGCAAAAAGCCAGAGGACTGCCAGTTTTGCCAACAGTGGCCCACTATCCTCTTGCTATCTGGGATCACCAACCATACGTGTTAAAACACAGCATACTGAAGGACTGTCTTAACCGTTGCTTTGTATTAACCAGCTTATGCCAGTGAAGAATGCTGAATGAAATTCAGAGGTGAAAGTCCTCTGGGTCAGGTTGAGACATTCAACTCTGCATTTTCCCCCTATAATCACAAATTAGGAAGGGGCTTTGGCTGTGGATTGCGTCTTGAATGTGTTCACACTTGTGTAACGTCCGGCTAAAATTCATCTCTCCCTAAAGTGGTTTGAGCAATCAGATTTAAATCTGCTTTGAATGCGTCTGAAACACATTTACACCTGTGTTTCTAAGTAGATATTCCCTATTTGGATATAATCCTGGTACTCAAGATGCATGAAACAGCCAGGTGTCAGCAGGGTCAAAACGTACCATTAACTCCCTATTCCTTACAGTCCATATACAGGCAAAAAAAAATGCAGTTTAAAAATTTCATTTTTTTGCCATTGCCACAAAAACCAATGCCTTTATATACATTCTCTCAATCAGTCTACAGCAGTGTAGCTCCACCCAGTCACAGTGAACTTATACGGAGTGTTTCAGTCTGGACTGCTTTCTGAACACGCTGCCAAATAGAACATTCATTTACATATATCCGTCTTAAAGGCACAGTAACAACAGCCTGTTTTATTCTACAGGTTAAAAAGAAGTTGTAAATTGGTGATTAGTAAAAAAAAATGAATTACCTTTGGGAGAAAAAATGAAAAAATGTTGGATATGGCCCCTTTAAACATTCAAATTTTCAGGTTTAATATCCAAGAAATATGCTGAAAACGCTTCAAGGTGACATTTAGTATTTATAATAAAAGTAAATAGAAGTAATTGCATCATCTGGGGGTTTCCTGGTATTCTGTGAGTTCCTTTTCTTTAATAAGAAAAAAGAAGTTTTTCTTCTTTTCATCCAGGAAAACAATTGTGAATGAAATGAAACTACTTTTAGCTACACGCTTGACTTCACATATTACCGTTAGGTAATATTTATTTGGGGAAGAGGAGTACTAAGTACTGTACTGATAAGTGGTTAACAAATTGACATAATGACAAACCACAACAATCTGTAAAAGAGTGACACAAAAATACAACCAAACCATAAAAATAATAATAATAATAATAATAATAATAATAATAAAAATCAAGCCACATTTGAACATGGACCTGGAAATCTTGAGTGCAAAACTATAAGGGTTCCCATCCACTATTAAGTTTTTAAAAATGTTAATACTTGGCCATTTGTACTCTAATAAGACTACAGATAAGATGACTACATATCTCACCACTGATGTTTCATCGCAGCACAACCTAAACATTAGTGCAGCAAATATAGAGGAAAGTAGGTTTTCCACTTTAGGAGCTTCCACTTCAGTTACCCACTAAAATCAAGACTAAGTTTGCTATGGTTGCTGTCCGGTAGCCAATTTTGGTTATAACAAGTTTTTGATGGCATTAAAGAAACCATGTTTTTGTAACACGATTATAAAGCCTTGGACTCCAGAAAACCCTTGTGGACATTCCTTTATGACTGGAGGCCACTTTGGTTTTTATGGGGATGGAGTGCAATCCAGTGAATTTCAACACATCTCATTTCTCTCTGGACCATCAGAAAGGCAGTCAATGCAAAAAAAACAGAGTAAGAGGCAAACAAAGACATACTTAAATCGAAGCCTTCACTGAAGTCAAATTAAGGTCAATGTTCATCAATAATAATTTGCGTCCAGTCTAGTGCCCACGCGCTCTGTTCATTGGGGGCTGATTAATGGATTTCATCACTTGACAGTCTCTGACATCCTCCAATCTCAGTGACTAACCCTTCACAGATCCTGGGCCCTGGAAACAAGTCATGTGTTGGGCTGTGCAGAGGAGTACTTTAGTCTCTGGATTAGTCTCTGTCTCTGTACTTCAGTCCTGAGAGAATCTCAGGTGTCTCTGCAGGACCGGCAGCAGCGTGCTTTAAACTGGGGTAGAGGGCACAATTCCAGCTGTCTGACCTTCTCGCAGTACCTGGTGCTGTCCCGACATTCACCTGTGAACAAATGCCACAAAAAGCTCACTATTAAAAAACTACTTTAAAAAACACTTTATTCTGAATGGGCCAAAATGAACACTCAACAGATCTCAACCAATCAGCAACATATCAATGATGCATCAGCACTGAAGCATCTGAATACATTCAGTAGATTATCAAGAGACTTTTTAATAACTGCATAAATAAAATGTGTTTAGAATCTTCTGATCTCAACTTCCTCAACAAGCTGTCACAGCCTTGCAACCATCCTGTAACTGCATCAGGTTTAGGTTAAAGTTAGGATTAGGGCCAGGGTGAGGGTTAGGATTGGGCTTTGTGTTGAGGCTAAGGTTAGAGTTAAGGTTAGGGCCAGGGTTAGGGTTAGTATTAGGATTAGGAATAGGGTGAGGTGTAAGATTACGGTCAGGGTTAGGATTAGTTTTTGGGTTGAAGTTAAGGTTAAAGTTAGAATTAGGGCCAAGATGAGGTTTAGGATTTGGTTTGGGTTGAGGTTAAATTTAGAGTTAAGATTAGGGCCAAGATGAGGGTTAGAATTAGGTTTTGGGCTGGGGTTAAAAATAAGTTTAGGATTAGGGCCAAGGTGAGGGTTAGGATTAGGTTTTGGGTGAATGTTAAGGTTAGATTTAGGATTAGGGCCAGGGTAAGGGTTAGGATTAGGTTTTGTGTTGAGGTTAGGGTTATAGGTAGGATTAGGGCCAAGGTGGAGGTTACAATTAGGTTTTGGGTTGAGGTTAAAAATAGGTTTAGGATTAGGGCAAGGGTGAGGGTTAGGATTAGGTTTTGGTTTGGGGTTAAGGTTAAAGTTAGAATTAGGTTTTGGGTTGTGGTTAAAAATAGGTTTAGGATTAGGGCCAGGGTGAGGGTTAGGATTAGGCTTTGGTTTGGGGTTAAGGTTAAAGTTAGAATTCGGGCCAAGGTGAGGGTTAGGATTAGGGTTTGGGTTGAGGTTAAGGTTAGAGTTAGGATTAGGGCCAAGGTGAGAGTTAGGATTAGGTTTTGGTTTGGGGTTAAGATTAGAGTTAGGATTAGGGCCAGGGTGAGGGTTAGGACTAGGTTTTGGGTGAAGGTTAAGATTAGAGTTAGTATTAGGGCCAGGGTAAGGGGTTAGGATTAGGTTTTGGGTGAAGGGTAAGGTTAGAGTTAGGATTATGGCCATGCTGAAGGTTAGGAATAGGTTTGGGTTGAAGTTAAGGTCACAGTTAGGATTAAGGTTAGGTTTTTGGTAAAATTGGGTGAGGTGACTTGTTGCTTAATGCAAGCAACATATTAAGACTACTTCATGTAACATATTCATATAACATGATTTGTCTACGTAATGTAAGCAATGTAACTAAACATTAGCGACAGATTTGATTCACATACCTACACTGATGTGAGTCATCATGTTAGAGAGATTCATCTGAGTAAAAAAAAAATAATTTAAATCATCTAATTTACAGGGGTATAAGTGTTGAATGTTGTGCAGGAAAACACTGATTTCTTTGTTTTAGAAATCTACAGTGCTGTGCTAGTTTCAACTTGCAAAAAAATGGTGCACAACCTTTCCACAGTACTGTATATCCTCACTACAGTACTCTGCTATTGAAAGTTGGTAGATGTTTAAAGTGTTTCATTCCGAAGTGCAGTAAGCCTGCTGACAAGTAATTGAAAACGCATTGTGATTTCTCTAATAAAGGTGGTGTAAATCACTATAGTACTGAAAGAGGTCTATAACGCATTGACGGACTGCTCGCACCTCTCCCGCAGGACAGAATGTTGCAGCGCTGCCAGCTAGTAGGCCGAGGCCTCCAAGCACAGTGGAACTCTCGAGCTGGTTTACCGCTGCGGCGGTGCACACAGGTCACGTGACGTGACTGGAAACCATGGCGGCCACAGGTGGCAGTGCACTGCGTCCATGGGCCGACTCTCCAGTGCAGAGCACAGGCCTCTGTGGTGCAGTTTCGATGAGAGAGGGGCCTGAACAAAAAAGCCATGAACAAAAACAAATCATTTTCTGGACGTAATGAAACAAACATTACGTAATACAGTATATAAATATTAGAATTCCTGAAGATATTTTCTTTGGCAGTGAACTTGCCTTGGTTGGCTGCTGCACATTCGATGTACCACTCTGGTGCTGTTCTTGTCCTGGCAGAACACATGCCTTTGCTGCAGTGCCTGCTGCGGTCCAACACACTGCCCATGACACTGTGTAAAGCAGATAAATCATACAAAAATCTTAACAAAGGTATCTCAACACAGATCGTACATCAGTGACAAGATGGTCAGCTGTGTTGCATTTTCATTCATTTAAAACAAGAAATAATAAAATGCTATACAGTGGAGTTTTTAGGTTGCTTCCTCTTTTTACAGGGACTTTTGAGGCACAACAATATCTCTACTTCCACAAGAATCCTGGGGTACTTCAAATACTAGAAAAAAAACCTTTTCAGTGGTGTCATTGTCACTGCCACTTTCTTTTCTCAGTAAAAACTATACCATCATTATTTAAAACACGGATGATGTGGAGCTCTATATCTAAGAATAATCACCACTGTAGTGGCATACAACATATTTTGAAAGCCTGTGATGCTGTACAAAACCCAGCTTTTTTATAAAGTCATTCATTTCATTGCTTTAGAAATGTATCTCTTCTTTGATTTTCAAAGTTCCATTGGCCTCATTTATTAGCTGATCTGTAATGCTGAACATATACAGTACTGTGCAAAATTTAAGCCTTAATTTTGCTGTCAAAATGTCCATTAACTGCAATTTCTTCATTTTCCAGAAGACAATTCTGAGGACATTAGATATAAGATAATCCACTTGCAAAAGAAAATGGAAAAATCTGAATAAAAGTGAAAAAGTGAAAATCTAAATCAAAATAAGTGAAAAAGCAGGAGTTCAAAAATGATCAAAAGAAACAGAGAAAATAAGACTCCCAACAATTAGACCTGGTAACCCACCAAAACTGCGACCATCAGACGAACAGTACTAAACAGTTCTGAAACAATCCACAGGTGTTTCTGTCCATCCCTCCACTGTGAGAGGACAACTTGAAAGGATGTCAAGTCAAGTCAACATTTATTTATATAGCGTTTTTACAACAGACGTTGTCACAAAGCAGCTTTACAAAGAATCTGGTGTCCGAGCCCCCAGTGAGCAAGCCAAGGGCGACAGAGGCAAGGAAAAACTCCCTCAGTTCAAAAGGAAGAAACCTCGAGAGGAACCAAGACTCAAAATGGGAACCCATCCTCCTCGGGTCAACACCAGATAGCAGTAAAAGCAAAGGAATGGAGCGTTCAGTGTGTAATCAGATGTGTAGCTTTCTAGAAGCTCGTACTGGGAAAATAAATAGATAACGAAGATTCAAATCTGCAAAGGAATCAAAAGAGCTGCTGGTGTTCTCAGAACAGTGGAGTGACCACCCCAGCTTCTAGACCTCAACATCACTGAATGTGTTACCTGGATCCTGAGCAACAAAATGCAACTAAAGTCTAAGATGGAACTTTTTGAAGGTGTGGAAAAATACTTCTTTGTGGAAAAGATTTCTTTGAAAACCTGAAAGCAACTCTGCCTAAATCAATGGAAGCTGTAAAAAAAGACAAAAAGCGGACTAAACACCGAAACATTAGGTGATTTTTGGCTAAATTACTTTTTTTTCCTGACACTGAAAAATAAAAAAAACTTGTACTTAATGGTTTTGACTGGAAACTTGACTGGAAATGAGTGAAGGGTGGTTTCTGACTTTCTGCACAGTATTGTAGATGAGTGAGATTATTTGCCAAAACATTCTTTCATTTTTTGAAAGTGTATAAAACAGTGTTAAGCTCATTTAGCTTGTCTAGCTCTGTTTGTGCTTCTTGTATATAGACCCAGTTCAGCTCATGTATTATTCAGCATTACACAATAGCACAAAAACCTCAGCAGCTATCTCTGTTGCTCAATGCTGGAACATGTGCCTCTTGATCATCATAAATCATAAGACCAAACAACACCCACTTTCAGGGTATTATACTCACAGGGCCCCATGATGTTGTTGCCCAGCTGACGCACGGCTGAGTGTTACAAGGCCTGGTTTCTGCTGGTCTCCTACCAGCACCCAGGCACACCTCGGCTCCTTCTGCAACACCTATACAGGTCACACTGCGGCCCTGTAGCCCTCCACCGCAGCTCACAGAGCAGGACGACCAGGATGATACCTGCCATCTGATTTGCATAAAAAAAGAACGTAGAAATGTTAGACAAACAGTTTTCTTTACAGACAAAAGGTTTAAGCTAGTAACATACACTATGCATGGAAATCGTACACAAAGACTGAATGCAATTCAACTTTTCTGAGTGTACACAGAAACACGGACATCACAGAATAATGAAAACTGGGTATTTGACTGGGTATCTGAATGACTATTCTGAGTAGGCTCAGGTTACTTCCATTTTCCAAGGGATTTTTAGGCACAGTAATATATCTACTTCCCCAAGAAACCTATGAGACTTCAATATTACACTTCTTATCCAGCCTGACTTCAATATTACACTTCTTATCCAGATTCATTTACAATAATCCATGTTCTAAAATGATTATGCAGACCAGAAAACTAAATACGATTCTCAACGATAGTCTCTGCTTAGGATCAATCTCTAAACACTTGTGAAAGAAGAAAATCAGGAAAACTCTTCAGAACAAACCTGCAGTGAGAACGGCACTGACAGTAAATCAGTTAGAAATATTAGGCTGAGAGATGTGAAAAGATGTTACTCAAAAACCCTTTTCTTATGGAAACACCAGAGTTTCAGATGAGCTAAGGTTCCAAGTGTACTACATAACACAAATAAGCAACAACCATCATACTATGCTCTGTGGCAAGCATAAACATTCTGAACAGGCCCACTAGACCCTGATTTTGGATCAAGATGCCATGTGAAAAAAGATCTACGTGCATCCGAAAGTCACAATTAGGGAACAGATGGCAGGAGCCTCAGTCACAAAGACCGTTCATCTGGTTAGTGTTTCAACAGGAGCAGTGACTAAAGTACCATCTGCATTTAGATCTGTGTGAAAGACATCAGCAAACAGGAATGGAAACTGTTTAAATGTGTAATGCAATGACAGTAATATTTAAAAACAAAACAAAAGAGGATCTGTTCCTCAGGTGACTAAGAATATCAATGCAGAAAGGGACATTACAGTACAGTTGCCTCTTGTTACAAAGACAAATGTACGTTTGAGAGTTCAGTGGTGAAAAACACCATAGACACTGAGCTACAGGGATATGGAAAGTGATTTGGTCAGAAATCTAACCACAAGTTCTCTACAAGCAGCCGACTGAGGTGTAGCGTATACCAAGAGAACAAGAATGCTTGGTCCCTGAGGGGGTCTGGAGGCTCTGTTATGCTGTGGGGGGTATTCTGCTTGCAGAACTGCTTACATGATTGGGAAGACGCAGTAGTTTTTTCCTGACAGTAGTACATGAGACAGATGATCTGTGCAAATATCAGGCTCCTCTGTCTCCACCTAGTGCTTGTAATGTCATCTGCAGAAATCCAACAAGCCCTAATCAAAACAGGCGATCGGAACCCGGAGGAAAGTCTGACAAGTGTCAATAACTGCATGTGTACATGTTGCAGTCCCCTTCCCTGCACCTCTGGCTACACATGCTCTTACTCGGTCAACCTAGAAATCATCAGTGAGCAGACTCAGGAAACAAACACAATCGTGGCTAAACAAACAGAAGGAGACAAATGAAGAAAAGCAAGCTAAAAAGGTGCTGGGACCTGGATGTACACTCTCTTCTTAGTCCTAATAGGGCTGTGTATTAGGAAGAACCTGACGATACAATGTATATTGTGACACAGGTGTTACGATTCTATATATTGCGATACTGTAAGCACAGCGAAATATTGGGATTTTTAAATTTGATTTTTTGGAAAACCTTCATAGTATAAAAACACACCACCATATGTATAGGTTTGTTAATGGTAAGATGCACGGTATTTGTTTACATTGGAATGGAAGAGCCTAATGACTGAAGAACACTGCTATCAAATGATTAGGGGCTTTAAATCTTGGATTGTAAGCTATTGATTAAAAATCAATACTGTGCTTTTAAGAATCAATACAATATCACAAAACATAACATCATGATACTGGATATTTCCAATATTTTCTTACACCCTTTTCATTCCAAACGTCTTACATCCAAACTTATGAAATCCCAGATTCCTTGTTGAAGATAATGAAGAGACAACCTAATGAAGAAAATAACTTCCCTGCGCTGCAAGCAAAGCCAGCAACACATTTAGGCCCTGCTCAGACATGCAGGACAGTTTTCCACAACACCTGTGACCATTTCCTCTTGAATTCGAGCCACAATTTCAAACCAGCTTGTAACATGTGATGTGTGACTCACACATGTTTGACCGGTCAGATCATATTCATGTGTTTTTCCGTCATTTGGGGTGCAGCAGTCAGAATATGAGACAAGAAAGCCTGGGGTGCACGTTCACATATTCATGGAAGCAGTCGTCACCACTTGAAGGAAAACATCCATATACAGTAGTATGCTGTAAGAATGACTTTAGGTCTCAATAATATCAAGGTGTCTCATAATTGACCTGGCGTCTCATAAGTATGGCACATCTCATAATGAGTTAAGACAGAATCTCATTATGATTGTAATTACTAAGTCATAATTATGAGATCATAAGTCATAATTAGGATATCATTATTATGACACGAAAAGTTAAAGAGAGGAATCACTGCATCACTGAAACGTTATTCTGACTGACCACCTTTATTGTACAATAGAACATTTCTGTTTTGATAAGCGGGGTCTTTTACGGGATGACAGTGTCCCCTTCCACATGGCTCAAATGGTTTGATGAATATGAAAATGATGTAAGTCATATACTATGACCTTCGCAGATCTCAACACCTATTGAAGACCGTGGACTTCTGTGTTAGAACTCTCCACCAGCAGCATCAAGACACCAATTGAAAGAACAGCACCTTTCCATCCTCCAGTACAGCTCCAGAGTCTGATCTATGCTAAGGCACCCTGAAGCTGTTCTGCTAGTTTCTGGTGGCCTAATGCTTCACTAAGACACTTTGTGTTGGCTGACTCCCCTCTGTGTGTCTGTTTTTGTAGATAAAATGGTATTTAATAAAAATATGAGCCATCATCATGTTTTCTGCATATCATATCTTTTGAAACAGTGGTGGATTTGTATTTAATATAAGAACGTGCAACGCTCACACCATCTGGAAACTTCAAACTAAGAACAGCATGCAGTACCACGTTTGTACCTGTGGCGGCAGTGTTGTCCATGGCAGGAGTGAGAGGGCTGCAAGCTGTCTGTGCAGGAGGAACTGTTATTTTCATCAGCACCACTCATGCAGCTACTTCCTGTGAAACACATTATTGCGAAAAAAGGTCATTTTGTTGTTAAGAAAAAGTGCTGCACAAATTAAACACACAAAAATACTGTAAAAAAACTCATGAAATCTGGCTCTGAGGCCAAAGAGCCCACTTACCGTCTGACTAACTAGTCGGAGGGCCCTGGAGATTACTTAAAAGAGACTCACCTCTTACATCTGTCTGAACTACAGTGACAAAAAATGTCTGTGTCTTTCAGCCATATACAAAGAAGATAATTAAAGCTGACACAGTCATCCAAAAACCTTTTACAGCCTTGAGATGTTGTACATGTAAGTAAGTGAATCACAATTCGCAAGGACATGCTGAGGTGGTTTGGATACATTTCAACATTTTAAGGCTCTTATCCACTCGGCTCTGATTAAAGAAGAAGGTCCACTCCTACTAACTTCCTTTGAAATACCGTCTGGATTTGCTAATTGTTGACGGATGCTGGGAGAAAGTCCAGCGCATCAGGAATGGGCCTTGACTGTGCTTTGTTCTGTACGCCCACAGGGTCAGCAACTAATCAAAAGTCACCATGGCTCACTGCTGACCTTCACCACATGCCACAGACATTTCTGGAAACTGATGATTTACATAGGACTCCCAGTAGGTTATTTGGTGATATGGACAGGAAATGAGGAAATTCCCCTTCAGCATCACTTCGTGCTTAGCGTTAGTAAGTATACAGCAAAAAGACCTTCAAAGTATATACACCACATAAACCACTGTTCAATAGGTTGCATTTACTCGTCATCAATGATCTTTGATGTTTCATTCAATAGTAACTTAAACAGTTTCCTACAGATTTAAATAAGTTAGACTTTAGAAAGAAAGTTAGGATGTTTTATTCAATATCTCAGAATATTGTAACGTTATGGGAACGAGTAGTTTATGATGAAGTAAATGATAAACATGATGATAAACGGAATGTACCTCAGGATGAATGTACCTCAGGATTTGATCATTCATTTTTAAACATGAAGGATTCTGGAAGTTCATTTTATTGGAACATCACTATCAATATTACTATTATTATTATTATTATTATTATTACAGTGGTTCCAAATGTTTTAATGGCAGTGTAGTGCCGTGTGAGCTTCATGTGGAGATTTATGTAAGTCTTGCATGTCCAGGGAATTCCACAGAAATTCCACAATTTTAGCTTTAGTTAAAATCTAGGCTAAAGTTTTAAGCATGTGTATAACTGACAGTATCTTCCACACCAAATGCAAACAAAACTTGTTGACAAATGCTAAAAGGATTAGAGTCTCCAAAAGCAGCTCAAACTAAGTTCAAATTTGACTATGAACTAAATTCTAGTCTGTGTGGATGCAGCAATCACTACTAACTGGACAGTAGCCCTGTGTTACTGTTTGTTCAGTCTTTGAGGAATGAAGGAGACCTTGTTTGCACTTGCACAATCTGAGAGAACGATTTAGCTCCTGAACTGAGACGGAGAAACTCCATGTTCTCCTTTTACTATTCCAATGTAAAAAGCATCCTGCACACTGCAACAGTTTGCCCATTCTGTCAGGAGCAACTGAGATCTTATTTGTTGAGTTATAGAGTTCTGAGCTGAGAGTCAAAAACTTCATCAAGTTTCAGCTCCTGAATGAGGCAAAGAATCTCTCCTTCCAACAGTGGAAAACATCCGGAACATTTTTTTGTTGGAATAAAGGGCGCTCTTACATATGGCACTTTTGTGTCCTCTTTTTGCATCACATTTGGCGTGTAATGGCCTTTGATCTTAAAATAATTTACTATACATTCACTTTACTATACTCTATTATACGTGTTTCTGGCTTTAGATTATTTAGTGTAAGTCTGTTAAGAGGTACAAAATGCAAGAGCTCTTATTTACTGAGGGTGATGTTTTAGTGCTGAAGCAGAGAATGTGATTTATTGACAGACCTCAAAAATAAAATGCCTTTTTTGCATTGGCATGAATTAGGCTTATTAAGTGTGACCTACAGTTTATCAATTGCTCACGGTCCCTGCACTTAAATATGAGCTCTCAAACTGATTTATGTAAACCAAGCTCTCCTGTCTAGACGTGCCTAGGCCAAAATACACTGAACCCTTCTCGGTGTGTTGACAGGTCTAGTGCGCGAGATCTGTTTTACCTGTTATTTGCACTTGAGATGACAGAGAAGTGGAGCCCAGATGATTTGTGGCTCTGCATGTGTATAGTCCAGAGTCTGTCTCCCTTGGAGCTTCAATGTGCAGGGAGCCGTCTGGCATTAGGTCTACTCTGCCACGACAGAGAACACAAAACTACTGAAAGAAATGCAAACATTGCTCGACAATACTTTTGCTAAGAAGCAGTAATTTAGTAGCTAAACAGCACGGAAAGTCCACTCTTACCTGCTGCTGTTTGTCAACTCCATGCCATCCCTTGTCCAGATGATCACTGGTTGTGGGTTGCCTTGTGCTTGGCATTTTAGCTCCAACCTGATGGCCTGTCTTGGGACCAAAACAGGACTACCAACATGGGCTACTATTTCGTTAGGGAACTTGTAGCCTCTTGAAGGCTTCTGTATGATAACAGGACTTCGGAGATGTCCACGCCATTGTCTGGTGAAATGGGAAGCCTGCCGTAAACCAGTTATTTGAGAAATGTAACCCTGAGTGGAGAATTCCTGTCTATCGTTAGGCTCCAAGGTGGACTCATTATTCTCCCCAGGGTTTTTGGTTAGCGCTTCGAAGAGTTGAGTAATAAGTTCATCCTTCTGAGGGCCCTGGAGGCCACTAGACAGATTGTGAGTGACCTCATCAAGTTTTGGCATTTCAGCCACCAGAACCTGCGGGCTTTGAGGATCCAATACTGTATCCTCTTCCAGAATGGACTTATTCTTCTCAGCCGAATCCATCAGTTCCTTGGAGACATGGCCCTCCAGGGGTACATCTTTTAGGTCAAGCAAATGCTGCACCACAGCATCATAGCGATTGAAAGACAGCACGTCTTTGGCTTTCTCCTCAGATACTGATGACATATGATGAGTCTTTGGTGAGCTTTTAACACCATCCGTGATCCAGAAGTCAGCTTCTGGAACAGATATCTTCTGCTTGCCGCCAATAAGCTTTAGGACAAAGTTCTCCTGTGCCTGGCCAGCAACACAAGTGTACATCCCCACGTCTGAGGCACGCACCTGCTGAATCTTGATGTAACCCATGTGGGATATGGAAACATGAGGGAGAAGAGCCAGTGGCTTCCCATCCTTAAGCCAGCGGACATGGCCCTTGCGAAAGTGACGGGTCGGGCAACGGAGCACAACCGACGTCCATGGCAGTAAGTAGGCATATCCACCCACTACAAAGTGCAGTTTTGGGCCTTTCCTCCACTGAATATAGACCTTTCTCTGAGCCAAGATGGTGGGATCTGGTTTTGCTGCTACCGGCTTGAAAGTCTCTGTAAAGAAATATGTACGGTCTATTACTGTGAGCCAAAAGATCATCTGCTGATTCACTGATTCACCCCTACCAATCAAAAACTAAATGAAGAAGCAAAATCCCAAAAGTACTATTGAAACCTGCAGCTTAGAGACCATGGTGGACGTGTTTGATCCTCTGGCAAAATCCATTTGGCACCGCTATTCTACAGCTCCATTTCCTGTATCAGGCTTTTGGATTGTCCTCAGATTGCTCCCTCATTGCTCTCTCTCTAGCTATCCCAGTTATCTACTCCCTCACTCAAAAAGCTAATGAATAACATATTTATATGCCTTGTAGAGCTGTTTCTGGCTTGTAACATGGACGACAAAATAAACAATTTAAGACATAAAGAAGTGTTAAAGACAATAGAGCGATAAATAACGTTACATGTGCCTTAACCTCGGCTTGAGAGGATTCATCACAGTCAGGTTGGAATGTCTTAATGGGTGCTGAGGTTTGCTGTCTGAAAATGTAGCTGGCGTTAAGCCGAAGTTCGCTTACTCTCACAGGGTCCGGCGGAGCAAGATCGAGCAGTAGATGGCTTTGGGATGGAGGCACAGGCCTCTGGAACTAGAGTCTGGTACTGTCCATTCTGCCCCTTCCTCCTGCACACCACGAGCAGCCTCTGGGTCCCTACTCCACAGGTTGCCGAACACTGGACAAGCAACAGATACCCCCACTCATTCACTATGCACAGATGACTGCATTCAGTAACTGGGCTGTGGATAGCTTGTGGCCAGGAGCTGTTATGCTAACCCCAATATGAACTGCGCTCTGGTTCACCGAGGGCTGTGAGCATTCCTCAAGCCTGATGAACACCTAGGACTTCACATACATCAGCCATATGAATTTGTCTCAAAGGGAACGGTAGAGAAAGATGCTACTGGCATGGGATCCTCCACTTAAACAAACTACATCACAACACTGTTACAGGTGGTGCTGAAAAAAAAAAATCCTCATGTAAAATTCAAACATTGCTCCCTCGCTTGAGTGTGATGGAAAAAAGGGAAGGGGAAAAGTGGGTCATGTGTGGACAAACCTGTGCTTTATATTAATGTTACTTAACTTCGCTTGGGCCAGTGAGGTCATCCTACAGCCAGAACAAATTATTCAACCACAGGCTCGCCAAGAGCTTTTAAGTGTGACAGAGTACACAAAACACACAATAAACCAGCGTGGGTCCTGTGGCTGCACAAGAAATGTATCAACAGCAATAACTGATTAGACAGAATTCTGAATCCTGACCAAAACCATGAGTTCAGTTGCTCTACGAGAGAATATATGTGTCTGACCTGTGTCCAATCCGTGAAGATCCACTGGGCAGGGCAGTCTGTTTGGCCACAGACCTGCAACGTGGGCAAGCTTGGAGACGGACAGAAAGTCTCAGGCAACTCCAGCACACTTCCATCCGCCATTCTTTGCTTACAGACAACCTCCCTCTTCTGTGTGCCACCTCCACATGTATGAGAACACTGGGTGGATGCAAAGCAAAGATGACTAATTGAGCTCACCCTGCCTTGGCTTTCATGGCTATTACAAAGTGAAGAGCCAACATTTTAGCATGAAATGAACTCAGGGAACTCAAAAGAGGTGTGTAGGGATTTCTTTCTTAAATGACTGCTAATATTGCTACAGGGTCAACTGGAGTTTGACCAAAGAAACATATTGCTGCTGTCATAGGGAAACTTTATAACTACCTTTTTGTGGACTAGAAATAATAAAAAAAGTTTTGGAGTTACATTGCCAGATGTTAAATTAAGAACATTTTCTCCTTCCTATAGAGTTGCAGAGTTTTCTTATGACACACAAACCAAATACCATTATAACTATAGAAACAGATGCTGTATACATCACTTCTGAACATACTATACACTGTCAGAAACAAGTATGGAGCTTGTTCACCAATATCTTCCAATGTTTTTTCTTAAATTAGTTCCTGAGAAAGGTCTTAAGAAAACTTCTATGTCATGAGGTGTTCTTAAACCACAGAACTGTGCTCCTCAGTAGGGATGCACCGATCCGATATTAATTAAGTTAGCTGGATTGGGTATTGGATAATTAGGCCGATCCCTACTCTAATTCGTTTGCGATGTGTGCTATGCCGTCAATGAGGTCTATGAGGTGAGCTAACTGTTCCCCAGCAGAGCGGGCTCGATGTGCAGAGGAAACACTTATAAACGTGGAACAAACAAAGGTCTCCAGGAGGAAAAACTGACGTGCTCAACGGAGCAAAACAAAAACGATTTCCTCAAATGAAAAGGAGCCTCACAGTGAAACCCTCCTAACGTCTGAATCGAAGGGGTGGAGAAAAAAAATGATTGATATATATATATATATATATATATATATATATATATATATATATATATATATATATACACATATATAATTTATTTATTTATTTATTTTGTTCTTGGTACTTCAGCAGCGTGAGTGCGCCCTGAAGAGGGGGAGAAGCAAACAGCCTCAAAAGGCTCAAACCTTTGATCCGGCTGGTCATGACAGACATGTGCACTCTCACGCTTAAGTAGCGTGAGCTGCAGGTGTTAGCGTTTGCTGCTTGATTGCTCATTGGTTGCCCTTGTCTCCCCCGAATGGCTGGAAGTGGATCTTCAGGAACCTGAGACCTTACAGTAGACTTGACTAACGAACAGGAACAACAACATGGGGCGAGCCAGAGAGTGAGCTGTATGAGTAAGCTTAGTAAAGTATTGTTTATGTCAATCCTGGTGCCTTCCGTCGCTCTAACATGGTGAAGTATACGGTTTATTCATTCAAAATGGTATCGGATCGATAATGGGTATCAACAGACATGCAAAGTTTATGTATCAGTGCTGGTATCAGAACTGGAAAAGCTGGATTGGTGCATCCCTACTCCTCAGTGTGTTTAGATTCTGTTCTTACCTAAATTCCAAATAAGAAAACATTGGTGAACGCCAGAATCTTTGTGAAAACAGAATAAACGGGGTTTTAAGAAGAAATTTCTTTCTAAGAATAGTTGATGAATGAGGCCCAATGTTAGTGGGTTAATTTTAGTCCCCCAAGGTATAAACAATGCACCCAAAAAGGTACAAAATGGTCCTTAAGTATATGGTGCAATAATGGTCTTTAAGGACAGTAGTTCTCAAACCAGTCCTTAAGGACCCAGTCCAGATTTTTGCTCCAAACAAACATACAATACAGAGCAGACAGAGCAAAAATGTGGACCATCTCGGGGTCCCTGAGGACTGGTTGAGAACTCTTGGGAACCACCATGCCAATGACAGCATTTGTTCCCTGAAAGGTAAAGTTTTTTGAAAGAGTGTGATGTTTATCTTGGAATAGCTAGCATTTTTCCCATATCTAACCTGACTCCATTCCTTGGGATTCCACATAGGTGGGCAATCAAAGCGATTACAGGCCTGTACAGAAGAAGGCTTGGGCTGCCGACACTTCTCATCTTTGACCTTCTCTGTGTAGTTGTTATGCGCTTTTCCTTTCAGTACACAGGTAACAGCACGCGTCTGAAGACCAACCCCACATGTTGCTGAGCAGGAGCTCCAAGCCTCCACCTCCCATCTGGAGAGACATGAACTGATTAAACTAACAGTTTGAAATGTGCAGGCATCCATATCCACTGCATACAGTAGTTGGTGTGGTACAATAGTAATTTGCGCTGCTTCTGTCCATACAGCAGATTCTATTCAATTCCCAAGCCGGGCAAGCACACTATGCTATACCAAAAATGGTTCCTGGACAAGACTGCTAAGACTATATTCGCCTACCTCTTTAGCATTAATAGATTCTCTGGATAAGATCGCCCGCCCAAGTGCACAACTATTAATATCCAAAGGCGTTTTGTTCAGTAACTTCATGAAAAAGAATGCAAGCTAAGCTATATGTGTGGAGAATGGACCTGCGGAAAGATCTGAGAATGCTAAAGCGTTCAGCAATTATATGAAATTAAAAGTACCTACAAATTTCTATGGAGCTATTTTCTTAGTGTGAAGTTTAAAGACCCTTCACAAAATATAAAGATTCTATACCACATTTTTTTCTAGAACCACATGTCCAAGCCAAGAACCATTCAGGAACTTTTATTTTTAAGAGTTTAGCTGTTCATAAACTGAATAACAGTTTAAATAAAAATTAATGTATTTTCACACAGCCTCAAGACATAGCGAAAACAGTACCACAGCTCATCAAACCACGAGAATGAGGTTTCCAGCGATGTGATCAAAAAGCCACATGGTCACAACATTGCGGATATTATAGTCCCACTGGTGCCTTTGACCCGAGGGCCACCTCTTCAACTCTGATTGTGGCAGCAGCTGAAGCTGGAGTGGGCCAGCACCTCCAACCGTCCAGGACCACCAGCGGTTAGCCAGAGCCCAGCTGGAGACTCCTGCTGCCTGGCAGCCAGTCTGGGTCTCCCCAATGATATGACAGTTCAGGCTGGCGGAGAAAGCTTTAGATTCACTTTACAAGGGAAGCAGCCCAAAAACCGGAGGGGTTTGGAGGCCCAGAGGAGGACTACGCAGTGGCCAAGGGAAACAAGCAGAACACAAAGTTTGTTGTGCTTGAAAACAAACGTAACACTTGGAAAAACAGGCCGGAGAAAGGCCGAATGCCTCTGGGTTTTTACGTCCGTGGCGAGAGGTGTGGAACACCAGCACGGCGGGGTACGTGGTGGGTCTACGTGTATATGTGGGGGAGGAGGGGTTGATTTTCCAACCACAGGCCACTGCAAACGCTACTTTACATTCTGCAAATGGTTTGGATACTTTAACACTGGGAGGTTTAATGCTTTAATAAATATATACACTTTTTTTTCGCACAACAACTGCAAAATGCATGAGACAGCAAATCACCCCTTAAAAAATAGCATCTCGTTATCTGTTATTCATGGCTCACCAAGACATTTTAATCTCGGTCTTAGTAATACACACAGAGCTCAGTAATAAACATACTCAGTATGCACACACATGCACGTATTCACTCTCTCTCCCCCTCTCTATTCTTTTCATTCTCTCAACTTGCCATTTGGAAACATAGAACGTGTTGCCAGATTGAGTGGTGGATTCAAAAAATGTGTCTGACAGATGAGCCTCTGAAACTGAGACTTCTCTCTTCCGCGCGCTACTCATACTTGCGTGGAGGATGAACGGCCCTGACATCCCAGCAGCCTCTTTAGCGCAGTGAAACTCGACACTGATAGTGTCTGTCCTAGACTACACTGTTACAGCGAGGGGGGGGTGCGGCCTTCATTTCCTGGCCTTGGAGGGGAGCTCCATTTATTTCCACAAAGTTAGCCTGAGTGTTTTTTAGCCACATACTCTCAACGATATTAGCACAGCCTTCTCATATCTGCTGACCTCCTGATATACTAAAGGGGTCATAAACGGGCAATTTATAATTGAAACACAAACAAAAAGGCAAAGATACATTAAAAAACACCCTTCAACTCTAAATACCCACTGGACAGACCCCATAACTTATATAATACATTTGCAGTAGTTACTGAATATAGCAGTTAATGGATAATAAACTTTAAGGTTAATAACTGAATAAGCCTCAAGTTGTAGAGGTAAATCTCTGGAGGTCCTGGACATTTAAGGGGCTTCAAGATTCTGAAAGCTTACAAATCATCTCCAAAATAACTACTGAACACAACTTAACTGCAATAGGTCCTTACCGGGGTGGACAGGGGTCAGTGTTGCAGCTCTTAATGAGCTGAGGAGGCCGTTGTGCACTCACACACTCACTTTCATCTGCAGCTTCTCTGGTCTGCTTGTTCAGACAGATTACCACTGCCTCCTTCATCCCTGAAGAGCAAATTGTAAGATCACATTGAGAAAGAAGCTTTATGTCATATCACATACCATGAACTCATCAAATGACAGTTTAGAAAGGATAACTAAAGTACACTTAGATCACTATGAACGTTAGAGGTGAAGCATGTAAACTGAAGCAACTTAGGTGAAAGACAGGTACTTTCTCAAGACAAGGACTCAAGCTGTCAAGTTCATACTTTAAACAAACAGGGGTCATCAGAAAGTTGTGGTGTCCACCCCTATCATAAGAAACAAGGAAATGCACAGTCCCTTCTCCTCCTTTTCACTCCTTACCAGTCTAGAAGAAACACTGTGAGTTCAGCATTAAACATAATCCCCTTATTCAACACGAGTGTCTCTAGTGGTGGAAGACAACACCAATGTTAACTCTGACTTTCCTTCTATACATATTACTTCTTTTGCTAGCTGCTGAACGTGGACACTGAGCAGTTGGCGGAAGGGCTAATATTTGCTTGACAAGAGCTTTAGTCATTGTTGCATTTACTCTTCCTTTCACTGGCTACCCGTACTTAAATGATCTCAGTGGGAGCACAACCGTTAACATGACTAATGAATGTTAGAATACACTGTTGGGACAGTGCTGCTTCTTCATCCTCCTATGTTGCACTGATGGCAGACTTGACGCTACAGTGAGGGACGAAGTGGTTTTATGAGATGACAATACTAACTTCAGTAGTGCAAAACGATACAAAGACATTTGAAACACCGTCAATACTGATATTCCTTTAAGTAAAAGTAAATAAGCAGCTACATTTTTAGTCAGGTATATGAAAGTAAAAAGTATATGAAAGAACAGAACATGAGAGTCAACACTGTGCACTGTTGCAACTAAAAGGGAGTACTGTTTCTAGTGCAAGGTGAATTGAACAACATTTCTGATGAGCAATTTAATTTTGCACTGATAAAATCTGACTGGAGGAAAAAAGAGTGTACCATCAACCTTTATCTTAGAAACATAATAAAGTAAAAGTACAAGTACAACAATACTCCAGTATAAACCTTTATACCTTAGTATATATAAGCACAATTGCATATGTATGTTTCTATGTTTCGTGATATAAAGTACAGATACAGAAATTGCAAAATATACAAGATTTGGTCCATTCAGACATGTACTATTTCAGTGTGCACTACTAGCTATGGGATGAATCCCATATGCACTTCTGAGCTGCTAATGGAGGATGCCATTTAAGCACAACAGATCACTATGAAATAAACAAGGTCTTCGGAATGAGGTACACTGGACCCGGACACTGATCCCTCAGTGAAATCCTAGTTTATATCACAAGCTCTAGAGCTGATTTTAAATCGCCATAAAGGAGCTCTTAGCAACAGCAAAGTAAAACCTGGTCTCTTGATAAGGATATTACACAGGCACGATGGTGATAATGTGTTAGATAGAGGGTTAGCTGAGGGAGAAGGGGGCTGTTATTAAGGGAGGAGGTCATAAATTTATACGGTGAGGGTGTTAAGAGAGATATGGAGACAGGGAAGGAAAGGCCTGACTTTTACAGGGCCCAAGATAACAGCAATATATCTCTATGTGTCAGAAAAAGAAGACAAAGCACCACAGGGTTCTCCTCTCAAGTGCTGAGCTGTTAAGGCAGCTGCAGATGTGGATGACTGTGTGCCACAGTCCAGTCAGGCCTGAGCACAGATAGTAGTAGTTGTACATTAGGGCTTAAACTCGATTACTCAGTTTAATAAAAGTTTAAATCTACATTTTGAATGAATCAATCAGCTATTAGTTAACTTATTAATAATAGCGATAATTATTAATCATATCATTCATAATCAATTATTATTAGATTATTGATAAAAATCAATCAAATGCTTGATATGCAAATTATTAATGAATTTATTCATCATCTAAATCACTTATTCTCCTGGGTCGTGGGGTGCACTGGGGGGTTACTGTAGCCCATCCCAGAAGCATGTGTATAATGTATATTGGTATACATTCTCATATTGAATAACTTCTGTTGTCTGGACTATAAATCCTCCAGAGGGCAGTGTAGAACCTTGTGTGTGTCTTATGTTTTGGTCAGCGTTTCTATTCTGTATAGTCCAGAGAAGGAAACGCAGAAAGACTACCTCTCACAGAGGTAGGAGGCATCGCAGGAAATTTATTATATTTGGTATCAGCTAATAACTCTTCATAAACTCGCTGTTGTCAAACTTGAAGGTACTAACTAGAGGTATGTGCTCCTGCAGGATTTACCACAAGGCCTTGCAGTGCAGAGATAATTCTCAGAGTCACGCACAGGAGCGAGTGGTTAACCAGCACGGTGATTCATTCTAAATGGATGTTCAAAACTAGTTCTAAATAGAAGCAACCAATTACATGAACAATCACATTAAATGCTTTATTGCAGACTACAGAAATGACAGAGTCTTTTTAGGCAGTCAGGTGACCACGGGCGTGGCAAGTGCTCTTAAAAAAGGCGAATATGCAAGTATAAAGAATGACTACAGTCTGACTTACGCCAATCATTTTCAGTCGTGACTAACACTGTTAGAAACCAGTTACTAAGATCTGTGGGCAAATCATTTAAGTGACAGAGGAACAACCAGTGCAGGTCATTAATTTGTTTGTTTGTTTTTTGTTTATGAAATATTTACTTATTGTATTAAGTAAACAAACAGTAATTGTGAATTAAAATATTCTCTGTATAAGATGTGTTAACTTACTCTCACATTTTGAGCAAGGACACCCAAATTGTTGCATACAACTGTACGTAAAGGTGCACACACACATAAAGACAATGATCAATGCTTTCTTAGGCAGACATGACACATACAAACAGAGGCAGTGACCAAACTTCATTAGCGGTGCACATAAAATGACTCATTGAGCTCTAATCTAAACACCCCCTGATTGCACTCAATGAGCCAAATTAACTTCAAAACAAGCACATTTCTGCAGAAGCAGGTCCAAACCCTATGCATACTAGTTTTTAGAAGCTTCCAGGCCATTTTGTGAGCCCTACTCCAATGACTCATAAAGCTCTGAACCTGTTAGTGGTGTCAACGTCAATAATGAAGCTAAAAACTGGTGTCTCCCACATTAAAGGGCCTGTTAGCATTGTACTACACAGGACTCCAGACCAGCAGGGTGAGTGTATGCATGGAATACACACAAAACAAATATTGGGCCTTTGTATTGCTGTGCAATCAAATATGAGAAAGAACAGCGTTAGAATTCCAGAGAGTCAGAACTGTTTACAACGGTGCTGATAGCAACCAGACGTCTGAAGAGTTAAATGTCACGAAAAGCTACTTTACAAGAAGCCATTGCCCTTTTTATGCTGGCTGATGCCTGAAACTGGCATTTTTACCTTTTTAAAAATAAAGTTTTGGCCTAAAATGTATTTTTAAAATCACCGTGGAGGCACATACTGGGTGATACAAGGAAAGATTATACCCAAATAAAATAGATCATTGCTGATCCATTTTCAGTTTACTACATCATTCAAACACGGCAGATGTCCTTTACATTGTTAGAGAATTTTATGATGAATAGAGCAACAGAAATGCTCCAAAATGACTTGGAATACAAGCTCTTTACATTAACATACAGTACAGAGCTCTATTGTGAACTATTTTGGAGATGCATGCTTTACTTTGGGCAGGTTTCAATGTATGTTCGCCACTATTTTACTGTCTTAATCTCATGTCACTGGTCATTTAGGATAGTAAATAAAATGCATCTTCTACATACAGTATTTTGATAAACTATGTATGGCCATATCTGCTGAACTGTGTAAAAATTACAGCTCTTTTTACATTTTTGTGTTCGTTGGTTTTATGTTTGTCAGTTTTGAGCTGTTGTATCATTACATCATGTCTGAGTTAAAAGGTCTGGAGTTGTTTTGGTTGGTATTCGTATCTGGAATTTGAAGCTCTTGCATGTCAAAACCAACTGTTTGGTCCACTGTTGAGCATGGCAATAGCAAACCATCTGGCGGACCAAGGACAATTACGGATATGGTGGAAAAGAACTTTCAGTCCTGAAGAAAAACTGCTTGACAGATCAAGAACATCATCTAGGATGTAGGCATAAGCTGGGAAGAAATGATACACTGGCGTGCCTTAAAAGGACTGACCACATAACCAAAGCCTCTAAAAACTAAAAGGCCAGCTTGCTTTTGGAACATAAATAAGCTGAGACAGAGTTATAATAAAGTGACTGTTGTCAGTGGTATGGTGAATCCAGAAATGTACAGAAGCATCTTAACTGCTGAGATCCAACTAAATGCTTCAAAACTCATTGATCTTGGCACCGCTAAAGCAAGAGTGTTTTCATCTGGGAGCCAGAAACTGAAATGTTCTTGACAGGAGAAGTCAATCACTCAACCCCATGGAGCACATATTTCACTTGCTGAAGACCAAAAGCCACGGAAACAAACAGAAGCTGAAAATGGTGACACTACAGGCCTAGCAGGGCTTTAGCACGGAAGACACCCAGCATCTGGTCACAGCTATGGAAATTTCATACAGAGCACAGAATACAGAATAATTTTATTTATTTCTGTATAATTCAATTGTTAAGTTGTAAACACAGCAATTCTGAGTGGTTTGATGTGAAATGCTGTGTTCTAGTGAAACATACTAAGTCTGAATTGTTCACAGTGGTGGTGATAGGAACCAGACGTACAAAGAGTTCAATGCCTCTAAAAGGTTTTATAGTTAGGAACAAGCTTGTCTGAGATTATGCTTTACAAAAGGGCCCAATTTTACCACTATTTTAACATGATCAACATTGCATATAAACATTTAGAAGACATGTAGATTTACTGCTCATTTTGGATAATAAAAAAATACTATTTATACTGTATTTGTACATGGTTTCCCCTGGTTCTTATCACTGCAAGGAAAGTCGCTACATTTCTCTACAGTGCTCTTCACATCAAACCACTCTAAATCACTTTGTGTACAACTGAACCTCTGAATTACTCAAAACAGTGGAATTCTCCTTTATAGAGCACCACTGTTGTAGGACCTAATATAGACTGAAGACTATGTTCATTTGTCCCAGTATTTTTGGCCATCCCAAATAGATGCATTTTGTGCTGTGCTTCATAGTCTAGAATTAAAGAAGACTCTCCACTTAGTTAATTCTACTAATTACAACTTAACAGTATTTTCTAAAGCTGCTGTAGTCACAAGTTTAGGATGTAACTGACAAAACGACTCACCTCCACCACACGTCTCAGAGCACTCAGTGAAGCCCTCATACTCCCAGTCATGCAGCTCCTCCCTTTCTAGAGCCACAGTCCTAACTCTCTCGCTCTCCTGCTCAGTCCTTACTCCAGGGCAGGGAGTACGGTAGCAGGGCTGACTCTCCGCAGGCTTCTGCCCCTCACACTCATCATCTGGAAGGTCAGCCACAGTCTGAGAGAAAGACAGCAACACCTGACATTTCACCGTCCGCCTCTGTGTTCCAGCACCGCACGTCCTGCTGCAGGGCCCCCACGCTCCTCGGATAAAGCTGAAAAACAAATGTATGTGTAGACACTCACAGGTTTATGGTCATACCTTGTCAGCACAACCTGATGCATTACAGCATCAGAAGAAAATCATGTTTAGAATGGGAAAACATTCTAAACTGTAATGCGCAGTGCAAGTCAGAGACCACATTTCAGTCAAAACAACCATTAAGTACAAGTTATTGGTTCTTTGTCAACCACATGAAAGTGTGGTAGCAGGGATATATTGAACAGAAAACTGAACAAAGCTTCCAACACCTAAATATAAGAACTTGTTTCAGGATTGTGTCCACTCATTACCACTTCCATTTTCGGTAGACTTATTCTAACGTTTTCAAAGCAATCTACAGGGATATTTTTCTATACCTCCAAAGATCAGTCCTTGATGTTGGTGGTATTTTATGTTCCTCACAATCCAAGCAATATATTAAAATATATTTAGTGATGTTGAGGCCTGGACTCTGGGGTGGTCACAGGGCACGGTTCTGAGAACAGCAGCGCTTCTTTGCTCTCCTAACTTTCTTTCGTTTTCTTGGCTCAGTAACAGCTTCCTGACAGCTACTTATACTCATATTCACACTCATAGTGTTGAGGTGTCTTCTCATTGTAGAAGGATGGACAGAAACACCTGTGGATTGTTCCAGATCTGAAGTAAGAGTAGAGCTTGAATTTCTTCTCTCTCTCAAAGATAAAAGCTTGCTGTTTATCTGATGGGGACGGTTTTGGTGGTCTACCAGGTCCTGCATAGTTGTTAGGAGTCACCTTTTTTCCCACACCTCTGTAGCGTTTCCTTCCCCTTTTCTTATGGATGGGGATTGTCTAATATCCTCTGAAATATCTCATAGAACATGAAGAACTTGTACATCATGGCCAATCTAACTAAAATGAAAAGGCACATGTTCTACATTTTTTGTATTTGATTTTTTATCTCCCTCAGATTAATATTTGTGGCCACAACTCATTTTACAAGACCATTTTCCAAACTGTCTTTATGCCTTAGAATTAAGCAGGTTTTATTTCGTTTCTGAGCCTTTAAGACTTATCTGAGATAAATGAGCTCTCTTCTAATTGGCTGTACTGTAAGCCTTATTCAGAAAAGCACTCACAGCTGAAACGCTCCTTAGAGCTCCTTAGAACGTGGATATACTGTATGTAAATGAGGTCTTGTAACATTGCAGAAACAATGAATTCAAACTGGGCTGTTTTGGCAGCATAGTTTCCACATATGGACTGTATGGACTTGAAAGATATGTGTTGAAAGTTTAACACTGTTTACACATTACTTCAGACTACTTCATTAAAAAGAATGGACGCTGGACATTCAGTTTTCCCTGATATATGCCCTTTAAGTAAATGAGTGACAGAACACTATCTAACCCTCAACTGAACCTTATCCTAAACCTCATACACATATAGGTTCTTCTTTTTTTTAAGAATGAATGTTTTCTCTGGTTTTTCTATGAAGTCAATCATTTTTTTGCCCTGAAATTGCAAAAAAAAAAAAAGAAAAAGAAAAGAAAAAAAAGCCTCACACACACTAATCTATATGAAATCATAATGCAAATCAGGACTAATAAAAGCTCCCCTTTGAAAAGCTGTGTCGCTTCTGGCTCTAGCTTCATCCTCACACATTTAAGTCATTTGCAGCTCAAGTTCATAAAATGCACAAGTATTTCTGAAATCCAGCCTTTCCTGCAGTTCATTCAACAGCTGTGAGACATTAAGGCCCCAACACTCTTGAATAAATTGCTTTGATGCCTCCTTCCTCATAGTTAACCATAAAGTGCGAAGGAGTGACCTGACAGTATGAAAAGCAAGCCTTACCTCTTGTCAGCCTGAGAAGAACTGTCACAGGCTCATTATAGGAAAGCTTAAGAGGAGTAGCTCAAAGAAGAGAGGGCTAATCTGTTCTGCAACTACCTTTCAAGTTAAGGATAACAGTTCAAAATAATGTCCTATAATCCGTGCCTCGCAAATGACTAGAAGAGCAATGCGGCAGAAAGACAAATCCAGGCCATAAAGTGACCAGTAATTCAAGTCAGATTGGAATTTTTGACGGCTTAAGTACAGTCCAAGGTGACATCATCTGCACTCCTCCTATAAGACAGTGAATGGAGTCCACTGTGTGGCAGTGAGGACGTGAATGGCAATAGCAGTATGCTAACAGCAACCACATTCAACATTTATTTTGTAAGCATGTGAAGTTTAATAGCACTGAAGTTTAATATCATCATATTTCATATCGTCATATTACAGCATTGTACAGAAGCCCTGAAGGCCAAGGTGAAAAACCCACCTTATTTATTTCTCCTGACAACAAAGTTCCGGCCCTAAACACTCCTGTCCCAATTTTCTAAATTGTTAAGAAGCTATGTAGGTATCATATGAAAAACCACAATACAGAAAACAGGAAGGTAAACAGCTAAGAACTGTGGTGTAGCGTTTTCAAATAAAGCTCTTATTTTAGGTTCTGCATTCTGCAGTGCTATCTATTCACTGGGTTATTCTGCCATTAAGTCTTACTGTAAAGGCGAGGCTAGTCTGCAGGGGGGATGCGTGTAGACAGGAAGGGCTAGAGCCAGTCTAGTGCCAGGGGCTGAGTAAGGTGTAGCAGGGCTTGAGTGAAATGAAATCTGCACTTATGTATGGTGAGCTGTGACCAACAGTTTGTTAATAAAGCACAGTGCCGTGTGCAAAATCTCTCTGTAATACTAATGTTTATATTATACCATAATATTTATTATTAAAATTACACCACTTCAGGGTCAAATGTTTTTTTCCTAACAAAACCAATGTTAATGTTTTACAAATTTCATTGCACATCAAAAATTGTCATGTTAATTTAATGCAGGGTTCCCACCCCAGTGTCAAATTCCATGACTATTCCCTGACCTTCATTTACTAAAAAGCTGAATTTCCGTGACCTATAATGAAGGGGAAACAGGCCGCATTTGTGTGGCAAAACCATACATTTTACATTGTCCTGGCATATTTGCCTTTGTTAGCAGGTACAGGAGACTGTATATCTTGACTGAAGCGATTGCCAGTTGTTGGCGAGTGGGAAGGTGATACATGGGCATGGAAAAATCGAGTAACCATAACAGCCACTCACGCAATAAAGGAAACATGTGAAAATATAATATTTTGTTGAATGGCAGCTACAAATCTAAAGATGCTACAAACAAAATCCCCAGATATTCAATGACTTGGCCCAAAAAATGATCAAATCCCCTGACTTCCCAGGTCTGGAACAGACTTTTTCAAATCCCAAGATATTGCAGATATTCCATGCCTTAGACTCTGTTCATAAGACAGTCAATTAGCTCCTTATCTTTCGATGATAGAAATATGAAAAAAAAAATCAGCTAGTTTAGTAACTAGTTTAGTAGCTAGTTTAGTAACATACACTTACACCCAACATACACCCAAAAACAAAGAACGGTAAAGCTTAAGAATGTGGTTATATTAGTATTTTCCTATGTATACATTTCACTCTAGCTCTTAGAGCTTCCTTGTCCCTGAGCTCTACCTCTGTATGTTAAAAGTTATGCTGTTATCATTGTTATTTCTCTTGCATTTACTGTATATTGCCTGCATATCAGCATATGATGTTTGTATACTGTATACTGTCTTCTGTTGTTTGCTGATTACAGCATTTCTGACAATTCCATAGTACCTGGAACTGGATGTAGTAATGTTGTGTACAGTCTCAAAAATCAATGCACCCACACTCAAACGTCTAGGCTTTTATTTTTGCTGGGCTTGTAAACTTCAAGACTTGTGATTTTATGGGTTTATAGTGTTGTAGGAGTGGCAGGCACCAAAAGCCTATTTTAACATATTATTACAGCTTTGTAGAATCAAGACCTTTCAAACACATGAAATATCAAAAACTTAATTAGAATTCTGACTCCAGAATCAAGATAAAATATCTCCATCTTTCTTGTTTTTTTTGGGTTTTTTTTGGTGTACATAATTTGTACATACCACCTGACTCACCCAGGAAAACCAAAACAAAAGATGACTGCAAACTACTTCTTAGGCTGGGTTTCTTAGTTGCTCTCCCTTTGATATCAACTAAAACTCTTTCACAGTAAAGTCTGAAAGCCCTGTCTGGTTTTGTGTCCTGTGGGCCTCGAGTCAGCTGCATCCAAATAAGAATCAGCTCTGTGATATAAAAATACTGTGAGAGGATGATGAGAGCACTTTAACTGTCATCAGCTGCTTAAGGCATATGGCAGCGCCTTGCCATCTGTAGGAAATGTGTGATCCTGTGGAATTATAACAGGGTCAAGAGCTGGACTCATTTTCTGACGCTCTTGTCTTCTGCTTTAAGTCACTGCTGTAGCCTTAGCCGTTGGCAGCCTGTGAGCGTGATCGTGCCTCTGAGGCTGTGCTGCACATTTTTCTCTGACTGAACTGTGAGACCACAGCATAAGCATGCTTCCCCTCTTTATGATCCGGCACAATGAGAAGCCAACAACTACGCACGGCTGGCCCTAAACAAGCAGCCAAGCCAGCTTTTTACGGCATCTCCACAGATGCAGCCAAAGCTTTGCCTAATGCATCAACATCCGAACAACATATTGATGACTCCCCTTTTTGTGGAAATATATCACATGCATGTCTTTCCCCGTATACCCACTTCCAACAGCTGTGATTCATATGCTGATATATGTGAGAATCGCGTTGTGTTTGATTTCTTTTAAGCGCCAGTGTCATGGCAACACCGAGACCTGTTGTTCGGTCACAGGCATGGAAGCGCATGGTCAAACCTCTAAACTCAGGCGGTATGTTTTCTCCTTGATCTTCTCAAGTAATTGCTACAGTGCTTTTGAGTGCATCTAAAGAAACGGCAGGCTTAAATCTTGGCAGCAAAGGTGCAATAAGTCTAACACAGGAATTTCCTTCTCATTTCTCTCGCATCCGTACGCCTGCGCCCATATGGCAGGCAGATATTGTTGTTGGCTTCTGGGCGACAGCATATTATACGCTTTTATTTATGCGCTTTTTGGGGAAGACATGCCTTTCGCAAAGAACAAAATCATATGCTTTGGCATTATTCAGCTCTCTCTCACTGCAGCGCTCTCCAAAACACTGAAAGAAGCAGGCTAGCGATGCTAAAATATATGGAGTATGATACAGCACAGTTACCACAACCAATATGTAACGAGAAGTGTTCCAGTCCAATACACAGGCAAAAAACAATGGCTCAAATTCACTTGATTTAAGCCATCATTTAACAACTTAACCTCCTATGTTTAAACTTCAGGCTTAGGCTTTAAAAGGTCTCCTATCAGGAAAGTTGAATTTCCTCAGCTCAGCGTGTGAACTTGGTTAAAGTCTCATAACATCCCATTAACATACCATTTCCAATCCATACAGTCTATGTGGAACTATTTTATATTTAGTGTTTTTTTGTGATTTCATATTCAGCATATTTACATATACATATACGAGTTTCTCCTACAGCAGTTTAGCCCCACCAAACTCAACAGAAGAAAATCATAATTTAGGAATTTAATCTTATTTCTTATCTTACATTAGGAAATCTCAGACTTCTCAGTTGATGTAGATAATTAATCATTATATCTGTTAGCGAAATACTTGGAGTATCTAAAAGCACTTTATAAAAACACATAAAACAATTATGTAACTCAACATGTAAGTCACAGTTGGCTACACTGCACCCACTGTAAAACAATTAAGAAGAAAAGTGAGATGAACTAAGGGTTTTTTTTAAAGTTTTTGTCAATCAAGTTACTGCATCATTCTCCATGCTGTTTAATGCTCCCTAGTATTAGCTTTTAATTCCCAATGTCATGCTCTCAAGTAGCCTGCTTTGCCTCCGCATTGTGCTTTGACTCCACAGGCTTAACATCATTTTGCCGCTAAATGATGTACTACCTGTGAGCTGAGCTGCCTAAAAAGAATAATATATTTTCATTTAGGATGAGATTACGAACTTGGGATTCTCTAACAGCTGCTGTTCGGAATTCAAACATCTAAACCGATAAGACTTTAGAGTTAGGATGTTTCTGTAATAGAGAGATCTTATTTCACATACAAACATAAAAATGTTATCAAAATAACATAAAAACTGGGAGTTGGTTAACGAGAGCTACCAAGTGTAAAATAAGATGTGTCAAAACGAAACTAAAACAACCTGGAAAGTCAGAAAAATTGAGACTCCCTCCTGTCTAATACTGCTCAGTTTCAGTTTTAATTTTTCCAAAGCTTTGGGTGCTGATCAAGCAATGCTAACACTATTCCTCCTAATAAACAGCCACATGGGGAAAATGTGTCTGTGTTAACATTCTTGTTCCATTAAGTCAGCTAACGGTACCAACATAAAGTTCAAACAGAAGCTAGGACACCGTTGGAAGACAGTGTTTAGGAACTTTTACCTAATCAGAATGTAGATGGTTCTAGATGTTCCTATAATACTATTTGATATCTGGAGATAATGAAGATGAAGACGATGAAGTTACAAACTGCTATTCTCTAATAGCTTCCGTCCTAAACTGTATTCTAACTGAAGCTGTCACTTTGGTTAAAAGGATAAGATTTCAAAATTAAGGTGTTTCCATGACATGACCCCATGGAGTATACGGGTAAACTGCCTGGACATGCATGAAAGGAGCTGATAACCCCTATGAATTTAATAGCCCTAACTGATGTGCAACTGTCATGCCGGGAAAAGTGACATGTGGCATCAAAAAGCCCTATGAACGTAGTGCTTGTGTTTTCTTAGTGTTTAAAGAATGCCCTTCGGTCACAGTGGTGACCACATCACTGATCCGTCTCTTTGAAACAAACTGAACTACTTTAATCTTCTAAGAGCTAAATAAATCATTCTTTACCTCAAAATGTCATGAAGTCATACAATAACAATGGTCACCATCCAATTGTAGCATGTCTGCCAAACTCCACAATTCCTGTGGTTTTCACCTTAAACATTGTACCATTACCAGCAGCAGATACCTCAGCCTCAGGTCTCAGTGCTATTCTCTGCGCACTCACCCCTCCATCCCCACAACTCAATGTTAAATCTTAAAAACGGATATTTAGTACCGTAAATCTCCACGTTTGCGTAGTGCGTCCACAGACGCTGTCGTTAGGCTCCATTCCTCTGCATAAATCATCACCTGACCCAAAAAGCCTGTGATGGTTTCAACAGAACATCTGCTCGCAGAGAGCTACGGGCTACCCCTACTCACTCTTTTCTCTCAATTCACACTGTTTCAACCAATCACATCATTTAAGGATCAGCCAGCTCGGGGAGACCCTTTGTGAGATCAGATTTTCCATGTGAAGGCTGGAGAGCATTCATGAGATTTTTCTTCCTTCAAATCTGTGCTAAGGAAATAACGTAGTCCTCTTTAACTGATGTCAGATTCTTTTAAGGGATTCTTTGAGTCATACGGAAGAAACTATGAGCTAAAAGCTCTCTTACTCTCCTTTGGTTCGGTGAGAATCCACAGAGACAACTACCACAGGACCCAAAGACCTCAGGGCCCACAGTTTTACTGTTATTTCAGAGCTAGAAGCACTTACGTCGGCTCCTCAGACACAGCAATATCCTCCTCCAGTTCTATGGCTTGTTTGAACCATGGCGGCTTCGCTTCAACAGGGAGCTTCTCTAAAAAGAGGGCATAAGCGAATAACATAATGTTTATGACATATTCTAAAGACTGTGTATTACGATGTGTTATAATCAGGGCTGCCACTGTTGATTATACGATTATATTAGTAATACACAAAGCTTATATTTCATTGTACAGAAGTCCAAATGTAAGAATACTGAACATATACAGTGTGTAAAAGTTTTAGGCATCTGGGAAAAATAGCTATTTAATTGGACAGTAGGTGTTTATTTTCCTTATTTGCTAAAATTGGACTAATATTATTCATTATTCATTAGATCTATATGTAGTCACTGTATGTGTGTTGTTGTATAGGCTTAGCTATTTCTTAAGGAACTTTCTTTTAAAATCTTGCATAGGAAATTCTGTGGTTATGAGTCCTAGTTTTGGTTTGTCAGTTCTTTATTAACCTAAATTAGGTGTGCAGCTGATGGAATTTATCAGTGCGATGGTAGGATGGATTGAGCAGATTTCCAGAACCAAACCTGTGTTCATTTTTTTCAAAAAAGACATTTTTGTCAGAAGAAAAGGTACTGGCAACCAATTTGTTTTCTTTTTTATATCTAATAATTGTGTCACTTCAATTACAAAAATCACAAATTCAGTCAAATATCGTCATATACCAACTGCTGGGTAAGCACAAGCAAGTCAGGTTTAGTGCCTACCTACGGGCTTGTAACAGGGAACAGTAACCAGGCACTCTTCCTTTATGTGTGGCTTTGTGGTGGGATTGCAGCCTCCAGCGTGCAGACCTCTGTGATCGATGCACAGGACCACTCTGTAGCGCAGGCCTTGTCCACAAGTCACTGTACACTAGACAAGAGATGAGTACATAATATATACAGCAGACATAGTGATAAAAATTAATTCAATATATATACACAAAACCAGTTATTAGCTAACAAATCAAACAGAACAAGCTTCATTAACAAACAACTACCACTAAAAAAGCAAACAGCTGGCTTCTCACTCTGGGACGCCAAAATAATGATTTTTATTAAATGACTGTTTACCCGACATTACATCTGCAGATACACAGCCTGCGTGCTTAGCCGTAGCTGTTTTGGCTGGATTTAGTCCATATCCATTGTTTGCAGTAAGAGGAAATCTATTGTTTGAGACTTTGTGAAAATGATCGTTAAGTATTTAAAATGGAATTCCTCAATTTTTGCACAATTCCAATTTTTTGCGCAATTCAATCATTAAGATGTAAACAAAAACATTGATGATTTATAGAGTTGATTTAATGTGAAGCTCACAATTAGAGAGTAAATGATTATGTGAGAAATGGAGGACATCTAAAACATTTACAGCCTCTTAAAGTTACCACACAGAAAGCTATTACATGAAATGCTTGTAAATATGTTGCCTAATGCTTTAGACACTGTTTTCTGATAGTTCTGAGCTAAGGTTTGGAACAGAAAAGTAATTTAATTGTTTTAAAATCAACAATATATATATAATATGTAGTTTTTGGCCAAAAAAAAGGGAAACATGAATCTTGTGGTGAATTGTGATCCAATTAACCTACTAAATGTTAAAAATATCATTCATCTGTATTATTAGGCCTATGACGCTAAAATATTCACTGACATGTATTGAGGCAGTTTTTGGGAATGACTTGACTACATTATGTGAAAAAGCATATTTTCAAAATTGTGGCAGTCTTCAACTGTGGCTGCGACTCTACAGGCATGTCAAAGTAGTCACCTAAGCGTCATACCTCAGGTAAGGTTTTGCACTGTATACGGTACAAAGTAAAGAGTGACGTAAGCACAAGGCACACGAATACCGTTCTGCAAAATTTAGTCTGAATGGCCCGATTCTTTACTGACAACGTCTCTCTGGAAGCATTCGAGTCCAACGTCAAAAGAAAAGGAAGAAGACAAAAACTCTGGCTGCCTATAAAGAGCTTTCTCAGTTTGTTCTGCCAATACAAGCATTTACCAGAGGTTTAGAGAGAGGAATGCTGAAGGTAAACAAAGTCCCAGGTTTTCACATTTTTCCTAAGGCCACAAATGTGGATTCACTGGTTTTTGATTACTCTTTTCTAACAGAATATGAATTTCTATTTAAAATGAAAATGCTACTTTGGGGCTAATCATACGGGAGGAACCAAACAGTGCATTCTAGGTAGCTTAGTTTCTTCTTCTTCAGAAGTAATATACTGAATCTAGTCTTTAGACCTGCCTTTGGCAGCTTTTAATTTGCTTCTTTGTGAAAGCTTTATGTGTTTTGGAAGTTGCAGTGTTGTGAGAGATGACAACGCTATCCTGCTACCGGTAATAACACATGAGCGTGAAGTTTAGTGCCTATTTGTTTTGGTGGAAGCTTTGAGCCCACCATGCCAGCAATGCCACTTGCGGTGAGGTGAGCTGTTGGAGACATCATGCAGTGCGATTCATTCCAGACCCTGAGAAGATTAATCGCCATGTATTTTTTTTCACCTCCTTTCACTAATTAACACATCGTTAGCAAAGGAGAGCTGTGCGGGATCAGAGATAACAGAGATTAATGAGCTACTCGCTGATGCGTGATTGCGGGTTAAGTGCTAACAGCGGAGAACAAAATAACAGGGCACAGAGACATGTCTGGTACAAAGATCTGAGCAGAAATTCTGAGATGTTTCTGAGGCCCAGAGCAATTATGAGTATTTAACAGGGAATGGTACAATGCCCCAGGGTGGGCAATTAAGTTCTGGGTATACATGGGCTCTAAATTAGGACGACTACTTCTGCCGAAGACAACATGCCAAATCTTGGGCTCATGCCAGTATCATAAACCAATTCCTTGGAGATGCAAACTTCTCAGACTACTGCAAAAAAGACTGCAGACTCAGAACCTCAGGGTTGGACGACTTACCAGGTATGTTATACACGTTGGCGTATGCATTTGACATGTTGCAAAATGGTTCAGGTGTAATTGTGCTAATTGCTTTTAATGGGAGTTCACCACAAGTTTAACCAGGAAACCTACTATTAAATGGGAGTTTGCCGTTTAGTTTTTCTCATATGATTGGCCAACAAAAACACAGTTTCTAAGAGTAGCTCTTCTGAAACTGAGAATAAGCTGTATATCTGATAACCATATAAGGACATAGAAAGGTCTTATGGATACGAATAAGAAGAAGTCTTGCCTAGAACAACAAACAAAAAAGGCAGCGAACAAAAATGAATCACAATTACCGGTGACCACTCCTGCGCAAGCCAAGTTGGGCAGTCAAACGTGTTACATGGCTGTAGGATGGATGTCTTGGATGCATACAGACATTTCCATTCATCTGTGGGGGTGATGTTTCCTTGTATGTCTTCTTCCACACATGAAACCGAGCGGCTCTGGATTCCTCCACCACAAGATGTGGAACAGGCCGTCCATGGGCTACTCTCCCACCTGTCGTTATTGATTGAGAGTAAGTGAAAGTGCTTCTTCATTTCAGGTTGAAAACCATGTTTCTGACATTAGTAATACACACTACATATTCATCAAAATAGGCCTATACATGCTCTGTCCACAAACGTGCTCTTTCATGGCTCCTGTTGCGAAGTTGGACAAGCTTTAAAGAACACTGGCAAAATTCCCATTCCACCTAATGAGAAACTGAAGCGCACAATTCAACTGAAGTGTTTTTGTCACAACATGTAAATTTGGAGTGTTATTAAATTCAAACTTTATTATTTTCACATGTAGTTTTTTGTCAAGTAACTTGACCGATCTCCTCTGACTATAACCCCCGGCCCCTGATCTAAAAATGTTACCCTCTATTTGTTCCTGCCAAAGCCTCTACCTCGGTTAATTGACTTGGCTTCCTCAAGACAACGTGTTAACACCTTTTCAGTTGTCTTCTACTATTTTACAGCAGATAGTCCTGTAAGTTATGACATCAACCCTGTCAAGCTAAGCAATTCTGAGATCTCTGATCAGTTTGGAGAATACAGCAATGGCTCTTTAAACTTGTTGAAATCTGTCTCCAGAAGAGACATGGCAGAAACATGTACAGAAATGGCGCTTCCTGCATGCAACTGTGTTTTCTGCACTTCTTTTAGTGTTGGATGCACTGCAACTTTTTACAGAATGAGCATGTGAGCTCATTCAGAGCTCAGTTCACATCAATAAGAGAAAAAAAAGGTAGCAACGTCAAAGCTGACTAATCTCTGCATAGTCTATAACTCAGGTGTTTTTTAACTCTGACGATGAAATAAAGTTACTCAAAAATCTTCAAATGCCATCTTATCATTGGGAGATCGCAAGTACAATTCCTGGCAATACCACAGTCACCCGTGGTCGGGAGTCCAAGAGAGCATAGCTGGTTTTGCTCTCCCCAGACAATGCTAGCCAATGCGGGTGTCTGTTTAGAATCAGCAGTTAGCATTCTCCTCCAAGCATGTTGAGCTGTCCATGTTTTGTTTGGAGCAGTTTAGAAAAGATTGTGGCTGGTTTCAATAAACCCAAAGGAAGCTTGTGCTTACTTTTACCCTCCTTGCTAGATAGCACTGTGTGTTATGGATTAGACCAAACCACCTGGAATTTGCTATGATTAAATTGCAGGAAAAATTGGTTAAAAGAAAAGAAAACAATAAGTTATGCCCTACAATTAGTCATGAGGTTGAAAACGTTCAGCCAGCGTTCTGTAATGCTCATTCAACTTTGCAGTAGTAGCTACTAAAGAACATTTTTTATGAGCTGTGGTTCTTGTTCAGGTATCAAAAGCATTCAAGATATTAAGCATTCACAAGAAAAAGCCTAGGCTCCGCAACCAATTCTTTTCTCTCTGCCACATACGCTGAAAGGCACAGGCCCATTTACGTGCTTAAAGCATCTGTACTGACTACCTCAAGAGGACTGAAAGCCTTCACTGTCTCAGCCTGGCTCCGGGCCCATCCCGGAATAGAATCTGAAACCGCTGGCTCTCTGCTATTGTGGAAGGGAGCTTGAAATGTTACTCGGCAAAGGCAGTCTCAGGTGGACTGGAAAGCTGGACGGGATTTGGCGGTTAGCAGCAGGCCAAGGAAAAAGTGCAGCACTAGGTCTAGGAGTGAGGTTGAAGTACATACCGTGGCAGCGGGTGGTAGAGGTCATAGGGCATTATTTGCTTGTAGCCATCACTGTGAATTGGACATTGGAAATACATAAACATCATGATACAAGTTCTCAAAGCTATGACACTTATTGAGTATGATCTACTATAGAGCACCAAATGCTGGAGAACAGCTTCTCTTGTTGTATAACTGTTTCAGGCCCTTAAATGTGGCCTGTATGCAAGCGTACACTTCAGTTCCTCACTTCCTCACTCTGAAAAACTGGACAATAGATTTAGCTCTGGGCAAACTTCAGACATCAGGATGGTTACTGTTAGTGCTTTAGCTATACCACAGACCACTTAGTTTTGTATAGAGGAAGGTATATCACTGTTTCAGGAACCACATATGGAAGATCTGTTCAGATTACATAACAACTTGACATAGTTTGAGGCAAGGATTTGATGATTTAGGTGAGTAGCGTGCACAGTACTAAACCGATTGCTTTCAGTTGCAGATCTGGGAGAACAGGGAAGCTTTTTAAATTCATTTTTTGCCAAACCATAATTTTAACGGGTTAGCCACTCACCTGGCAGGGCAAGGGTCCATGTTGCACTCCTGCAGTTTGGGTTTGGGCTTGACATTCTCAGGGTAATAATGGCAGTACTGGTCCACCACCACACGATTACTGCGCAGGTCAAAGCACTCAGCTGAGGTCAGCTGATAGCCTGGGTACGATAAAAAGAGGGGTCGGAAATTCATGTTATGTGCCATAGTATGGCACCAATATTTAAACTTTTTTGCTCATGTGTGGTGACTAGAAAAACAAGAAGTCAGTTGTATGCAAATGTTTGAGTTCTCCCAGAAAAAGTACAGTTTACATGCATATCCCTGCACATTTCAATGCACAATTTCAATGAATTTGCTGAGTTTAACCTATGGGATAACATAAAACATAAAATATATTGCATTCATTTTGTGGTGTTGTTTTACCTCCACCACAGGTTACAGAACAAGGGAAGAAGTCAGTCTCTCTCCAGCGATGAACAATGGGCTGGTAGAAGATAAACTGTACCACGCTGTCCACTCCACTGGCATAATGGACCTGATATATTACAGCAAATTGTACATTAAAGGAATCATTCCAACATGTGTTATAGTTGTGTCCATCTTTATCAGTGAATCTCATACTTGTAGACTTCTGGAGGCAAATAAGCTACAAGTAAGAATAAACATTTGGCTCAAACACATTTCAAATAGTTTTTTAAATAGTTAATCCCCCTTTATGGGCTCAGAAAGGCACTACTACTGGATGACTTCAGTCAGTTGCCAAGAACAGTCAGCGTGTGCCTGCTTTCCATGATGTGCAGCTAACCATACTGAACCCATTTAGCTGTGAAGACCTGAATGCCAGTTCTATAATTGTGTAAACAGAGGATAATGATCAAAGTCCTTTGCTCACCACTCTACCATCAATTAAACTGCTATGACAGGACCTGTGAGAAAGAGCACAACCCTGCTCAGAATCCTGAAGTACTGTTTGTCTCATGCAACTATGTCTGACTTTGGAAAAACGTGTCCAGGACTAATAAAAAGGAAGCTTAGGCCGGGTTATGGGTAAATCACTGTTCAGTCATTATAGAGGGTATTGTAGGACAATATATAGTTACTGTACCCAATTATATCCAAAACTTCAACTTTACACATGCAACGTTGTTATGTGTTTTATGATTGTGCTCAAAACTTGGTCACACTTTATTTTCATGGTGCTCTATTGCTTGTTTTCCAAAGCTCAAATTGTTATCTGTGATTTATCGACAGGGCTAGATTGGGGTTAAAATTAGGGCCAGGGGCCTGTCTCACTATGCAAGATCACTTCAGAATATCCAGATTAAGAACTATACAGAAATTCAAGGTTAGTTTGCACTAAGCTTAAAGCTAAGTGAGACTAGCTAAGTGAGAAAAGTATGGTTAGGGTTAAAGCAGCATAATAATAATGCAAAATCTGGTATTTTGTGTTCTTGTGGTCGTCCTAAAGTTGCAGGTAAGTGTAACTCACTTTTAGGCTACTGTCATAAATATAAATTATGCTTTGAGCCCCCTGTAGTTGATTCTACATGTACATTAGCGATATCGCGAGTGTATTCTGTAGCGTCCAACAGGGAGTCAGAATTCAGCACAGCACTGGCAAACACTCCATTACAAGGGAAAGAACCTTCTTGACTTAAAAGGTAGAGCAATATTATAGGACTTTATTACTGGAGGCTGCAAAGACTATTTCCCTTATTTGACCAAACCTTTTGGCATGAAATACATTTTTTTGGCATCTGGAAAAATTACAAAACTCCATTTGACAGGGATAAGGTTATAGCCTACATCACAATCTGTCAAACAACACTGGTAGATATGAACAGTCGGCTGTCAGATTTTTGTTGTTTTTCCGTTAGCCGTGTGACTGTCTCATATCCTTCTATCTCTTTTAGCTCTCAGGTATGCGAAACATAATTTACACTTGTCTGGTGTCTTGCTCTGTCACTCCCTCGTTTTCTCTTTCTCACTTCCTCCAACAACATCTTTCTGAGTCTCTTCTCAGTTTCTGCTATGATGTCAATACTAGGAACACTGAGCTAGCTTCCATAGTTGTTGGGGTGTGATGTGGTGCCATAGAGCACAACACAGTTCTCCCAAGACATTTCATGCACGCTCCTCCAAGGTTATGAAGTGCTACATCAAGCGCTGGAGTGCCACAGTAAGAAACATTGTTCTCCCTATTATTAGTCAGTGTACCATCAAAAACATTTTGAAGCTTTTATTTTAAGGTAAATTCACTACACAATGTTTTAGGTCTTGGGTTAAGCTTAAGGTTAGAGTGTTAGACTTTTCTTCTGTTTGACTTTTTTAGATCCACTTGTGAAGTTTGTATATTTTTTTATGTACCAAAAACATAATTTATCTGTATAAGATGATTTTACAAACCTCTCCTTATCCCTTCAGCAATTTTGTTATTGTTAAGACTGATATATGGAAATTAGTTCTTACAGCACGAGAGTTGTGATTGGTTGCCCAGCATTGTGCCTTATTCTAAAAGCACTCAACTGCATAGGACTTCAGTATGAATGGGCAGAAGTAAACTGCTGTAGGCTAAATAGTCTGGTATACATAAATGCATTGTTGCAAAATGGGCAGAAAGTTTTTATTTGTCAATTATAAGGACATGACAGGGAATGGTTCCTTTCGACACTTAAAGTTACTACATACTTTACATACTACATCAAACTATTTAGTTCCAAATAAGCACTTAAATGTTGTTTTTCCATGATATGCGCCCTTTCAAATAAAGCCATAAACTGGTACAAAAAAGGAGTTCCCAAGCCACTTTATGATGAGATGTTACAAAACTAGCATTATCCTGAGACCAGCTGTCGTCAGTCAAAAGAGCAGGCATATCCAGCTATCACTGGAGTCGGTGTGGGGGGATTATGGACGTGATGCTGCTTTGACAGACTAATGCCTCATGAAGATTGCGATGGGGCACACAGCCAGAAAGACCACAGCTCTACACACAATCTCTGTGCACAGTCTGGCCTTACGTCACGGCTCTAATGGCAGTGGTTACAATGCCCGTACTCTTATAAAGCTGCCTGGCATCACTTTAACTTTATAGCTAACAGACATCCAATGAAGACACGGAACACTTAAACCCCATCATCCTCGAAAAACAAAACACGGCCGAACTCCGGCCGACCCTTTCACACTCTCGCAGCATCTCGCAAGGTTCGTCCACACCTCTAGCACACTTCTGAGAGCTTAATAACAGTGCTGCACTGTCCACTGCAAATGAAGGGTTACGCGTTTCCTCAAGGAGAAACATGACACTTCCAAAGGCTTCGCAGATCCAGAGATTTTGTTCTCTCTCTTCACAGCTGAGTTTTGATCGAGGCTTTGGGACGAGGCCTTGCCCAAATAAACCTCAGAGACTCGTCGCATTCCTTGGCGGTGACAAAAGTGTTTCATAGTATGGTAAGATATCGCTCCCCACGCGTCCTCGCTGAGCCAGGCCTGGAGCTGGGTGAAAACACCCACCACCTCCAGACCTTCATCTACTAATAAAGCCGTCTATTGAAAACACACGCACTTGTGAAACCTCCCGCTTGAAAACATAAGCTTCCTCTCGGACTCCCTGTTGGTCCCAGATGGATTGTGCGACAACCCGTTTGAGGGGTTTTGGATCCTAATCATTCATCGGGCGGGAAGAATGAAACTCAATCCATCTGAGGGATTTAGAAAGTCGTTTCAATATGAGGCCGTGTCGTTTGGAGCCAGATATCATACTGCACGCTGCAGTGCAGATGCGCTTGCATCGTAAGTCTCTGAAGCACGTTTACGTATTGAAAATGACTGCTTATATGATTATACTAATTGAAAAAGGGACTTAAGGTGTTTTCAAATATGCTGTAAACTGACAAGTTTATATTAAATGGAGTCTTCGAGGTTGGGCATCTGAACACTGGGCAACAGGTCAGAGGAACTGAACAATTCACACGTTTATTTACAATGGAACAAATGTCCGCCTTGTTTTAATGAGTTTTTCCACTTTACTAAGCCTCTCCAAAACCTGTGATATGAACTGGCCATCTTCCTGGTAGCAGATTAGAAAATTAGGCATTTACTACTTCTCAGATTTCTGTCTCCGACCGTTCCTATTTATTGTGTTATTTGGATGTGTTTTAGAAGGACTAGGGTTGTTTTTACTGGCATTTTCCATCTGTGGGCTGCTTCTCTTTGAATGGCTATTTCCATTAAATGTATGATGGCCAGCACATTAATCTAGGGAGCTGCTTGACGGATTTGGTAAAAGTAGAGGAGAAATAATTGCTGGGTGGCTTTTAGCCAGGAATCTAATTAACTTTTGGAAGGAGTTTGAGGTGAGATGCTGTACATGCTAGTTGACCTGCATAGAGGCAAATCCACCAGGGGACTCCAGAGTGCAGAGTGAAGTGCATAATTATCCAAGGTACTGTATCCCTACCGCCTCCCTGACACCTAGCATATGCCCCAACCTGGCATAGTACAGAACTGTGTGAGAGAAGAAGTGAAAAGGGTGGACACCAGAGATTTACAGTACCACTCAGCCTAAAATCATTCGCTTTTCTTAGGCAATGTTGATCCTGGTAGAACATTTTGAATACGCCTTGCTGAATGAGTGGAAGCAGCTTCACATCGGCACTAGAATACAACTGTTCCCACTCAATTTGTATGTTTATACAACAGAGGAGCCAATAACTGTTTATATAAAGTGACAGTGAAATATTTAAATATCTCACACCGGAGTAAAAGTAAATTGTAAGTAATTCTAACATTAAGAAAACTGGTCATGAGGTATTACAATACCTGACTCGACTTTAATATGAGGCAGGAAGTTCATAGCCAGAAGTGTGTATGCTTTCTTTAATCCAAAACTAGCTCAGAGGAGACAATATTAAATATATACATTCCAGCATGTAGAAAACCACATTCACTTCAACCATGATGAACCTGAACAACTGGTCAATCAACAACTGACAATTTTCTGGAATAAGGAAGATCAGAGTATACCTAAACTAAGAATAAGATGAAGCTGAACCAGACTGGCAGCAGACCCTCAGTAAAATGATTCCCTTATGCCTAGAACAATAGCTTTTCTGATACACAGAAGGATGAATTTAAATTTGTCCTCATTGAGCACTTAATAGATTTGGTCTTGTCTTACTTTGACAGTAAAGTCTGCTTCTAGTGGTCCAGTGATTCTCAGAACCTCCTTGTCTGAGAGCTTCTGGAAGTCAACGGTTGTATTCTCCAGAATGTACTGCTTGGTCCCATCCAAAGAGAGTTCTCCCTTGGCCCCTTGTAAGGTCTTGCTTTCTAGGTCTATAAGGAACAAAATTAACAAGCTTGGTCATGTCTTGCAGTGTGTCAAGGGTTTGATTGGTGCATAAAGTGAAATATCATCAATTACATCAATCAATGTTGGGAACCCACGAGGCATTCTAGGTCTTCAGAGAAGGCCTAACGATTTCCCAGAATTCAAAAATACAATCATCCAGCTTGTTATCTGCAATTATTGTAGTAATACTCATTATTAATAAACTTTGGTTGGAAACAAAAGGCTTAATATCTTAAAAATGCCCAATGGAAAACTATCCAATTCCAATTTATTTTCTCTGTGGTATCTTTGTAGATTTCACCCGAGTAAGTTTGTCCACTGATTAGAGCTTTGGGAGGCCTCAACCGAAGGCCTTACACGAAAGATTAACTACTACCATAATTAGGAACTGACAGTGAAATCAATCATATCTATAATGAAAACAAATTTTGTGAGAAAAATTGTCACTCTAAGCCAGGGGTGTCCAATCTTATCCAGAAAGGGCAAGGGTGGCCGCAGGTTTTCATTCCATTCATGCAGGAGCAAACCTTATCCCCTGTTGAAGGCGGAGACCAACTGATTAAACGATTGGAATAAGAAGTATTGAAAAAAAATGAAATGAAACATCGAAAACCCACAGATACACTAGCCCTTCATGGGCAATACTGGTCACTTGGTTGTGGGACTTCAGAAACTCCTAGATACGTCACTGACTATGAGTACCAGCAGCAGTCTAACCAAGTTTCAGTCAGATGTTAGAAAAGGAAAACAGCAGCAGCTTTGTGCCAGGGCTCTTAATTGAAAAAGCCACTGCAAAACTGCTACATACAAGGTAAATGATTAGTTATTGTCTGTTACTGCCAGGCTACAAATCGTCCATGTTTAATCTAAAATGGCCAAAAAAGTTCATATGAACCAGTGTTGGTTTAGCATTAAATATAAACAAGCTGTTCCCCATAGATACAAAACCTAGGTCACCTTTATGATCCAGGTTAAACATTGGTAACAAGAGATTAGAAGAGTCTTAACTGAACCATCTCTAGCTTTCTAACAGTAATGAGTAATAGGAATCACAGACACACTAAAAACTCTCCTTTACTTTTGTTATTTGGTGGAGAGAGCTAAAGGAAACAAGACATAGATCGAACAAATTTGTAGTGAATTCACTTTGTAGTGAATTGTGCTTGGCTCTTGGAGTTGTGTTGCCTTGCTCTTTCCATAATGTATTCTGGAGACAACATTCCATTAATGGGGTCCCGTCTTAATTCAGTCTGGACATTTACAGAAAAACAAAGGGAGAACGTGAACACATTCAGGAAAAGTCACTCAATGCCAACAGCCAGCTGGTTACTATTTGGTTGCCCTTGGCATGAAAATTGCCAAAACATTTCCATGAGAAAAGAAAGTACAAGACATATTTAGGGAAAAAAGGCTTTAGCTGGCTGAGATGAGAATAAAAAGGACATTTGACTTAAATTTTACCCCATATTATGTGAAAAGTTGCCAACATCTTGACATCACTGATACTATCCCTGAAAGTCTCTGGATCTAAGCACAGCTACAACATATCAGCGGGGGAAGTATGTCTCGACTAATTTGTTCTCCACTTTCAGGGGTCTGGTACTTAGACTGTTAGTGCACTACAGAACAAACTTATCATCAATGGTCATTATCGTAAAAAAAACCTTCTGCTGGAAAAAGCCCTGCCAAGCACCCCCCTGGAGGTATCAATGAGAGGAGAGCTAACACATGAGATGTTCTTCTGCTGAACTGCTTATATGGTAACATAGTTCTTGAATTGTTGCCCACACAGTCTTTTACAGAGAGGTGAACCCATCCCCATCTTTACTTCTGAAAGACTCAGCCTCTCTGGAACACTCTTTTAATACCCAATCATGTTACTGACCTGTTGCCAATTAACCTAATTAGTTAGTTAATTTTACTGTCCCTGCCCCAACCTTTCTGAAACATGTTGCTGGCATCACATGTTTTTCACAAAACAGTAAAATCTCTCAGCTGTAGCTAATAAATAGTTAGGTGTATGTAAAACAGTGGCCAGAGAGTTAGTAGTGGGTCTTATTATTATAAGTTTTGTCATAGCTGTTATTTTGTTAATGCAACAAATTTGTGCAGATAATGTGACGTACATACAGTGCTAATCAAGGTTAATGTCGTCTTGGACGTTTCAGTCACATTTCAAACAATCATTAAGACGCTGAGGACATCTTGCTGTCTGGTCCATTGCATCTGAAACAGTGTGCTTTGCTTTTGAGGCAGTTCATATAAAGGAATGGCCAGTCTTTTGTTGTTAACCTTTACCTAACATTTAGACTACTTTTCTCATATTGCTTGAGAGCTGTGTAAATGGGTCAGCTGTATCAGACAAGGCTGCAGTCAGGGCCTCATGTGCAAAACCGTAACAAATGTGCATAACTGTGATATTTTCCAAATTCCAGTAGTGTCTGATGGTTAGAAGTGTGTGTATATGGGGCATGTGTATGAGACAGATGAGTAAAAGTTGGCTTCTTATTAGAATTTCCTTTTCCATCTTAAATGGTACAGCAGCTACGTTCAGTACCGGAAATAGGATGTACCTGCTGCTCTATTGAAGGTGGAACAGAAAGCACTCAATAAAAGAACAAGTAAGAGCTGAACATCTGAAGCCAGCTTCAACCTTATAGAAATTCAAATGGGAATCACTATTGCGCACAATACAATCTGACAGGTTTACTTATAACTAACCTATAAAATAGATTCACTTAAGCATCTAAAATGATTTGGTTTGAAAATAATGTGATATATACCAAAACCATCAGATATTTTAATTATACAGTGTTATACATTTAAAGTAGAGTGAGTCTACTTCCCATGCTCACTCTTAAACTATAAGGGTATTTCTTTCTTACAGTGATAGTAAACATGGTAGCACACGGAAAGCTCAAGTTCCACTGCTGAAACATTTCACTATACCACACACACACAAACACACACACTTCTCTAGAGTCGATTTCACCAAGGGATCAAAGCTAAGGTTATTGAACACACTGCAGGTAAGATCTTTGGTAGGACACTGTTAAACCTGGTTTAGAAACTGGTTTCTCCATTCTAAACCTAATGACCTGGGACCCTCTCTTACTTGCACTATACACATATATGATAAATACAATAAACGTATAGTAAAATAAACAACATAACTACTTGTTATCTTCTCAGTTCTGAATGGAAGCCCCTGGACCTACCAAGACTTACACAAGTGATCCGGGCCTTTCAGAACCAGCCGCACATGCCTGCTTCCATAGGGAATAACAATCACGGTGTCTTCAGCTGGAGGAAAGAGAGAAAAAGCAGGAGACAATGATTAAAGGGAATAAGAAGGCTTTCATTGAACTCAGATGTGATCATTAAAGTGATGTAAGCTGTGCAGAAACAAGAGAGTCAAACCAAGAACAATAGAAAACAAAAGCCGCACTATGTGCGATGAGTGGAATATGGCTTACTTGGGACATGTTTCGAAGCTTGCTGTTTAATAGGGTCAGCTTGGCTAAGGGATCTGTCCCAAACCTACTCCCTTGGATTTACTAGTCATAGTCATTCAACACCCATAAAAATGCTAATGACAGACTATTCTGGCTGCAGCTTTGGCATTCGCTATTCCCTACTCGTAATAATCCAACACAAACGGTAGATAAAAGGTAGGCAACTACATGGGAACGAAATTAAAGCTGGAAGCTAACCCACAACACTGAAGCAAACTGACGTAGCTAAACCAGCAGCGGAAGGCATGGGCATTAATTATGGTGGGGTTTTCACTAGAACTCTACTGGGCTTAAAACTCATTTCCTTAGATGTAGCAGCGCGAGGCAAAACTTGCTTTTAGACAGCAGTTCAAGTGTAGCACAGGTGCACAAGGGTTTTAAATTAATCACAGGTGGCCAGTGTAGTAACTGAGCACAGTGCCACTGAGAAAAGCCAGACATTGTCAAACAATCTGTGCAACCAAAGCTGTTATTTAGATTACCTGACAAGGCCATTAAAACATGCAATGGGAAACATGTAACAATTTATACAAAGGGCAGTTCTGAATTTCTATGGGCTTCCAATCAGTAACATGATTGATCTTCCGTGGTCCTTCTATATAGCACTGTTGAGAGAAGAGTTCTACATATTCTAGATTTTGTTGTATGTGTTTTTCCCCCTCAACTCCAGTTATAACAGCTAGAGATGGTGGGTTTATGTGCCAAAAACAGTCATAATTCACTTTTACTGGATCATTTTCCTGATATATGTAATGGTATATGTAAGGGAGCTCTGTTTTGACTGGCTGTCTTGTGTCATGCTTCATTCTATACAGTAATAATGAGGTATAATACCTAATCTATTGGTTTAAACCAAGCTCAACAGCCGTCTGATAAATTTAATCCCATTTAGATAGACTTTTTGACCTTGGTGGATTTTGCAGGTGTCTTATCGTGTTACTCGTGTACCCACTCCCTTCCAGTATGCATAAGCATATAAAAGATCTTTTGTATAATAAAAAGCAAGTCTATCAAAAGTCTATCAAAGAAGTGAGATCTCACAGGCCGATTAAAGGGGCAGTTATAATGGCAGCTATGTATACAGTATGTATATGTATAAAATAGTTTATATTGATATTCAGTCTCAGCCTCAGATGCTCTGCCTAGATGTAGACGGAGAGTTTGATATTCTTAGTGCCATGCTGTCAGGATTCTGCTAGTTGCATTCTGATTTGCTAGATGCACTTTTGTGTATATCCACATCCGTGTATCTTTTTGAATCAAAGCTTTGCTGTTCCAGCCTGGCAAACATGGTAAAAGCAAAAGTAGCCGCAGTCACAGACGCTCTGCCCATTTTATACTTCTGTGTTTCTCAAGGGACTGTTTATGTCATGACTTGGTTTTCAAGATTGCCTTCTTCTACACTTCATGCCAAATAGCAGGCTTGTGACTGGACATTTTGTGTGTCAGTAGAATTTCCCTTTCTTTTCAATAGTAGCTGGTCTTTGGCCTCATAAAGTGGTGAAAGGTACCAGACTCTCCCTAGAGAGGCTCCCTTGAGAGTTTGGCAATGCGAGACACATACAACTACACGATATAATCAAATCATTACTTTATATACACCTTATCATCTACTTTTCATGTGAACAGAGCTTAATCATACGACTACCTGCAACACAAACATTCAGGATTATACAAATTACAGCCTCAAAACTTTTTTGGTTAAAACTAAAAGACACAGCATTGTCAGGAGAAAAGACTCTAAAATATGGTGTGCGTGCTTTACTGTGGGTCTACATTTAAAGCTTGAAATAATCATTTAAAAGCCTTCAGAATGACCAACTTGAAGCTTATGTCTCAAATGTGGAATCAACATTATACTGATGAAGATTATCTTCATAGGCAAAAAAATTGTCACCTTGTGTGTTTAAGGTAGTAGTAACTTCAGGCTTTGGTAGATGGTGTTGCCTGAAAATGATGGAACTATTAATACCTGCGGAGTGTGTGACGGGATTCAGAGTTTGAGAAAAGGTGGTATAGTGCAGTAAATGTCTTGTTTGATGTGTGGAAAATGGGTCATACGGGTCTACCAGCAGTGGCTAAAACCCCAGTCTACAGGAAATTCTCCTCAGGATTGTACCAGGGAAAGCATCCACCAAATCTGGCTGAATTGCGCAACTCTTTGCTGCAAGAGTGGCTGAACATTAATGTTGCCTATATCCAGAAACTTCTGGAAACTTCTTCCGTCCAGTCTATGCCAAATTGGATTGCAGCTGTTATTCTTGCTTGTGAAGGCATTACACACTATTAGGTACTTTTCAGTCACAGGGGAGTAATTTTTTTGTCTGGCTAGCTTTTGATGACAATAGCACATAATTCACTTACATCCTGAGTCAGTCAAGTTTTGACTAAATTCTCTTTGAATACTCTACACAACACGACATGAACCACACCAATTCACAAAATGTTTTTTTCCCCATGTTGCATGCAATTACACATTAACACCAGAGAGATCCCCAAAACTTTCGTAACATAAAGCTTACTTAACATCAAGAAGAACATTTGGTCCTTACTTTTTCCACTGGCATGCTGGGATTTGTAGTGCCCTCTCACAAGTCTGCAAGAGGAGCCATCTCCATTGCAAACGCCGCAGTTGTCCTCTTTAGCAGTACTCCCTAACTTATGATCGCAGCCAACAATCTGCCAACACGAAAGAAGAGGTCTCATAGGTGGGAATTTAACAAGAGCTCTGCTACTCATTCTACTGCTCTGTTAAGAAACTAATTTCCAGTGACCCGGGCCTGTTTCATAACTCAGCATGGTTCCAATCAGGACAGCATAATCTAAATGAAAATCAGTGGCTTGAGTCACTGTTTGGGTCAGTGAAATGCTAGTAATTCACAGCACATTTCAGACTACGTTATGCAGCTTGAGCTAACAAAGTGCAATGTTGTGCGCTTTATGATTTAGACAATGTCTCAAAACTGAGAAAACGCATTCAAGTATAACCAAAGCTTTTGCTACAGAAACAAGGGAGTATAGAAATCTCCATGTTTGTGCTGTATTGGCACAGACACAGGAGGTCCATTCCAACAGTTTCCAGTAATTGCATTACTGCAAACACACATAAGGCATTGATAAAGAATCCTTCTGGTGAAGACTTCTGGAGTTGACTTCACATGCTCATCAAATAGTCCTATTTATAGAGGATGACCAATAGTGGTTTTTCAAGAGCAGATGTTGATATAAATATTTAGAGACTAGCATGCCCTATAACAACATGTGCAAAAATACACTACTACAATGCTGTTTTTGCAGAACCTCGCAGACAAAAATATTTAGAACTTTTATAGTAGATTAATACTGAGTCGGTTAATTTGTTTAATGGAGAATTTTACTGATTTTTCAAAAGTGTCTGTATAATTCAGACAACACAGGCTGAATTAGTAAACAAGTAAACACAGCCATGCTGAATGGTTTGACGTGAAGTGGTTTATTGTAGAGAAACTGACTTTGACTTCTGTACAGTGGTGGTGATAGGAACCAGGTTTTTGCAATGTTGCACTGCTGGTTTTATGTCTGCAACATACATATAGCCATTTAATTTACCATCCAAAAAAATCTGTGACCCTACAAGTGTCTTTTGCGTTTTTATATGCCGACCAGCCAGTGATACTGACATAGCAGTGTGCTTGGCTGGTACAAGTGGATCGGACACAGCAGTGCTGATGAATTTTTAACTACTGCGTCCACTCACTGCCCACTCTATTACACACCCCTACCTTGTTGGTCCACCTTGTACATGTAAATTTGCAACCAAAACTCTTCCCCCCATTGCAAATGAGGTTTATTGGCAACATTTATAAACTTTCAGCTGTTTGCAATAAACCAATCAAACAAGAACAATTTAAATAGTTGAGCTCAACTAACATAACAAGTGGTTCTCCAAATTCAACACTAAATGCCACTTTTAATGGCTACTGCAGCCTCAGAATCATTCAAGCCTTTCATGCCAAGCATCTTTAGTACTTAGTAGAGCACGCCATTGCTGTTATGACCCTGATGCATAGTGATGCATAGCCAGACACCAGCTTCTGGCAGCGTTCCTGAGGAATCTTAGCTTATTCCTCATGGTTCACCAATATTCTTGATTTTCCAAGAATATTCTATAATTGTTCAAGTCAGGTAACTGTGATGGCCACTCCAGAATCTTCCAAAACTTCTTGTGAAACCAGGCCTTTTTGGACTTTGAGGTATGCTTGGGATCATGGCCCTGTTAAAAGGTCCAATGATGCCCAAGCTTGAGCCTGCTCACAGAAGACATGAAGTTGTCTCCCAGGATTTCGTATTACTTGATTGAATCCATCTTGCGCACATGGTGCAGGTTTCCAGTGCCAGAGGAAAGCAGCCCCAGAGCATCACTGAGCCCCAGCCATGCTTCACTGTAGGCAGGGTGTTCTTTTCAGTGTATGCTTAATTCTTCCTACTCCAGACATACCGCTGGTCCATAAGCCCCAAAAGTTCCAGTTTCGTTTCATCACTCCACAGAACAGAATCCCAAAACTTCTGTGGTTTATTTATATGGTTTTGAGCATATTGGAGCTGACTTTTGGTTGTGACTGGATGTGCTTTTGGGTCCGTAGAGGTGTAGAGGAGTTCGGGCATGAAGACCTTCAGCGTTTAGTATGCACCTTACTGTGCACACTGAAACCTCAGTGTGTGCAGCCACCAAATCTCACTGCAGGTGTTTTGCAGTCAGTTCAGAGTTTTTGACCACCTGCCTACTTAGGAATCTGGTGACTGGTGACAGCTTCCTCTTTCTGCCACATCCAGACAGTGTAGTCAGTGTTTCAACAGGACCATTCACAGCCTGTGCTACGATTTTCTTGTTTTTGTGCACATCAATGATCACTCCTCTTACATTTCTGGACAACTCACCTGACTTAGACATATTTCTAACATACAATCAAACATCACAGTCAACAAATCCCTCGCCAGTCCAGGTATTTGATGTGTTTTGTCTCAGTCACACCTGATGCAACTAATGAAGCCATTGATTTGTTGCATCACATGCTCCAAATTCAACACAAAATGCCACTTTTAATGACCACTGCAGTCTCAGAATTAGAAGAAACGACTTGTTCTATTAGTTGAGTTGAGCTACTTAAATTGTTCTTGGTTGATGGGTCAATGAAAGCACACAGATGAAAGTTTGTACACTTTGCTAATAAGCCTAATTTGCAAGGGGGTTTGAACAGACTGTGACTGTAAAGTCGATAGTTCATCTGTTGCTGCACAGTTTGTGTTGGTCATCTTCTAGTCCTTCATCAGTGGTCAGAGGACGGCATACGCTGAATAGTTTTGGTTGTTGGACTATTCTCAGCCGGGCAGTGACAGTGAGGAGTTTAAAGGCTTCAGCGGTGCTAGACCACATTAAAAGAGTATCATTTTTTAGACAGCTAACAAACCTGGCATGCTCCACTGATGCACATATCCAAAGACTCCGTGTAGCAACGTGTCCCATCCAAAACCTTGGGCGCCAGCTCTACCACCAGATCTGTGCCTTTTGCTTTGCACTTGAGGGCACATGGGTTCTCAGGATCATTGTCTACTGGGAGCCATTCATAGTAGCGGCCCTGGTAGCGCACGTCGGCATGGGCTGAGCATTGCTGAGCACGGAAATCTCCGGATTCTGGTGGGCAATCCTGAAAAAGGGATCCACAGCATTAATGGAAAACAAAGCACAGTATATTCCTGAACATAAGGGAAGCTGCGATTTTCCTCTTCCTGTCTACTGACCAGCAATACCATAAACACACATGGTCAGTGAATGCATATACTTACCACATTACTGCATGTACGGTATTTGATATTCTGACCCTCACAAGCCCTATGAAGCAGAAAACATAATCAGAATCAGATGGGTATTTATTTATTAACAGTGTTAGCAGTGGTGTTATACACTTGGATGAATTATTTCTGTTAAAATGCTGTTGAAAGTGTGGATTCTAAACATTCAATCAATACCACATTTGTGTCCATAAAAAAGAAATATTTTATTGTAATTTGAACTCGACAGCAAGTTACTGTTGTGCACAGTGTTTTGAAATGTTTTCCTCCTTTTTGACAAACAGTTGTGCAGAAAAAAAGCTGTACTGACTCAAAACGCGTAGAGTCAGGCCGGCTGAGGTGAAATACAAATGTTAACCTCTTATGTAATTATGTAATCGGGCTGCAGCAGTGAATCAATAACACTGACAATAGTTGACAAGAAATCTTGTTATTGATCAGGTGTTTTGACAACGCTTGCGCATCTAGCGTTACATGACTTACGTCACTTTATTAAACGAAAACACACACAGAGGAGACTTGTGCACAGACACGCAGAACTCAAATATCAAAAATATGGAAATATGTCACTTTAACATTATCTAAAGAGATGATTTCCTCTAAACTGTGTGTAAATCTGAGCTTACGTGGAACCACAGCATGACCACTGCATCCAGGGTGAAGCTCAGCATGACGAGGGAATAAGATACTAAACTCGAGAAGGTCAGCTTTTCAGCTAGCTCTGTTTTAATTTAATAAATACATCATTCACTGAAGGGAGAACATTTTGAGAGCACTCATCTAAACAGCGTGGCTAAATCGTGCAAATTAATTTTGACAATCTACGCTGAGCAAAAATATAAATACAGTGCTTTTGCTTGTTAAACAAAATCTTTTTTTAGAAATACATCACATTGCTTGATACTAATGTGGAAATTCTGCTTCACAACCTGTTCTTCACAGGATTTAGGGAAAGCCTTTTCAGTGAAAAGTACAGTTTTCAGCAAAAACGTTTTTCTGTGTGCGTTTTTTGGGTGGACACTGAAAATGGAAAATATTGCCAATCTTTTTGAGAGTCGTGCTCAGGGCTGCTAACGTGGCCGATAAATGGGCTGTTTAGTGTGGTTGGCACTATCAGATATGATAATGTTACCCACCGCACTAAAACTAATTAATGTAGCTTTGCTTTTATCATCAGAGAAGAAATCACTTGCTAATGTGTTGCTGTTGCACCTTTCACACTGGAAAAAGTGGATAAAATACCTTTTTTTAAAAAAATGTGTTTTATGTTATGTTTATTGTACTAAAGGAGAATGTTTTAAAAAAAAAAAAACATGTCAAATATTTCATGTCTAATAATGACAGTCTAATAATGACAGTCTAATAACTGCACATTTTCTTTGCTTAACCGATTAATCAAAATCATACTTAACTGATCGATTTATCGATTATGGAAAAACTTGCTGCCATAAACTAAAGCAGGGAATGCGGGAAGATCTCAGGGGTTGGGTAAATGCAACGAGTAAAAACAACAAAAAAAGATCTGAAAATTTAACTAATCTGAACAATTCATATCTGCTTGTTTTAGAGTGGAGTATTGAAATGCTTTGTTTTGCACTTATACTGAGCTAAACTTTTCTTCTGGTAGGAACGCTGGCTTGGAATAGCTAGTGCACTTATGCTGTATTTAACTCTGTATTCTTCTTTCTAGGTATCAGCACTGGCCCTAAGAGCGTCTGCTGAATGCCATTATGTAAATTAATGCCATAAATGAGTATTTTTGTGTTTTAGTCATATAACAATATATGACCAAACTACAGCAGCAGCACTATTTACGTTAGCAATGTATTTTCGTTATAGTGAGCTGAACTGTTTCCCTCGGGGGGAAGCAGTTCCCTTGGGGGTGTGTCACAGTGAAAGTGTGTGACTGTAGGCACGACACAGCACATCAACAATCTGTTTGGACGCCACTCAGCTCCTTTGCATAAAGTCCAGAAAGAGAGAGAAAGCAGAGATATCAGGGTGTGTATCAGCAGTTTGATGTGTCAGCTAGGTGGGTACATTGTGTTCTCTCGGCACGTTATGGCACTTTAGGACACGCTCCATTTGATGTAAAAAATCATTTTGCACGACGTCACATTTTAGATCATAAATATGCTGCTTAAAAACACCTGACTAAAAACACTTTGTGCACCCTTCTTAGAAAGCAGCTACTGCTCAACGTCTCCTCTTGATCTCCCCCAGTGCAGACGACATATCTTAAACAGGACTCAACACTCCAGCATGGCTTATTGTGAGAGATCTCCCCCTGACATTTTCAGACTCAAAGTAGACCTTACGGTCAAGCTGGGGTCCCTTTGTGCTTTGAAGCTGGAGAGTGATAAGTGATAGATGAGGAGCGTAGGCTGTTTCACAGAGGAGCAGAATTTAAACAAAGGCAGTGCTTTCACTTCAGTAACATACGTGAAATTCCAGTGTCATAAAGCCTAAGCTAATCTGGAGTTGTGATTAGAGATTACAAGGCAATATTATGAGTCACAGACTCAGGGATCAAGGTCTTTATGATATTATTTCAGACGAGACCATGGAGGAGAGTATATATATATATATATATATATATATATATATATATATATATATATATCTATATATGAGTCACGCAGCTTGGCAAAAGCATTAAACCTACGACATATCCAGACCGGCTTCTATGCCAAGTCAAACAGTCATGGGGCCCTACGACTGAGTGACAGACAGTGAGGGGAGAGACTGGCATGTAAAAACAATGCACAGATGATTTACTATAAGTCTGTCTTGAGTAGGGGTGGAACGATCCACTCACACAATGATTCAGTACTTGAAACAGGGATCACGAAACCAAATTTCAATGACAATGAAAAAAGTGACCTTGTCCATGTTGCTACATAACCTATTAACACTGAGATTTCGAAACCGACTAAATGCCTTTTTAAGTAGGGGTGATGACCGACACAAGAAATTGCTCTGGTCCTCTTGTCAACAATGCTTCTCAACATTACTTGTATGCATCAAAAAGAGCAATATTTAGTACATGTGATGCATCTACATCCTACATTTCCTTTACATAGATTATTCATGCCTGTCGAACCTTCTAATCATACTAATATGTAACTGATGTATAAAGATCTCTGTTCTACACAAGAGAGACCCAGAACTCCATCCAAACAGGCTAGACATGAGTTTTAGTCAGGAACAGCTGTATAAGCTTTAATTTTAATTCTCAAAGCTTTAATTATGAGGCAGCTGTTTTTAAGCTGTTTCTACTAACAGACAACAGACAATAGACAATCATAATTTTAATCAGGATAACTTACTATGTCTCGTTCAAAGCGTGACAGGCCTTTTAAATGACCATTACTGTGATTTTCTTAGACTGTTTTCATGTCTAACTTACTGTTTTCGATTCGTATGCAAAATCCACAGAGTTTTTGTGAGATTTTTGGTTTGGTTTTGTTGGTTTCACACTGCAACACCTAAAGTGGATCAGATTGCACATGTAAGAGCTTCTTCATTAGTCAAAAGATATGTAACGTTTATGTCTATCACAACTAAGCAACAACAATAACTCTACAGGACAATCTGCTTCTTTATGACTGTGTCACATCCTGTCTAGCCTTTCTTTGGTTCTGTTTGATTCTGTCTTTGTTCTCCATCCTTTCACCTCCATGCCTTCGCTGTTCTCTGCGATGTGCTTCTGTCGGTTTTGGTTTATAGCTCTCCCCTCTTGTCATGCCCCTCACCTGTCTCTAGTTTGTGGCTCCTCCCTCTCCCAGGTAATCATCGTCAGTCCTTGTGTATTTATACCCCTAGTTGTTCACCCTTGTATTTGTCCCTGTCGGGTATGCTGTAGCCCTGTTTGTTTTAGGTTTTAGGTATTTTATTTCTAGTAACTTTGACTTTGTGTTTTTTGGGTTCTTTCTTTACTTTACCTTTGTGGATGCCTTGGTTTGTAGTATCTTGCTTCATATTAACCTGTCTGATCTGCATCCTGCCTCTTTGTCTCTCTCTTTGTTACAGATAGTCAATTTGAATGTAACCCATTCCATGGTCCGTGTGCCAAATATGCCATTCTTCGCAGTTGTGCTGCAACAGCAGTATGAGCAAGCCAGCGAATAAGCACAATTCAGACAAAAAATGGGTAG